>CM051640.1:11282500-11637970 GCA_028020825.1 Podargus strigoides | reverse complement strand
CTTTAGTCCAACTATTTTATTCTTGTGATGTTTCTGTTCCACATTTTTTTTAAATTAATAATTATTCCAGTAGGGGCCATTTGAATTGTTTGAATCGTAGACTTACCTGTCCACAGTTGGGTAATCTTCATATCAAAGATTCTTATCCAGAGTATCTATATCTATCTATAGAGTATTGCTTCTGAACAATCTTCCAGGGAAAAACCGTGCTCAAGATCAGTCTTCCCTAGCTTGTCTGTGAATCAATCTGAATTACTGTGTAGCTATATTAAAAATTATATGCCATTATTTTTTTCCCCAGGGCTGTACTCTTTGCATCTTCACTCATGCGACAAACAATGGCCACCAGGTCCAAGGTGACTGTAGTCTATGCAACAGAGACTGGGAAATCTGAAACACTGGCCAACAATCTGTGCAACTTGTTCAGCTGTGCCTTCAACACTAAAGTAAGAAAGTATAACTCATCCACACTAAATGGAGAGAGAAGTTTGGCCAGTTTTGTCAGCTTCTGCAAGCTTTTTCATTCTCTAAACCTGTTTTGAATGTTCTGTAAATATAAGTTGGACTAGAACTTTGATTTTTATATTCATTTACCTTGTAAATTTGGACATCTAACAATCATAGAGATATCTAATGCTAGTTCTTACGTCTACAAGCAATTTCTCATGAACTTTATACCTTCCAGATTCTGTGCATGGATGAGTACAGTATTTGTGACCTGGAAAATGAAACACTTCTCTTAGTGGTTACTAGCACTTTTGGAAATGGAGATTCTCCAAATAATGGAAAGGTAATATTCACCTCTGAAGAATATATGCAGCTCAGCTCAGAGACTGGGACCACAGACAGCCCTTTCACTTGTCCCATGTACTCGAGTAAGATATGGATCAGGGTCTCACTTCTGTTTTAAATCAGAGTATTTTTCTAACCTCAAGTATTTTATGAATTTTTATACAGACCTTGAAGGACTCCTTGCTCACCCTGAAATTGCTGAGAAAAAAGATTAGGTAAAAATACTTTGTTGTTTGGTTTTCATGTGATTGAGTCCGTTTGCATTTCATTTAGCATAACATAGTGATCTTATTTTTATCTCCTTCTGCAGATATGCTGTGTTTGGCTTGGGGTCCAGCATGTATCCAGAGTTCTGTGCCTTTGCTCATGCCATTGACCAAAAACTGGCCCAACTAGGGGCTTCTCATCTCGTTCCAATAGGGGAAGGAGATGAACTCAATGGGCAAGAAGAAGCCTTTCGCACATGGGCAGTCAGTGCATTCAAGGTGACTGTATAAAGAGTTAGCTCCTATTTTAGTTTGTTCATTCATTTTATTTCAGTATTCAACAGCATCCCATAAAAATGGGGGGAAATGAAGGAAAACAAAGACCTAGATTTATATCTGAATTTCAACTCCCCTCTTTGCTGCTGCTTGCCTAAGTTGAAGAGGGAACTGGGCCCCTTTTCTATTATTTTTTAATATTCACATAAAGTTCTGTGAAACTTTTTTGACGATGGAAGGCTCAGTATGAACAAGGGTGGTAGCATCAAACATCAGAATTTTTTGAAGTAGATCAGTTTTTTAGCTATACTGGTACAGAAGTGGAACCTTACTGAACTCACAGAACCCCTGTACCATCACTGGACTTAATGGAATCTATAAAAAATAGCAGTCTGTGAAACTGGTATCTCCTCGTTAGAATTATGACAACGCTAAGAATATTTTTTTTACTATGAATAGCCTTATTTTTTTCTTTTTTTCTAGACTGCCTGTGACATTTTTAACATCCGTGGGAAAGACAGTATTCAGTTGCCTGAGATATATACCTCTGATGAGAGCTGGGATCCGAAGAACTACAGGATAGTGCATGACTCTCAAACCATGGACTTGGCTAAAGGTATTACCTTCCACCTTCCACTCCCTCTGTCCATTTTGCTTCAGATAGGTCTGAACTGTAAAGGTTTCCTAGAAGTGATATAGGTCCTGCTAGATGACAGAATGCATATAGTAGAGTGGTCAGAGAAAAAAAGACAGTGGTTTACCTTGCATGAATCATTATCTTTTCCAGTGCAGTAACATCAGGACACCAGAACTAGCACACATTTTGACAGCCCCAGAAGAACAAAAGCTGAGATGAACTACTTTAGTCAGAGCAGGCATGCATGTAGGACACAACTGACTGAAAGTGTATCGCATTCTAGGGCGAGCCTGCTTCAGTTCTTTTCTGCGTATTATTTGAAGATATTTTAAACAAACTTAACCAAACTCAGCATGAGTCATGTCCTCTTTTCTCAACAGCACTTGCAAACATTCACGCCAAGGATATAATTCCCATGAAGCTGAAATTCAGACAGAATCTTCAAAGTTTGAAATCCAGGTACGATACCTCGTTGTTTTGAATATTGCAGTACTGCATTTCACTAAAGTCTTAAACATCTGGAATGCCTGCTCATAAACATCTTCTCCCCACAGTTATTAAGAAATACATATGAATTTTGTACCATCATTAGTAGAAGTAAATCATTATCACAAGGCCACAAGAATATGTACAGTTTTAGCTCTGGTTCAGATTGGAGCTGACTTCCCAGTGGGATCTCTGGGAGTGTGGGGAAATCAATAACTTTGTGATATGGCCCTTTGACACCTCCTAAATGTGGAAGGTCAGGTGCATGGTCCCTCTCCCTCGCTTGGTACGCTACGTGCCAGGCAAATGTGTACTTCATTTAGGGGAAATATTGCCCCTTAGCAGAAATTTAAAAAAGGAAAAGGTACAGTGCAAGAAACTGCTGCATTCAGTTGTGCTGCAAAGCAAGCTGGGACAAGGCAACACACAAAGAAATACAAAACAATAACCGGTGCTGGCATCTGTCTTGGAAAGAGCATCTGTGAATGGCTCCTCAACATCATCCAGAAGGTCTCTCTTATCCCTGCTTTAAATACAGTTGTCTTCTGGGAATTCCTCTGAGCTGGCTGAAGATGTGAGCTATTAGAGCTGCATTTCCTTTCATTGGCTGATTACAGGCACATTTATTCTATCCTGGACAGATCAGGCAGCACTTCAGCATCTTACTTGTTTTGATACAAGTTCTTCACATATCTGGACTATTATTTATGTAAAGCTCTGTGAGGTGCTAAGCTGGTCTGATAATTTGGTAATGAACACAAGTAAGCCCTTGCCGACTGTCACTTCACATTTATTCCTTTTCTGCACAATTCAAGGGAAATCCTGTCGACGTAACCAGGATCTCTCTGATCTCTTTTTTTCTATATCTAGTCGTGTTACCATTCTAGTTAAGCTTTCCTGTGAGACTAATCAGGAAGTGCACTACCTGCCCGGAGAGCATATCGGGATTTTCCCAGGCAACCAGCCAGAAGTAGTCCATGGCCTCATTGCACATGTCAAGGATGCCCCTCCAGCTGATCAGACTATCAGACTTGAAACCTCCACTGATGGTAAGTTGGTTCTCTTTAGAGAAAATAGCAGAGGATGTTTGACAGATTTCTCTAACATTCCTGAGAATTTTTATAGACTGAGTTTGATTCTTTTCTTGAAACTTTTCTTAAGTTTCAATAGGATTTTGTTGATGCTTTTTAGTTATTCTTAGAATTCTCTCTTCTGATTTTGCATGCTCTGGCAGCCCATGGTAACTTCACCAGTGTTTGCAGTTAACCTAGGCTGACACTGTTTGTAATTCAGTTGCTGAATTGGCCATTGACTACGATTAAATTAATCAACAGAGTTTGCTTATTGCTGCTACCTATCAGAGTCCTAAAATAGATTTACACGTCATGACCATCTTTCCAGTCTTAGTAGGAACAATCTGCTAAATCATAGGATTCTGACACCCAGAAAGGTGATTTCCTCAGATGAAAGACTTCATTTTGAAGTGGTGTTTTGTTATCATGCAGTTCTCTGCATCAGATCCTCCCCTTACAAAAAGTTTGAAACCTCACATTAACCTCTTTTCCGAAGGGCCCTGTGGTCTAGACCTGCTGCAACCTAGTCTGAAGTTGTGTTTTGAAGGACACTGAGTTTTGCAAAGCTCTACAGCTGTCAAATGCCGTGGGAATTCCCCAGTGTTCTTTTATTTCCCTCATTTCCAGGTGGCTACTGGACAAGTGACAAAAAGATTCCAGCCTGCACACTCCCTGAGGCTTTGACATACTTGCTTGATATCACTACTCCACCTTCCCAACAACTGCTAAAAAAACTCTCCCAGCTGGTAACAGCGGAAGGAGACAAACAGAGACTGGAAGTCTTATGTCAGGTAAGCAATAGGGCAGATTTATGTTAGATGTACTGTGTACTGGACCTTCTGATGCCCTTTTACTGTGTAGCAGAAGCTTAAGAATTTTTTGTAGTGTTGGTGCTTGATTTTTGTCCCTCTGTAACATGTTCTATGTGCTTGTAAAACCAACCACAATGAAAGAAAGGGTGGTCTTGTGGCTCAACTTGGGTGTGGGAATCAAGAGATTTCTTCAGATCTATTTCCTGTGTGGTTCTGGGTGGGTCATCTTGCCTGCTTGTTTCTCTTGCCTGCCTCATGGTGGTTTCTGGTGATATATCAGTAAAAGACCTTTACACTTTGCAAGTGGAGGGGAGCTGGTAGATATTTTAGTCAGAGAATTACTGAGGGATGTTGTTTTAAGTACCCAGTGACTCATAGGTGTGGTAAGTGCTTGCTTTTCCTGCTGGGTTCAGCAAGCCTCTGTAGGGATCAGGACCTGGGCCCGTACAGTTCTGTGGATATCCCATAGCAGAGGGCCAGGAAACAGATTCTACTTCAGTTTCTACATCCTCACTGAGAGAGCTGGTACCTGAGAAAATTATAGCAGATATTCTGTACTTCTGTTTTCAAAAAGTAAATGATTTCTTAGGAAACCCCAGTATTGCTCTATGCAAAGTTCTGAGAATTCTTGGTTGATTTGCCTGCATATTTAATTGAATGTAAAGCAGGAACCTTATTGATAAGTGACACTTCAAATATCCTGATCTTCTGAACTGAGCATGACCTGGTAACATTGTGGTGGTGGCTTTTGGCTTTTAGAGCACAGAAGAATACAATAAATGGAAGTTTTACAACAGCCCGAACATCCTGGAGGTCCTGGAGGAGTTTCCTTCTGCTGAGGTCTCAACAGCTTTCCTACTGACTCAGCTGCCATTGCTGAAGCCCAGGTACTACTCTGTCAGTTCCTCCTGTGACATGACCCCCAGGGAGATTCATCTGACAGTTGCAGTTGTAAACTACAGGACAAGAGGTAATGAATTGTTGTTTTCCTTTCTCGCTTAATGAAATGATATTTAGGCTGCACTGTGGTTCAGAAAAAAACCCATATCTGCCATAATGGCATGAAGCATATCTGTAACAAAAAGTTTGTATTGTGATACATGCAGAATAGCACACTGCAGAGCAGATGTTCATACTGTGTCAGCATTTGCTAGAATCCTGCATCATCATCAGTGTGTCCTTGTTTTATAACTCATGACTAGATATACATTTACTTTAAAACCATAATTTTATTTATAAATTGTGCTTTTTTAAAAACTGAGAGCTTTTGCATACTGACAGAGGTGTTTTCCTTTGCTCTGATTAGATGGACAAGGGCCTTTGCACCATGGAGTTTGTAGCACGTGGCTGAATACAATACCTCTCAATGAAACAGTTCCATGCTTTATACGCAGGTGAGTGTATGACAGAGAAAAAAGAAAAGAGAAGAAAAGAAACCCCAAGAATCAGTGGTTCTTAGTTCAGCTTCTTCAGTGTTTTTTTTCACTGTTTGCATATGATTTTCAAGTGCCCAGTGACTGCCAGTTGGAATATCTGAGTTGGAGAAGAGAGGGAACCCCCTGTCTTCCACAGGTGTCTTATGTTGAATAAAATCATAAATCCTTAGAAAATTCTGAAACAATTCTATTGATGTGACACCATCCCCCCTGTCACCATATCCACTACAGAGCAAGTAAAGTTAGGAAACAAGAAGCAACTGTCACCAAGTTAAGCCCCATATTGGTAACTTAGGCCATGCTACCCAAAATAACTCAGGAAACTGACACTGAGAAGTCAGTCATAAACTAATTACCTAATTAACATATTTTGGCGTTGTAGTGCTAATGGATTCCACCTCCCAGAGGAGCCAACCAAGCCGTGCATTCTGATCGGCCCAGGGACAGGAATTGCTCCCTTCAGAAGTTTCTGGCAACAGCGTCTCTATGACTTGGGAAAGAAAGGTACAGCTGGGGACTGCCACGGGGAGGAGGCCATAACTCACCAGCAGTGAGAACATCCCTAGTCCTCAAAACAGAATCCCTACAGATGGAGACACCCAGAAACATTAGCCAAGTACACCCCTAGAGATTTGTCATCCCGAGACCGATTGAACACTGCACTGGAACAGCTAATAATTCCATCCCACCTGAGACCATTCTGGGGGTCTTGAGGTGTTTGGTCACTTGGAGGGAGCAGCCTATGTGTCCTCCTAAATACTGTGTGTTCAGTGACTGCCCCGGGCACTCACATGGGGGCCACAGCGTGGAGAGAAAATGCTTTGGCCTGCCTGTGCCAGCCCCTCTGGGGACCCTGCACCAACAGGGGATTCCACATAGTTCTCCAAGGACTCGGGCAGGTTCAGCCCTCCTGCAGGACCCTGAAACCAGCAGCTGTCACACCCAGACACGCACACTCCCCTTCTCGGCCAGGCAGCGAGCGGGGCTGGTCAGACAGAGGCTGTACAGACAGCGGCTGTGCAAACGGGGCCGCTGGGAACAGTCACAGGAGGTACGAGGCCTTAGCAGGAAAGGTACAAAAAACTTTCTGATGTTGGTTTCAGGGGTCAAAGGTGGTGACATGACGCTGCTGTTCGGCTGCCGGCAGCCAGACCTGGATCACATCTACAAAGAAGAGACTGAGGAAATGAAGAAGAAGGGAGTCCTGAAAGAAGTCTATACAGCTTACTCCAGACAGCCTGGCCAAGCCAAAGTAAGGCTGGCTCCTTTGTTCTTTGAGGGCTGGCTCTTTCAGAATGGTCCCTCCAGTTAAGACTTGAGCTCTGTTTAACCATGTTCTTCACAGCAGTGTCAACAGTTTGCTTCAGTGTGTTGTGAAGAAGTGACAAAAGGCCCCGCTCCTTCAAAATAAAGGAGAATCTCAGTGCCACATAGAAGGGCATAACAGGCATACAATCAAATCTTTAAGTGCAAACAGCCTTTCAAACTAGAAGCTGGAGCATCTTCAGAAACCTTAAATTTTGCAGGATTTGCTTGGCACATGAGTTAGAAATGAGCTGGCTCTGGCCATTTGTCACCATTTCAATGACACAGTGACCCCGGAATTTAATTTTCCTGAGATGAAATCTTGATTGGAGAAAACAGGGCTTAAGCTATCCTGCTCTCCTGGCAAGCTGGGAGGCTTTGGCAGTTGTAACTGAGTTTAAAAGAGTCTTAGTATGCTGTAGTTTAATCAAGGGACAGGTCCAGCTTGCAAAGGCAGCATGAAGACATTTTCCTTCTCCTTTGCTGTGGTGCAGCACACAGCTGGAGCACACAGGTGTCTCTGTTTAGCCTCTGCCCAGGGCTGAACTGCAGCAGTTGTCCTGCCACCCAGTGCCCCCTCCCCAGCTGAGGAGGGGAATCAGGGAAAAAAGGGAGAAGCCCCAGGGGTTGAAGTAGAAACAGATTTAATGAAATAACAGAACTAATACAGTCACCAACATAATGTGTACGAGCTTATTCTCAGCCTGGTCCTTAGGGCCAGGAGCGAGGAGCCCCAGGAAGAGGAACCCACCCTCCCTGAGCTCCCTCCTTTTGCAATGAGCACGATGAGTGGTGTGGGATACAGCTGTGAGTCAGTGCCTTGAGTGGATCTCCCTCAGCTGGCTGGGGGCTGCTTGTGGCTGCCTGCATGGCTGGGCCATGGGGCTGTGTCTGGGGAACCAGGACACCAGAGCATTTGGAACCTTCCTGCATAGACCCACATTGAAGTTAGAAAAGCCAATAGCCAAAATAGCATTTAAGAAGCCTTGTTTAATGATCCTTTTTCTGTTTCTAAGGTCTACGTTCAAGACATTCTTCAAAGCAAGTTGGAGACCAAAGTGTGCAACCTGTTGCATAAAGAGGAAGGGCATCTGTATGTCTGTGGAGACGTGCGCATGGCCAAGGACGTTGCTCAGACTTTGAAAGGGATGCTTGTGAAAAACCTGAGCCTCAGTGAGCAGCAGGCAGAGGAGTATTTCTTCCAGCTCAAGGTATGCTGTGATATGCAAGGCCTTCTTTCCACTCAGTGTTCCAGGGTGGATATAGAAGTCTTCAAAGTCACACTCAACATCTTGGGGGTGCCATGAGCTGCTTTTCAGCAGAATACACAAGGAAAAAAGCTCTAAGTGATCAGCTTGGTCCACCCACCATGACTTAAAACAGTTTCTGTGTGGTCAGGGTGGAAGGGTGACACATGATGTTCTTCCCTTGCAACTGCCACTTTTCTCAGTGTCTCCTGTTGGCTCCTGGACATCAGCTTTGCAGCATGTGTCAGGATTTGGAGACTTTATTGTACCGACGGAGGAGAGTGAGTTTAAGAAACGAGTGGGCCCATCACTGGAAGCACAGTGCCTGGGTCTGCTGCCTCCCAGGACTCTTGTTACCAGAACTTGTCCTGGAGTGTGTCTGGGATCCACGGAACCACGGAACATTCAGAGTTGGAAGGGACCTCCAGAGATCATTCACACAGGTTCCTTTGACTGGCAGTCCCCTAGCACAGAACCAGTCCAACCAATGCAGAAGACCCGTTAGTTCCCTAACTGGAACATAAGGAGGAGCTCGCAGTATTTAATTCACCTCTTGGGTTTCCTTTCTGTTTTGCAGACCCAAAGGCGATACCATGAAGATATTTTCGGGGCTGTATTCCCACATGAAGTCAGAAGAGGTGGAAGAGCTTTGCAGCCCACCAGCCCAAGAACAAATCAGCTTATGTTTTAGACAGTACTTGCACATTTGTTGTTGTTTTCAAAAACGAAAGGGTCAAATCCTCTTTCTTACACATGTTAAATCATACATGAGTAGGATTGCAGGATTTGACTTAACTAAGAAAATATTACATTTAACTTTTATTGCTATTTATTCTGAGACTTCTTTTAATAGATAATAGTGAAGATGCAAATTATTTTTTTAATACTGTCTATCCTAGTATAGATCTGTTTTTTGTAAATACAAGGAAAATTTAGAAGTTTTTTTACTGTGTAAGCTAGAACAGAAATCTTTTTTTGAAATGTATGGTTTATCTTTGTGAATTTATTTATATCAGATTGTTTTACTGTGCACATGAACTTCACTTTGAAGCAAGTAAGAGGATGGTTGGGTCCATCTGTACTGGGAAATGTAGTCACACGCTGCATCTGGAGCAGTATTTGCAAATGAGATAATAATATAATAATAGAATGGTTTGTGAGTGGAAATACCTGTTGCACACACTTCAAATGTGTATACATGAGGAGGTGGTAGTGTTGAATTCTGCTTTGAGTGATTCAGGTGCTTGAACCTGAATTGTTACAGAGCCTATGGCAGGGAGGTTCAGAAAATCCAAAAGCACTTTGTGTATTTGAATTCTGTGCTCTGATTTACTTGATTTGTGTGTAATAAAAGATGCCTTTATACTGAGACACGTGTTGGATTAAATGTACCTCTTCCTGCTATTGGCTCCCAGGTTGTGGGTCCCTGTGCTGGAACTGTGTGTCACTGGGCTGGCAGCACTGGTCCCAGTCTGCCCTCAGGGTGAACGCTGGCAGCTGGGGGGTGCACTGGTCCCAGTCTGCCCTCAGGGTGAACGCTGGGGGCTGGGGGGGTCTCCAGGTGCAGAGGTTAATGAGCAGGAGTGCAGGTGGGGGCAATCAGCCCCTGCCAGGCAGGGGAGGGGTGATGGAGGTGGTGAGGAGTGAGGCTGCTCTGCTCTGCGGGGAGGAACACGCCGTGAATTCATGTAGGTGAAAGGCTTTTTTTTAAATGGAAATTGTTGTGTGATGTGATGGCTGTGCCAAGGGGTCTCTCGGTGTATTCTGAAGTGCAGCGGGGCGGGGTCCTGCCTGCCCCAGGAGCCCTGCTGGGGAGGGGCCCAGCCCTACCCTCGGGCAGTGTCTGTGGCTGCTGTGTGCAGCCGGTTGGTCCTCGGTCCTTCTCGGGGTGACCGCTGTTCTGGGGCGGCACTGGGACGGTCCCTGTGTGCTGGGAGCAGTGCTCAGGACCCAGGCGGCTCGGCAGGGGGACGTGGTTCCTCCGTTCTGAGGTTTGAATCAGTCGGGGTCACCCCGCAGCTGCCTGGGGCTGGAGGCGGTCTCGGGTTGGCTCAGGTTGAGATGTGCCGGGTGCTGCCAAGCCAAGCAGGGAGGAGTTTTTGTTGTCTGTCAGAGAACTCTTTGGACTGTGCATCAGTGGAATAAATATGGTTAAAGGGCTGCTAAAAACCTGAGGACGCGGTCGGACCAGGAGTGCCCCCCGCAGGGGGGGAGGTGTTGGCAGGCTGCCAGCGGGGACAGACGTTTGGTCCAAGGTTTCCCCCCCGCCCTGTGCTCTGCCACCCCCCCCGTGCCGGGGATGCTCCGCGGGGGACAATGGCTGTCGGGCTGGGCGGGGCCTCTCGGCTCTGACCCCGACGCCTCCGGTACCGCCCGGTACCCCCCGGTACCCGCCCGCTGCGTGGGCACCGGGGAGCCCCCCGGTCTGCGGGGGGAGGGGGCGGCGATGAACGGCGGCGGCCACGGGGAGGCGACCGAGTCCCGGGGAAGGGCTCGTGCGGGACGGCCCGGTGACAGCCCCAGCCCGGGCTGGGAGAGCCCCGGAGATCGCCCAGTCCGACCAGTAACCCGGCACGGCACAGCCACCACTGCCGGGGCGACAGCCCGAACACCTGACGGGATTTATTTCATTTTTTTTGGTGAATTTCATTTTCTTCTTGCGCGAGCTAAGCCTGGCACTCATCACCCGCACGAGGGTGCAGCACCCCGGGGCTGGCCCGGCCCGTTTGTGTCCGCCGGGGTCTGGAGTGGGGAATGGGGGGAACTGGGGAAATGCCCTCCTGCTGCTTCCCGTGGGGCACAGGCAGGGCAGGACTGTCACCTCTGCCCGTCCACTTCTGTCCCTCTGCACACCTGTGGTCTCTGCTCTGACCGACACCACCTGGAATCCCTCACCTCAAACCACAGCCCATCCCCCACTTCCAGAAAGTTCCCTGGGAGCTGGGGAGGGGGGGGGGGGGCACTGGGCACGTGGGCTGTGTCTCGTTAGTGAACTCCTTGGACCTGACCGTGTCTGGCACTGGGCCGTGCTGGGCCGTACTGGGCCATGCTGGGCCGTACTGGGCCTTGCTGGGCCGTGCTGGGCCGTGCTGGGCCGTGCTGGGCCGTGCTGGGCCATGCTGGGCCGCGCTGGGCCGTGCTGGGCCTTGCTGGGCCATGCTGGGCCGTACTGGGCCGTGCTGGGCCATACTGGGCCGTGCTGGGCCGTGCTGGGCCATGCTGGGCTGTACTGGGCCGCGCTGGGCTGTACTGGGCCGCGCTGGGCTGTACTGGGCCGTGCTGGGCTGTGCTGGGCCGTGCTGGGCAGAGGTCCTGCAGCTCCCAGTGCTCCCAGTGCCCTGTGGCGGCGTGTCACTGTGGAAATCTGCTCATGTTTTAACCTGGCTATGAGTAACTGGGTACAAAAAGGCCAAACCACAGTTCCGTGCAGCTCGCTTTGTCCAGAGCAGAGGTTTATTCACTCAGAATTCCTACACGTCCAGAGCTTCGTTAGCATAGAGTGCACTCTTTTTTTCTTTTTTTTTTTTCTGCTGGTTGCATAAACTAATACAGAAACTTGTTAATACTAACAATTTTTAATTAATTTAATAGCAATTCTGGAAGACACTCAAGTTGATAGAAAATATAAAAAAACCCTTTTTACTGTACAAAGTTTACATCACATTTGCAAAGAAGACGTGTCCGCGCTCACCGCAGGACAGACCCCGTTTACATTCGCGCCAGGCGCGGCGTTCGTAGCAGCACCGCACGCCACAGCTTCACATTTACAGCTCTGCCAGGGCCTCCCCCCAGCTCCTCACACCCAACCACCCCGGGGCAGGAACGGCGCCGCTCGCTGCGCTGCCGGGACCCAGAGCACCCAGTTTGCTTCCAATTTGTGGGGGTCAAACACCAAACCAAGGTCAGGCTGAATTGGAATCCCAAACCTCAGGGTGAAAGGCAGATGTTGGAGCCCCTCCGGCCCCAGAGGGGAGCGGCAGGGCAGTGTTCCCCAGGGGACACCTGGGCACCGTGCCTGTCCCTGCCTGTGGCACTGGAGCCCGGGGAGGCTCTGGGTGAGGGGGTCCCATCCACCAGGGGTGCAGAGCAGCGCGTTTCTCCTCGCCCCAGGTTTGTGTGGTGCTGTTGTTTAAGCAGTGCTGGCTGGGAAAACAGCTTCTGCTCAAACTGCTGGCACCCAGAATGAGGGAGGGCAGACAGCAGCGAGTCCCCGAGGGCACGGAGCGGTGTGAGCTCGGTGTGCAGCTGGGGGGGCATTTGTTATTTGGGGGGTGAGGGGGGACAGAGGGAGGAGATCAGAAGGGCACAGCAGTGCCAACACCAAACCACTTCTTCTATATCTGAGACACACTGAAAAGTCACTCAGGTATTTGTAAGAGAAGTGACGTGCAGAGAGGAGCGAAGCGCTCTGCTCAACAGAACTCGGAGTTTATTTCACCCCGAGAGCAGCGAACCCTCGAATGGTGCTGAAGGGTGGGGGTGGGACGTACTGGAGCTGCTGGTGGGGACTGCCAGGGAGCCCTAAGGAACATCTCAGCCCTCAGGACAGAAGGGATGTGCACGGTTGTTGACTAACGAGGGTTCTCCCATTGAGGGACACAGAGGGAGCCTTTGCTAATGCAAATCACAGCACAGCCTGGGGTGGGAGAGATCTCTGAGATCATCCAGTCCAACCATTAACCCAGCACTGCCAGTTCCCCACTACACCATGGCCCTCAGCACCACATCCACACGTTCATTAAATACCTGTGTGTGGGAGGATGCCTCTGTCACCTGAACTGTGGCCATCAGACATGTCCTTCATAACCTGCAAATTACACACTGGAGAGGGTGGGGGGTTGTCTTAAAATTAACCTCTGAAACAAGTCTGAGCTGTTGGGCTGGGCCAGGTCCTCAGAGCCAGCTGTAACCTGCAAGATTTCTGTCATTCTTGGGTTTTCCTCAAAACAACTGCTTTAGTCTCACATTTTTCGAGCGGACAGCTTACAGGGTCCATTGGGACCAGCCAGAGGAGGCAGCAGGACGGGGGTGTGGGGTGTCCCGGTGCCTGGGGCAGTAGCTCAGGTCAGGTTGGTGAGTGTGGTGTCTCCAGACACGCTGCTGGTGCAGGGGACTGCAAGGGGTTGTGCCTTAAACTCCAAACTAGGACCCTGGCCGCTGGGCACGGAGCTGTTACAAGTCCTGGCTGTAGCTTTTAAAGTCCAGCAAGTCTTAAGCTTGTGTGAGAGCAAGGATTGTGTGAGAACAAGGAGCTTTTAGTGCAAGTTCTGTGTAGAAGAGCGCTCGAGTCTTTAATTGTGCTCAGAAACTCCCCCCTGAGCAGCAGATCTGTCCTGGTGTGACTTCACTGCAGAGCCCAGCCCTGCCACACCAAACCTCAGAGCTGGTTTGGGCCACTCACAAGGCAAGAGGAGGGGTTTTACCTTAATGAGGTAAATGAGCCCCTTGTCCCAGCTGTGTTCCCATCCTGAACAAGCCAGTGCCACTTCTCTTAAGGAAAACAAAAGCTTGGAAGGCAGAAGCAGCTCCTATTTACCACAGACAGGAGGAGGAACTGGAAATAGTTCTTCTTTTTCTCAGTGCTATTTGAGAATGGCTGTAGTTAAACTCGACTCACTGTTTCTTATGTTTAAAAAATACAGTTCCCACAGAAGTATCATGTAAACATTCCTTAGACAACTGCTGGTGCTGGGGCAGAAGTCGGGCTTTGCCAGCTCGGGACAGGGCGCTGACGGGCACGGCTGCACCAGGCTCGGCGGGGAGGAGTCGGTGAAGGTTTCTGATGCGTTGTGTAAGGAGGCAGAGAACGTTACCACAAGCCAAGGACACACCATGCTATATCTTTTGATTACTTGGTTCCAGGATCCCCAAGCCAAACCTCTCAAAGCGCAGGACAACCTTGCTACTGTTAATGCTGAAAAGAGGGGGAAGAACAGTTACTGATGTTTGATTTTCTCCCAAAGCTACAGTCCTTTGAAAGGCACTACCATGGGTGAGGTCCTGCTCTCCTGCAGCTTCAGACCACCCAGATAAGAGGCTTAAGTAATTAGCAGCAAACACACGAACTTATTCATGCTAACCTCGTCAAGGGACACAGCACAAATCTGATTTGCCCCTAATCGGGGCAACGGGAGGTTTCCATAAGCCCTAGGGTGGGCAGAAGCCCCACTCTTGTTTTCAAGGGGCACTCGGTTCCCTCCAAGTAGAATGGAAGGAAAAAAGGAGTTAAAGAATTTCCTTTTTAAGAGGAAAGGGTATTCTGACCAGGTACATCACATGGTTAAAAGAACCCAAACCAATGAAACCAAACCAAACCCATTTGCTCCTCTTTATAGACTGCAGCAAGTGCACAACAGTGGTTCTTCCTGCCCCCCCAACTGTCACCGCAGCGACAGCCACTGGCCCTGGGAGCTGCCAGCCTTGGGAGCACGGCAGCTCACAGAGAGTGAGTGTGTGGTGTGTCTGTCCTCCCTGGTTCTTGGTGCACAGTCCCCTGTCCCCCCCCTCCAAAGCAGGCTATCTTTTCATGAATTGGTAAAGCATAGAAAAAAGACCTTTTCTAAAAAGGCACATAATTGCTGTTACCTACAGCTCTGCAGAGCCCCTGTGCTGTCTGTGGGGGATGTAAACAGAAGGGAACAAGGAAATTCCAAGCCCTGGATTTGCAAGGGGAGGAGGAACCCAAGGGTGTTCTCACCCCTCGTTCCCACAGCCCTGTAGCTGATCCCAGTGGGCCAGTGCTGGGCACCACTTGCAGCCTGGTCCCCAGTGGGGTAAGGGACTGCAGTCCAAGCAGAGCAAGGAGTGTCCCCCTTTCCACTCGAGTTGCACCAGCTTCACCCAGCCCCTGCCAGAACAGCCCTGGTGCCAGGGCAGAACCAGCCCTTAACGCTGCTGGTCTGAAGTGCGAGCGAAGGGTTCAGCCGTGGGCTGTGCCTGCTGCCTTCGGTCACAAAGCCACAGCCCAGCACTAAAGGATGACAGACACGACCTCGGGCTGCCCCAGCCTTGCAGGACACACACAAGTGTCCCCCAGTTCAGCCCCCCCGGCTGTTGCGCAGGACGCAGCGCCCGTGGTTAGTCGGAGAGCTCCGGAAGCGAAAGGTGGCCGCGCCGTTAGACAGGGACTCGCGCGGACAGGAGTGGTTATTGAAGCTGACAGCCCACACCGAGCGGAAAGAGGCAGAAAAGGAGAACTCGGGAGAAGTGCTGATGGTGTCCGTGGGTTAATTTCGTGGTTTGGTTTTGTTTTTGTAAATGGAAGGTGATTGTCCGAGTTGCCGGTTAGGATACAACACATGGAAGCATGCAAGGTGGAGCCATTATTGCACCAGTAGCTACAACCTACAGAGAGACAGGGGAGGGAAGGGGAAAAGACACCATGAGAGTTAGTCTTCAGTTATTTAAAGCAAGCCTTGAGAACTACATATTGTAAAGTTACTCCAGGGTGAAGCACGGGGTTAGTGCAGCGTTCCCCGAGGGATCTGCCAGGGGGGTGTGAGCATGGCTTGAGTGGGGCTGGGACCCCAGCAGGTCTCTGCCTGGCACGGCCACAGAGCCTCCCCAGTGGGACTTGAGCGTAACACAGTTTGCAGAGGATGAACAACAACTGAGCTGCACTCCTGTTTCAGTGAGCACTAATTCAGCTGTCAATGCTGATAATTCATACTGGCACTTCAAGTACTTCTGCCCTATTAAATGCTTTGAGCAGAGAAAAAGTATTAATGTATGCAAATCAACATGAACCACTTGTGGGGGTGGAGGGGAGTCTCAGTCCCTCTACCCAGGGAAAAATAATCAGGGTAGCTGCTGCACAAGACCTCATTCTGCAGTTCCACACACTGTTCACAACCAATTCCCTGTGGAAACACCACTCCAGAACAACCCCTTGGGAACGGCTCTGGAACTGTGTTCGCGTGAGCTGAGTGCCCCAGCGGGCAGCGTGACCTCGAGCTCGTTTCCAGTGTGTGGCCAGAGGGGGGTGTGAGTGTGATGGTCTGCACGGGGGGTGGGGACAGCCTGGGTCAGCCTGCTCCGCGTGTGTGGTGAGATCGGTGTCAGAGGGGAACGGTGGCACATCCTTTGGGCCCTCCCTTCCTCGGTCAGTGCCAGCCATCACATGTTACAGTAGGAAATCAACTGTCTGAAGCACACCAGCTCAACTGAGTCCCTTCCTAGTAACCAGGACAGCAGAACAGCACGGTGTTACCCTCCCATCAGGGGCCTGACAGCCCCAGGAGGGCAAAATAAAGCACAGGCATGATCAGTTAGCAAATTCTGAGTGGCATAAGTGTTCTTAAGAGCAGCAAATACTCACTCAGCAGACTTCCAGAAGTGGCCGGGGTGGGAGAGCCGACGATTCAGCTTTGGCAGTTTTTCAAGCATGTCCATGAGGACAGTGAAGCTGGGTCTCTCGCTCAGATCGAAGGACCAGCACGCCGAGAGAATTTCCTGCAAAGGGTTTTTGTGGCTCATCAGCTCCACTCAGCTCGCGGGTCAGTGCAGACCGAGCAGCTGAGAGCACTGTGACTGGTGAGCCCAGCCAGAGGTGCTGTCCCCAGGGCTCTGGGACACCCCCCCAGTCCCTGTGCCCTGGTGGATGTGGGCTCCCCTACGACAGCCGTGGGCAGTGTCTAACCTGGTGTCCCGTTCTGATCTGCTCTCTTCTGCCCTGTAAAGTTATGAGTAAACACATCTCCTCGTCAGGCAGCTCCCCCTTTCCTGCCAAGCAGTTATGTGGAAGCATCCCTGCAGCCCAGGTACTCACGCTGACTTCCTTCCCCAGACTAGCAGTGGCGAGGACCTGTCTCACTCCGTCGCCGCTCCCGACCTGCCAGATCAGCGCCTCTGCGGGCTGGGTCCTGAACGGCCATTCTCTTGCTTGGAGCTCATACCACACAGTCCTGCAACACCCACACACAAGTCGAGCCTTCGCCTGCTCCTGCGATACACACCCTGACACACTGCTCCCATTTCTTCAGAGGAGCCCTGGAAGGTGCATGAAGCTGTGCACCAGCTCCCTCTCCCCCCACCCACGGCGTCCGTAGTAGGTGAGAAAAATGTGTCCTAGCAAGACCCCTGAGCCTGTGAGAAGGGGCTCAGTGCCTCACAAGGCGCAGGTCTGGAACAGACCTCACTGCCCCTGGTACCCTTGGGTGTCCCTCTCTTACCCAAAGGCGTAGACATCTGCGGCTCGGGAGAAAGGCAGCTTGTCTTCATCTTTGCCCGGGGCCATCTCACGAACGATTTCAGGGGCCAGGTAGCATAACCAGTCATGAGGCAGCTTCAGTTCATTCTCCCTCCTGAGTTCAAAAGAAAGAAGTGGTACTGAAACACCACTGCTTCAGCCCAGCAGCAGCGTGTGGACCCTGTGGGTGCTTCACCTAATGCCTTGTCTTGATTTACTCAAGTGTTTTCGCTGACATTTCCTTTCTAATTTTCATGCCACATTAAAAACCACACATGTGTGGGGCTGACTCTCCAGCTCCTTCTTGGGCTTAAAGTTTTCTGTGTTTCGAGTCTCACTCCATACATAACTTCCTAGCAATGCACTATGGGAACTGCAGGAAGAACTCTGCCAAAAAAAACCCAAATAAAAACAAAGGGTGTATTTGAAAGGTGGTGTGTGTACTAAAGCAATCAACACTCCTCACTTGTACTGTATCACATCAGGATGCTTCCCTATCTGATCACTATTTATCATTCTAGAAGCAGCCCAAACACAGAAACCTCCACTCACCTTCCTTCCTGAACCACACCCGAGATGCCAAATAATCCAAAGTCAGTGATCACAACTTTCCCGTTGTCATAGAAAACATTCTTGGATTTCAGATCCTTATGTACAATCCCCTTTGCGTGGAGGTACCCCATGCCCTGGGAAACACAGGCAGAGATGTCACCTTTTAATCACTTACAGCCTCTCCCTCTGGGCGTGCTCTCATTACTCCGGTGTGAGGTGTGAGCAGTTGTGAAGGGGACGCAGCAGCTGTCTGACTTATGCAGGGGGAGTACAAGGGAACTGGGTTTAGTGCTCAGCCTCTGCATTGCTTTTCATCCTCTGCACAGCAGGGCTGCTGGAAGGGTGCTCACAGCTGAAGCAGTTACGGGTAAAGAGCAGAGACTGGGAAGGAAACCCACCCTACTGCTCTCCCCACAGCCCCTTAGCTTACTGCCCACTAAACCAGCACTTTTCTTCAGCCCAGCCTGAGTATGTCCTGCTGCAGCTCCCCACGGGGCTGCTCAGCCTTACAGAACCTCTCCAGCTGAGCTCTCCTGAGGCTCTGCCCAGAAGCAGATGTCTCTGTTAGCACAGATCCCCGTACCTTGATGATCTCCTGAGCTATCTGCCGCGTTTTGTTGATGTCCAGGGATATCTTGGGGTCCCTCACAAATGAGTGAAGTGTCCTTCCTTTGCAGAAGCTGCAGGAAAGAGGAATGACAACCCTGAGAAAGGTCTTTAAACTATTGGAGGAAAATAAAAATGTAACAGTGGATGTTCAGTTGGTTTTCTTATCACGTTGACAGAATTCCAGCCCCTTCCCCTGGTAAGAAATGCCATTTTGAAGAACTTTAAGGCCCCAATTGATTTACATCTGTGTGGGTGCTCACATGTACAGGAGACTGATTGTTAAAGCATGCTCAAGGATATGCAACAAATGCTTATGTATTCCTTCAAAAGCCCAGTTGTTGTTGCATTGCTCTGGCATCTGACTTTTATTATGTAAGAATTCAAAAATAAAAATAGTCCAAAAATATATACTCCCTCCAAGGAGATGCCCCTAGCATCCAAAACTCTGGGCAACACAGACTGCATTCATGTCTGCCACCTCCTGACTACAGTGAGAGGTTCATTTTACATATAAAAATAACTATCTATATATTACGTTTTTAGTGTGTATTTATACATAAAAAATAACACTAAGATGCTATATCCTTACCTGGTAATGATTGCTAAATGAGGAGGGTTCATGCATGCTCCCATGAAAAGCACCACGTTCTCGTGCCGGGTCTGTCTGTAGTTCATCACCTCCTTCTTGAAGAGCTTGAGATGATCCTGATTGTTCCCATCTATCTCCAGCAGCCTGATGGCCACCTCCCCGTGCCATTTTCCCTTGTACACCTTCCCCCATCGTCCTTGGCCAATAGGATCCCCCAGTTCAATCTGTTCGAAGGGGATGTCCCATTCTTGCAGGTAGACGCTGGTCTGGCTGGGTTTGCGATAAATCATCCCTGGCAAGTGTGGCCGCCTGTTGGGCAAATCTTCCACCTCATCCTCATCATCTTCAGGTTCTGATTTATTAGTCTCTGGTTCTTCCACCTGTTCACAGACAGAGAAGGGAACATGCTGGGAGTGTGGGGTCAAGGTCAAAAGGAAGGGTCAAGACCATCTTTGTTCTTCAAATAAATGTGGGTGCAGGGTTTTTTGAGATTACTGAAATTCTCCTGTTAGAGAGCAGTGCTCCAAAAATCAACAAGCTTGATCCATAATGCAACTATTTCTGCTGCAAACATCAATTCTATCGTTTACCCATCCCTACAGAAACCCATTTCAGTGTCCATATGACAACCTGAACACGTACTTAGGCACTACCAAAACCACAGGCTCTTGTCAATAGGTATGGGAAGGCTTTGCCATGCAAAACACAAGCCCACGCTTGCAGCCTTTGCTTCGCACCATCTACCATGAGCTGGTCTGACAACTGGTAGCACCTACACATGCACTGCTTGCAGGTTTGAGGCCTGCAGAGCATTTAGCTCTTGTAACATAACAATGGCTGTGCCAAACCAGCAAGCCAGGAGTCTGAAAAATATCTTAGACCGACTGGAAAAAGTTAAGTATGGTTACAAGTACTTCACTGTTTCAGCCCAGTTACAGAACCCAGGAGTTTTCAGCTGAGGTCTTTGCAGTCCGAACAGTTCAGCGGAACTGAGGTGAGGCACAGCCAGTCTTTACACTCGTGGGTCCAATTCCAGGGCCACAACTTTGTAATTGCACTTTCAGCATGGCACTTCTGATTGTACAGAAGGGCAAACCAGAAAACCTACCTCTGCTTCACATTCAACTCCGTCTGTGTGGGGCTGCTGGTCAGCACTAGCAAGAGAAGACAGGTTTACAGTGAAAATGATGTTTGCATATTAGAAAAGTGGGCTGCTGCCTATGCCATTAGTGGAATGGACAAAAGCAAATAGAGAGCAGATCTTAATAGCACTAGAGTAGGTCAGAGAAAAATACAATTACTGTTCCACTTAACAGATAAGGACTTTCTAAGCTTACTTTGGCAAATGAGGGACAAAGACTTTGAAGTGATTTTCAATGATTAAGTGGTAGGAATTGATCTGGCAGTGGCATGGCTGCATTATTACAATGTGTTCCAGTAATGGATACTCCTATTCCTCCTGCTGAAACACCGACCGTGGAGGAGCAGGAGTGAGCCTGGCAGTGCAGGCTACAACCTTCAGCATGCCCCACAATCCAGATCCTTAAAAAGATGTTTGCTTGCAGCTAAGTGTGTCATGCTCTTTTAATTGTAAAACTCCATAACTTCTGTTTGATCTAATCTTTCTGACCTTGGGGATGCACACACAACCATAACTAGATATTATATGCGTGGAGTTCTTACTGTCCCATTTAAAGTGAATGTCATATTGAGCTTTCTAGAACTGGGAATACCAGTATCAGCCTTGCTGACTGAAACTGTCCCCTGAGTTCTCGGATTGCCAATTCCCTTTTGGCCATCACAGAGTGCTTTCAGACTGATCTGAAGATTATCAGGTAAATAAAAGATGTAGAACTGTACTTACACAGTGTTTGCAGCTGTCTCTGGAGGCTGTGCTATATGTGCAGGGCTGGGGATTTCTGGGAAAGCAGAAACATTTATGAGAGACATTTTACACTTTAATCTCTTAAAGAGTGGAAGTTTCAGCATTGCAATAGTGATTATTCGCTTGTTATTCAGGAATTATAAAGTAAACTCAACCACAGACCATATGATTTTATACTTTTATTCATTTAAAACTATGCTCATCTTTCCTAGAACTTACACATGTCTGTAACACCGACCAAGCCCCTTCTTCTTCCCGTTCACCTTCTCACCTCTAATGTCTTTCAAGGTCAGGCCTTGTCTGTGAACTGCTCATACACCTTCAAGTTGCCTTGGATGATCAGAAATACTTAAATCCTCACAGAACTAGGATGTTTAAGTTGATCTGTACTGTAAGTCATGGATCCCAACTGCCCCTCGTCTGCCCAGTGTCATCAGTGACAGGAGTTCTGCTTGGGTTACAAATCCTTCCAAAATTCAGATAAATACTCTGTACCTGGCATCCTACACCATCAATTCTCACTTTGGGAAACAAGCTGTTTCTAAGGGTTCATGAACAGTTGACTGAGAAAAAGTTTGTACAAGCAAATCCACTTATGAATAGTTCTTGCATCATTCTTAAATCCCATAGGCAAGAGCCTCAGTTCATCGAGGTGAGCTCAGCAGTGCTGAACTGGCAGTGTCCTCTTACACCAGCCAGCTGGGTAACCCTAAAAGTGAGCCTCTTCAAAGAGAGAACATGGCTGGGTAGAGAATCCCACAGCAGAAAGCTACTGTTTTACAGCTGAGTATTCACAGTTTCACATTAGTATGTAAATCACATCACTACCTCACGTTAGGAGAGAGAGGCCTGAATTACATCCTGAGATAAGAGAAAGTTTTAATTGGTTTAGATACTTATTTTTTTAAAGCAGAATTACTGTTCTTGGGCAGCATGCAGAAGTTTACAAACAAGTTACTTTTTGGCAGCAGAAGGTGATTAGTAGAATTAAAACAATCAACTCACCTGGGAAGATAAATTGTTGTCTATGCTGAATGTAGTAGGCAGCTTTGGGTTTAATTGTTTTTTTAAAAAAGGACAGCAAAAAAAAGTTACCAGGAGAAAAAAACCAAACCAAACACAAACAAGTTAGAGGATCATCAGTAAGTGCCCCATATGCATTCAATGAATTAGTCCCAACTGGCTGCTGGGAAACAGATTAGTAGATTATCAGCCTGTTTGAGGGGGTGAATTTCAGCACATGCATCTTTGGAAGACTGTGACAGATGACACTTATGCAGTGACAGCTGTGTCACCAATAAGCAAACGGCCTGGTGGGAGAACAACTCATTCAGACTTCCAGTGGCAGGAGCAAATTTAGAGAACCCAGGAGTGCACATTTGGGTCCTTAATCTGTAAAGTAGGTAGGGTAAATTCTGCTCCACTACGCATGTATGTCAGTGACTGAACAATGAGTGTGGATTGCTGGTTAGGAAAGGACTGGTAAAGTAACTCATCCCAGTTCTCCTGTTCACATTTTGCTCAAGCAGTCAGCTTACTCCTGATTTAAAGCCACTGGGGACCAAACAGGGCAGGCAGCATGCACTTCACAATACAATGAGAAAGGGGAGGAGAAAGAATGTAAGGGGTTTTTTTTTTTCAGTCCTTTTCAAAAAAGGAGAAAATAGAAAGATCAAAACACTTAGGAAAGGTGCCAGCACTCCTCAATAATCTGTCTCCTGCAGAGGTATCTTGCTGATGCCACTTAAAAACTTTTAAGAACAGACTATTGTCTTTTATCATGATAAACCTTCACACCTTGCTTAAGACACAACCACGTACTCAGAAACCCTGAAGTCTTGGTCAGCCTTTGCTTGCATAGAGGCCTTTCTATCTTGGCAGAGGTCTCCTGAAACAGATTTGGTTACCTGGGAAGTTAAACCGTCCGTCTCTCTGGCCCATAGGAGATGGGTTTGGAGGCGGTGTTGCACTGGGAGGGTTGGAAGACTGGAAAGGTGCTGGAGAAGATGGTGTGGATGAGGTTGTAGAAGAAGGATTACTGCTAGAGTCCAGGTGATTTATTGCTGGTGGATGCTCCTGCAAAGCAAGGAAAGTCACTTGTGAGGAAATAACAAAAAGAAAGAATTGCCCTCAGTGTTTACTGAGCAACAGAGAAAGGAAAGCTGCCCCTAGCCTCCATCACAGCATGGTGGTGCTGAGTCTGCAGCTGGAGCTGTGCACCACCCGTGTTTTACACGGAGGAAATGTCACATATCACAGTCTCCTTGCAAAGTGAAAGCTCAGGGTGCCATTCTTGCTCCAACCAGCAAGGTACTGCTGCCACCTCTCCTCACTGTAGCTCCTCAGTGACTTACAGACACAGCCTCACTTCAGCCACCATGTACCTTCTTAGTTAGTGCTTTGGGAAGAGTTCCAAACTGTGGTTCTGCTGGTCTGTCGACCGGATTGTTGATATCAGAAGGGACAGACTCTGTTCTTCTGATTTTTGTTACTGAAAAACAGGTTGGAGAGGGGAGAAAGAAAACCTTTAATCAGACTTTTTATTCTTGTGATACCATCAGCTACATTGAAATGCTAAGAACTTGTAGAAAATTACTTACTGGGAAGGAAGGATATTCTACAAGCAGGTGCCTCTTTAGTACATTTGTTGTGACATTTTAATCTGAAAGAGAAACATTACATGTTAAATAGCAACTTGTTCTTTCCCAAAAAAAGGAAGCCTACCCTTAATTTGTAATTCTTATGCTAATCTCAGAGGGAGTTCTGGAATGCTCCAGGCCCCAAAGCAGCATGCATTCATACCAAGAATCCCATTATGGGTGTCATTAGGCTAATGAAAGCCATATACATATCTTAGCATCCGATTTATTTTTAATATAGTTACCTTCACTGACTCTCATCCAGCAACAGCAAAGCACTAAAATCTCAGCACTCTGCACTAACAACCCATACAGAGAAGTAAAACCTAAACCCCTCACTGTTATTTAGGCACCCAGCTCCCACTACAAGATTTGCCCATGATCAGGGAGGAAGCCTGTGGCAGGGAAATAAATTTGGTTCCATATGTCAGGCTGCCACCCTAAGTGCCAAGCATCCCTTTGCCACTTCAGAAGCTTACTGAAAAAACAGTGGCACTGCTAGGAGTGCATCACATCGAGAGATACGTGTTACTGGTAAACTTTAATGAACCAAATACAAAGTTCTTCTGAAAACGGTCATCACTGCGTGCTCACCTGCAGTACTTACACTTCACCCCGAACATCATGCTCTTCTGACAGACCTGGCAAATCTGAGATAACCAAGACTTAGTAGAGAACCTAAGAGCAGACAAGAGAGGAAAATGACATTAAGTAGTGTCTAAAGGAAAATTACCATTCGTAGGTGGTTACAGACAGGCCTTTAGCCCTTTCTGAAAGGGGCAAGTGATGTTGTGGAAGAGACCTCCCTTTTCTGATCAAAAGCCACTGACAGAAGGCTGGACCAGCCCTGCTGGCCTCTTGCTAAGCCTCCACTCTTGGAACAGGGCTGAGAGGCGCTCAGAGGTGGCTCTGACTGCAGACAGGGTGTGCAGGAACACACATCTCTAGAAGGTCCTGGAAGCTGCAGCTCAGCAATTACATAACTGAAGCCTCATGCAATCAAAGATATCCAAGTGACAGAATATAACTTGTTTTCATAAAAAAACCCTCTCAAACTGGAATTGAGCTTCACCTCATGAAATAAGCAAGTACCCTGAGAGGGAGCAGCCAGCACACACTCCAAGGGCAGGTCCAGCCCATGAGCATGTGATGCCCATCAGTGTCCCCCTCAGGTCAGCAGGACGTGTCACGTGCTGCTGGTGATATTCCCCTCAACATCTCTGTAGAACTGGTGCCAATTTATGGTGGGTGGGTGGTGGTGGGAGTGTTATCCTGTTTACCAGAAAATGGAATGTACAGGTTGGTTTGGCATTAGAAGTGTCTAGCCCAGTTTTGGTTTGGATTTGGGAAGGGATGCAGGAAGCTGTAAGGGAGGAAAATAGATGCTTTTTCCACGCAGGGAGGGAGGAGCAGTTTCCCTTCAGAAAAGGTATTGTTACACACGTGCATGCTTGGTCCTGTCACCCCCCCAACACTGGTCACTACAGTATCATGAGTTCACTAGCTTTGTAAAAAGGATTTCAAGTGCTGGACACATCAGTGACATATTAAAAAGAAATTAAGCTGAAATACATCATTAAGGCACTCAAGAGGACACTGTCCTGCTCTGACCCCTCAGTTTGTGTCCTTTGTTGCTTACCTGTGTGTAACAGCTAAGCCAAAGTCTCTTCGTACCATTTGAGGGGATCCTTGGGAGAGTTCTGATGGGGAACAAAAGGATGTTTTAGGGGAGCGTTACTCACGAGCGTGCTTACCAGTCTAGACAGAACCAAAGCGACCACTGTCACAGATAAGGACCAGTAGCCATGACACTGTTAGTAGCACAGCTGAGACTGGTTTGCCTTCTGCTGTAAAACTCCTGCCAGACACTACTCTTTTATTTGTTTTCATATGGAGGCAACGTAAGATCAGATTTGGTGGTGGAATTTTCCGGAATTAAATCTATAGTCATACAGCAAATCTGGAGGAAACTCAAATCTGCAGGCATCAGCCCAGCTCCAAGGCTGGACACTGCCAATGCTCACAAAAAGCCAGTCTCCATCTTTGACCCTAGATGGCACCAGATTCTTTTTAATCATTATTCCAGTGAACTTCTAAAGGCATCTGTGGTCTTCAGTGTCTTAGAGCAGGTTGGAGTGACTCGTTGGTTTTCTAAGGAATATTGCTGATCTAGTGTGGCCACCCAAATGGACAGTCACCTGGACTAATCATAACACAGCCACTGAGATGGCTGTTATCATCAGCTGAGATGGCTAAATCCTTACTGAAGAGTCCTAATGAATACAACAAAGTTTGGAATTGAATGAGACTTAAAAGAGCCTTCAGTATAGATTTTAAAACAGACTATATGACTCTATGCATAGAAGCACCAAAATTCTTCAGACACTTTCCAGGATCACTCTACGTTAGCTTCCAAGGTTACAGTTGTGTCTCTGAGGCAGACACACATAGAAACACCACATGGCACTGGTAGGTTACTGGATAAAACCACAAGTCCCAGTCCTGCAAGCCCTTAAACACGTGAAGGGACTCATCAGCATCAGAGGGAACATTCCACGTTTCAGCCCATGCTAATTTCATTACAGAGACACATCCCAAGGTACTACGTGCTTAGACACAAAGTTACTGCCAGTACAAAGAGGCAATAACAGCTTCTGAAGTCACAGACAAGCAATCACACCCAAAGGCCTTGCTTTAACCCTTTAAGCATCAGTATTCCTTCTCCTTGCTTTTGTCATCTGAAGAAATACCAGGTACAAAAAAGACCACGTGAACATCCTGCAGTTCTCCAGCAGCCCAAGCTCCTGTTAAAGTTCACAGGAGCTCAGGGACACACGGCCCTGCTGAGGACCTCCAGAGGCTGCAACAGGGATGATCAACTGATAGCTGACAAGGACAGGCTCTTCTCTCTCAGCAATGAAACGAAGACAGCCCTGTAAAAGTCTCTTACCGAACCTGGAGAGAAAACAAAACAAAACAAAAATATTCTTTTTTAGACATTCATGTTCATGTGAGAGGACACACACTTTGCTAGGGCAGAAACTCCTTCCTGCAGCGCTCGAGGT
The DNA here is from genome assembly GCA_028020825.1 of Podargus strigoides. Classification (NCBI taxonomy): domain Eukaryota; kingdom Metazoa; phylum Chordata; class Aves; order Caprimulgiformes; family Podargidae; genus Podargus; species Podargus strigoides. The sequence continues at coordinate 11,611,174 of CM051640.1, read as the reverse complement.
CAGGTTTACACACATCCCTGGTTCTGCACAGGCTCCTCAGGTTGCTGCATAGCCAATATTTTCCTGCCTACCAATATTTTCCTCACCTACTATTAACAAGCAGGTCTTGTGGTTATCTAAGAGTATCCCCCACTGGTAGAGATTCTCAGACTACAGTGAAAGCATGATGAGTCCACTGGACACCAGCCCTTTTACACAGTCATGACTGGAGCACTGAATGCTCTTTGGTGTGACCACAGCCCACCAGTGCCCGTGGGGAAGGAGGAAGGGTCGTGCTTACTTTACTGGAGGAACTTCATCTATCCTGTTTCCCAGCTGTGATTCGTGGGACTTGCTCCTTGTGAGGGTGGGAAAGTTAGGTAGCAGCTGAAAAACCTTCCGGCAAGGGGGAGGAGGAGTCCGTGGTGGCTTCAGCTTATGCCGTCTCTTGGCTTGAGGAGTGGTGGGTGGAGTGATGGTGATGCTATGAGGAGTCCTTGGCGTTAACCTTCCACTGTGTGCAGGGAATGCAAAAGGGTCCAGGAGGTTTTCTGCATAGATCGAAGGTCCGTGACTGGAGGCGAGAGAATCTGAAGATGGGACTGTAGACACGGACACAGAGCGCGCCTGCTGGCTGCTGCCCTTGGGAAGGTGCAGCCCAGGGGGAGTGCTCGTGGGCGCAGAGGAGCAGGGGGACTCGGTCGTGCTTGCAGAGCTGTTCTCTCGGCGTGCCTCAGACAGAGTCACCAGCACATCATCCTTTAACTCCCCACCTGTTCACCAACCGTAGCAACGTTAGTCACTGATTACAAAGAAAGCCACCACATACACACATACCATGCTCTCTGGCTTAATGCTAAGTATGTCCTTAATGAACTCAATCAAGGTGAAAAGTCAAAGCTTCAGGCCCTGATGTCCTATTGACCAGGCAGTGGTTGACAAGAGATGATATACCTGGGTTTTTCTACATGTCATAATAAGTGAATGCTGTGACTGGGTTTGCTACAGCATGGGTGGGAAATATTTGACAACCCAGGATAAGAAAGATTAGAAAAAAAGGAAATATGAAACTGAGCTGTTTGCTGACTTTTCCATTAACTAATCTTTACGATTTGCAAATTGTATGAACTGTCATAATACCAACAGGAAACATCACCTTTCAGTGACAGACTGATAACTGCTAAAAGATCTGATGCACATTAGTACCAGCTGTGACAAACACTCTCCTACAAAGGGATTTTACTCTGCATTTGAAAGCAGCCTGGGGAAGGTGATGGGGGAACATGGTGAAACAGCAGTCGGGGAATCCTGAGCTTAACTGTTCTAAATCACTTGGTCAGATCTATTTGCATGCTGAACACATGCATTTCTAATGACACAGTACCCTTCTTTCCATAAGTTCAAGGTAAATCAGGGTTCTTTCCAGCTCTTGGATCTGCTACTGGAATTTAGCTAATGATGCTATGATTCTAGAGTCAAAGAGAAACAGCAGGAGGCAAGTGGTTTTAAAGAGAAGTGAATCCGTTGGCACACTGCAAGCTATGCACTGATAAAGGGTTGTCAGAGCAGTGTTTTTCTCTTCCAAAGCACTGAGCTGAACAATACTCAGGCTTCTGGGCAAAGGAATGCCAAACAGAATTACACCTTCTCTCTGAGCTGGCAGTATTTGGGCAGCAATTACCTACAAGCAATCTGGTTGTATTTGTTAGTTCAAGGATTTGTGTACTGAATGATGGAGGATTAACTGGAGCATTAGACACAACTGGAGAGAGAGGGAATAATGAAATAGTCTATTGAGTAGGAGAGGGTATTTCTCCGTATTTTTATTTCCATTTCTTTATTTACTTGACATGCTGTCAAAACCAAATCCAATGCACAGCTCGGGATGTGTCTGATCACTGCAGCTTCAGGCACATCCACGAGCCATGACCTGATACTGCTTACAGAACATACCCACAGGCACTCTCTAGAGGGTTTTGCAGATTGTCTCGTGTGGAAGGAAGCAGGATGGGGGCCGGGTTGCTGAGAAACTAATTCCATAGAACAAGAAGGCAGTCTGTACCTGATTCCGTCACCTTCCGTAAGCAGCTCAGTGCCCCGTTGAGTCGGGAGCACTCCTCATCCCTGGCACCACATCTCTTCATTGTTTCTTTCACCTTTGACTCATTCATTTCTAGTAAGGCATCTAAGGTTAGCTCCTCTGGGATTCTCTGCAGAAAAACAACACGATACATTTTTTTAAATATACATATATAGATAAGACTGTCAGTTGTTATGCTGATGAACTTTAAATAGTGCTACTGTCTCACTGCCTGGTCTGACTCATGATGTACTCATTTCAGTTAGTGCATCTCTTACGGATCACTGGGTCAGCGACCACCACGTGGCAGATCTCAGCTCTGCTCAGCCACTGCTCTCCCTCCTCCCTGCGTCACCAGAGACCAGGCGTGTGCTCTGTATCACTAGGATGCTATGGTCCTTCTCTGGTGTTTAAGTTAGGATTAGAGGTGACTGAAATGTTCATCTTCCCTGTGGAAAGTTTTCACTCAGTGTTTTTTGAAGAGCTACTAATGGAAGCATAACTTTTTTGTTAAAAATAGCAGTCAGAAACGAAACAGGCAAAAAACCTGAAACAATGTCAGATAAAGATGTTTGGCTTTTCAGTAGGGAAGTGAAAAGTAAAAACAGAGAGGAAAATTACCTCTTTGGTTAAACAGAAATAAATGTTTTGACAAAGAGATAGCAACCTCTTCCTCAAGCAATTTTTCCTTTACTGGGGAACCATATCTTGCTTGGAAAGACATCTGTGCACAACTTATGTATGTCTTAATACACCAAAGGCCCCGAAGTGATAAGGTTTAGATCAGGCAGACACAAAAGACATAAGAGACTGGAAGGCATGAAATGATCTGGTATTTCCTGACACAGAATTGAGCTGTGTCGCCTCTCTCCTCCCCCATTCAAACTTTTCCAGTGTAAGTCTGCAGCAATTGTGGTTGATAAACAAAACCAGGATATTTAGCCCAGATACCCAGGAATTTCCCTGAAAGTTTTGCCTAAACAAACCTCACTGCTGCCTACTCTCACAATGAGATCACACATTTCACAATATTTGGCCTCTCTCCTCAAGTTTCAACTCCTGGACTCGTTATATAAACGGCTTTCAACTTTTATTTGATGGGGGGACTCAAAAGTGTCTCTTGCTGTTTGGAAACAAAAAAGCTTGAAATCCTCTAGGTTCTTAAACCCCACTTCCGACTATAAATCAAACCTGAATGATGTCAAATGTCCTTTAACAATCACATCTTTCTTAATCCAGACTCATGCCTTTGAGATCTGACGCATGACTTTTGACTGTGGCAGTGCTAGAAACAGCCCCAACCTTTGGAGCTTTGTAGGTGGTAACACAAAGAGTAATCACATAGTTTCCATTTTTAGTAACTGTTGCACAGAGGAAAAAAAAAGAGAACAAATTAAGAAAGGGCAGAAGTCTAAGAAATGCATCCTGCATCTTCTGTCACCTACCCTGACCCGGATGAAACACAAAACACAGCTGACTCGAGGAGAGGCCAAGAATTTAAATGAGCAGTAAGCACAAAGCAGGTCCATAGTAGAGCCAGAATTCAATGAAGTTTGGGTAAATTTTCTTGTTCTTCTATAATTAATATTAGCAGAATAACCAAAGCACAGTTACCCCACCTGATGCTGGTGTTATTCATTTTTCTGCATACCTGCACCACCAAGATGCAGGAGTAAGACTGCCCCAAAAAGCTTGTTCCTGACTGATTTCCACATGGATTAAATGCAGGAAGCACAAAGATGCCAGTGGAAATACAGTGCACAATCTGCTCTCCTGGGATTCCTACCCTGATATTACACTCCAAAGGACAAAAAACCCCAGGGGTTCAGATCATGTGAGTTAAAACTGTATTTCCACAATATTCCAGTACAGGTTTGCTCACACAGAGCCCCAGCAAACTGGGCTGATAACAACAGAACTAAAGCAAGTCTCCCTTACAGTTTATTTCCCCAGCACCCCCTGAGCCCCCCTCCCTGCACACAGAGGGCAGCTCACAGAAGCAGCTTTGTTCAGCGGGATCACAGGGCGGTTCTGCGAGTCAGTGTTCATGTGTCAGCCTCGCTGCGACACGAGCAGCTCTAAAAGGGACAGGGACTGGGGGCACACAGCCATGGGGCAAGGTATAGACACACAAAGTTTTCTGCACCCCACAGGTGCCCCTGTGCTCCGGAGCATGAAGGTGACACTTCCCCATGGAGCAGAAGGGAAAGCCAGTGACATTACAATGACATTTACCCATGTCATGCTTTCACATGGTCTCAGAGTAGGTGGGATCACAGCGATGTCATTCTTGAATTATCTTGAAACATTTCCTCACCCCTACCACTCCCCTCTAAGCAAACAACCCAGATTACACAGCCCCTGTTTTAAGCAGCAATGTCATTCCAGATCCCAGTCCAAGCTACCCAGTCACGTTACCCAGCATCACCTCACTTCCCCATCCTTCGCACAACACAAACGTAACCAGTAACTTATTACAGCTATTAGTAAGTCAATCAGTAAAGTGGAAGAGCCCAAGATTTCCTTGGGAAAGCAAAGCTTTTCCAGCACAGCCAGTTCCGTAGTGCAGGCGTTACATGGCTACCACACCTTTGACAAGAGCCTCACACCTGTCCAGTTAGTCCTCAGTGGAGTAAGAAATGGGCTGTGTGCTTTGATTTGTGTTAAAAAGGTGGAACTGACTATTTTAACTTACACCATGTGAGCTCTCCTGGTTGTGCCAGTATAGGCAAGGCTTAACTGGGGAATTCCCATTCCCTGCTGCAAGAGGTATGTGGAATGGCATCTGGGCTCAGCTCCTGCTTCTAACAGCACACACACTCACTGCTCCCCAGGCACGACTCAGAGGCACAAAGCTGAGCTCACAACCAGCACCGATGCCCGAGGATGGCACAGATGGGGTGCTGTGTGCTCACAGGGCGGGCTGGGGTCCTGCACAGTGCTCTTCAGAGCCTCACAGGCCCTTCTCTCATGCCCAGAGGGGAGCACAACCACACACTCAGGGCACAGAGAACTTAGCTGTCATCTTTGTCCCCCAGCAGCGTGACGGTTAACCTCCAGGACTGCCTGTTCTTGCAAGTCTGGTGGTGTTCAGTGCTTGTCTTAAAGATCAGTCCCTTGCAACCAGGAATCCCCAGCTTTCAACTTTTAATTTTCAAGCCTTTCTGGTTGCACAGAAAAACCTTGAAAACCATTTTTAAGAAATTACAAAGCATTCCAAACTACTGAGCTTTTTAGAAGTGTTAGGGCAATTTTTCCTTTGTCTCATTCATCTGCAGGACACAATCACTACGGAGGGCTTGATCACCCCTAGGCTGACTGGTTTCACTGCCTTAAGCAAGTCTGTGCTCCACAGCTCAGTGTGTGGCGTGCCATGAAACCCTACAATGGCTCCCACGAGGCACCCCAAGCAGCAAAGGGCAGCCCCAGCTCTGCACTGTGAACTTTGCTCGGCATCCCTGGCACCCCCTCACGCAGACGGGCACCCTGACGCTGGCTTGCCCCCTTCTGCGCCTGCAGGCAGTGCCCAATCCACTCTTTTGCTCAATAGTTTAATTTTAGAAAGACAGAATAGCAAGTTGTAGGAAAGTATAAGTACAGAAAAGGAGATTATATTTAAACAATCCCAATGACCTTGAGCTGGGAGAGCTCAGACTTTCTGAACCTGCTGCCAGCCCCCGTGACACGCGACAAAAGAAATAAGCCTTAAAAGGGGGAGGAGGGAGGGGAAGTAAGAGGCTTTCTTTAAACAGCCACTCATGTGCTGCACATATGTGGTGGCTTAATATAAAACTGGTCAACCTGATCCCTGTAAGATTGGCCTGGTATGATTTAGCCCTGTGTTAGCCCCCCCAACCAATGTGATAATGATGAGGGTCACTAGTTCAAGATGGCTCTTAAAACAGGTTCAGTTGCTGTGGATGGTCTGGCTCAGCTGTTGAGTTGGGGGCAAGAATGTCCCCTGCAAAGCACCCTAACAGTGTCTGTCTCACAGGAGGATGTAGTGGGCTCCGACCCCCTCAGCGCAAGTGCAGTTCTGGGCCCTTGCAAAGGGGTTACTCCCAGCCTTCAGCACTGAGGGTGAGAAACACAAGTCCAACAGACCTCTCTGTACCTGCTTTTCATGGCTGCTGTGGCTTTAATAAAATACAGCTTTAAAAAAAATACAGCTTAAAGGCTTGCACTGTGGCCAAGCTAAGTACCATCTCCCTGGGCACACCTTGCCTTGACTACAGAATGAGAGGGGAAGCTGCCAGATATTCAGATACTACTCTAATAATGAGGTCAGATTAAAAAACAAAACAAAACAAAGCAAAACAAAAGAAGAAAGAGCGAGCAGGAGGAGACAGAACCTACTTTCCACCTACAGCCTGACTCACCACTCACTGCTCTGCAGAAGTGATGCTACAAAGCCCAAACCAGGAAAGCATTCCTCTCTGCACAGGTTACAGGACTTCCCTACACAGCCCTGCTGCTCAGCACACGTTACAGACTGCGCATGGCGTGGCACACGTGTGTCAGAGAGAGAAAAGGAAAGCCCAGTGTGCCCAAGAAGCCATCCAAAGGTTACTCTCAATTAGTCAGGGTGAAGAGTTCACAACAGCGTAAGAAGGTCTTTAATCCTGTCTGTGTCCAACTTAAATCCCTGAAACATGGCAAAAATGCTGGTATCGAACACAGTGGATGGGTTATTTTTGGTAAAGATTCCTCCCTGCAGATAAGCCCATGGAGCTACTGCTGCTGCTGGCACTCTGGCAATCAGTCTGACCTGCTCCTCGACCTGGCCGACGTGGCTCTTCCCGTGAAGCCAGAGAGCTGTCAAGGCCCCAGATGCCTCCTCTTAAATCAGTGCATTCCCTCCCGTCACCCTCCCGCAGAGCAGCACATGCTGGAAGAGAAATCCCATTACGTAAGGTGCTTAAATTCCCAGTGACAGCACTACACAACGCATGAAAGGATGCTCTTAAGAACATCTTGTGCTTGCTCGTTGTTATTTTGCTTTGGTTTTCTGGTGTCCAGTGAAGAAGGCACTGAAAAATTGTTGTATTATTAAATTTCTGAAGATTTTACGGGCATTCTGGAAAGCCTCTTACACAGAATGTCTGGCTTGTGTTAAGCTGTGAGCACACCCAGGCTATGGTTTCACATAACATCTCCCTCTTCACTGTTTCACCTCTCACAGCACGGGGTGCAGAGGAGCCGACAGTCTCAGGGCACCCTCGTTCAGCCCCTCTCTGTGGACAGGATCACTGCTGTCACTGCTTTTCTGTGGGAGGACAGATGTGGCAGCTGCAGTGTTTCACTGCAGATCCTGAGGGGTCGCATGAGCCCTGTGCTGACCCCACACCCTGAGCCCACCCCAGGGCACCGGGACCCCTGGCAGGGGAAGGGACCCCTGGCAGTAGCAGAGAATACTTTCCAAGAGCTGTTTACTCTGGGGAAGGGCCTCCAGCTGGAGCATGGTGATGGAGTTGTAGGTCCAGGAAGCCTGCAGGCCAGAGTTAATTTGCATATACACAATTAGCACATTCAGGATCTCTGCTATCTGGCAGTCCAGTCAGAGCCATGGAAATCCCCAGCAAACGGCCAAAGTCCTCCCAGTCTGCTCATGCAGATATGCTGACAGAAAAAGATGAGAGGGATACAGCTGTGGAAACCTGATAGGCTTAGGCTGATCTGCTGCTTCTGTTGCCCCGACCAAAGTAAGGATGCACACACGTAAACCCTGCACTTTCCTCCAACAGCTGATCAGCACAATCTGCTACGAGCTACATCACAGTCCATGCAAGCATAACCACCTGCCATGGTCTCACAGTACCAACCTGTGCCAATGCCTCATCCTCTACAGACTTTTACAGGAGCAGCAGGAGACTCTTACCAGGCAATTCCTACTCCAGGCAGCAGCCTTTCCTGCTCTGCTCCCCAGCGTGCCAAGAAAAAACATATCCATTGGGATTCCAATCCATTTCCCAAGTGGCACTGCCACAGACCAATCTGTTTCATCTGGTCCCACACAGTCCCTGGTGGCAAAGTCCTGCTTACAGCCAGCGATCACTAGGGCAGGATTTGCCCCTCCCTGTGCACAACAGTTATCTACTCTAAAAACAGCTTTCCAAACTTGATTGACTGGAACCCCTGCTCCGTGGTGAGCAGGGCTGGTTCAGACACGTTTCAGAAGATGATAAGGAGATGACTATGTTCTTAAGTTACTTTTTAAGATGGTGACAAGTTATATGTGGGAACAAATGTAATAGTGATGCTTCTGGGAAGAACAACGGTAAAGATAGAGAGGATTTTTTCCTATGCTAAAGAAAATAAGCCAACAGAGATTTTTTAATCTCTTTTTTTTTTGGTAGACACACCCCAAGCCCAGAACCTAGCAAGCAGCTCTGCAAGAGACTTCTTCCATCAGCCTGGGAGTAGGGACAGCGCTCCGTTCACATCCTCCTTCACTCCTGCTCCCCTCACAGTTCTTCTCTCCAACTTTGAAGGGGAGCAGCACAATCCAGATCAGTATATTATTCTAGGTCCATTTTCAGAGCAACTTTTAGCCACTGGAGACCACTCGATAGTTTAAATATATCTTCCATCTGTATGGTTCCTTCCCTGCCTTTTCCAGTTCTCAGTTCAAGTATCTCTTTACCCAGCTTCAACCCACCATATTTAACCATTTATGTATCACTTTTGGTATTAAACTACACGTACACAGTACTAATTAATCTCTAGAACTCCTAGCCACAAACAAGGACTCCAGCATTTCCTAGAAAAATACTTAAAAAGAAAGTTACAGAACAATATTAGCCCAGCTCCAAAGCAGAGCCTGCTTCACACTAGCCACCGTTTTCTGTGATAAAAATCTGTCTGGCAACTGATTAGAGGAACAATAACAAAGAAACAGAAATAGCACAAGGTGGGGTGGGGGTTCAAAGTCTCCTCACCCCTCAGAACTGTGTTCAGCGAGCACACAGGATCACAAGCTGGAAGCTTGTATTCACCACCTACCTCCAAGCCTGCCAGGTCCACACCGAACAGCCCTTTGACTCCTCGCAGCACGACGGGCTGACTGTGATCCATGTTCACAGGAGTTTTAGCTGTTGCCCAACGCCATAAACAGTGCATTGTTATTACTGTAATCTCTTCCAGGACTAAAGGATTTTACAAGCAGTCATTATTCTTGCTTTAAATATAGGTTTTCAAAGAGAGAAAGGAGCCCAACAACAAGATAGCAATTATAACAGCAAGAGCTTTCAAGCTTCACAATGTCTAGACCAAATCACTGAGCAAAAATAGTCTGCACTCTGGACTAGAGGAGTCAGCAGATATTCTAAATTGGAGCTGGTGCTCTATTCCTGACAGGACAGCCTGGGAGCTCTGTGCTTCCCCGCACGCAGCTTTATTTGGGAGAGGGCTGGGGGGACAGAGGGGAGGGGAAGAGAGAGAGAAGAGAAGCATTGTTTCTCTAACCACTGGGCTAAAGAACTGCGTGCAATTAGGCTGCTTTTCCAAAGTGTTATGTCACAGATTAGCACAGTCTTGAAATTCTCCCTCCAGCAACACCAGAAATGCAAAGGGAATCAGAACCGTTTGAAAAAAACAAAAAGCCATCAGGTCAGGCCTTCCTCCTGATTTGTCCCTGACAAGGAGTGGGCACAGGAGAGCCCCTCACCTGCACTCCCCCCTGCATCCCACCTGCACTCCCCCCTGCATCCCACCTGCACTCCCCCCCTGCATCCCACCTGCACTCCCCCCTGCATCCCACCTGCACTCCCCCCTGCATCCCACCTGCACTCCCCCCCTGCATCCCACCTGCACTCCCCCCTGCATCCCACCTGCACTCCCCCCCTGCATCCCACCTGCTCTTTCTGATGAGACCTCAGAGGCAGCCAGGGAAGGGCTCTGTTGCCACTGTTCTCCAAGACTCTGCAGGTACTTGGCAACTTCTCCAACTAGTTTCAGAGCCCACACATCTCAAGAAGAGAGGGCTACGTGCCTAACACAAATACACTTACTACACCACTTGTGTTTTCCTTCTCTATAGCACTTTTTAGAAGCATTGAGAAGGAAACCCAGCAGGAGTATTTCAGTGTTACAGGTGAGCTAACAGAGATGGGAAGTCACTCCCCAGGTATCTTGTACACCAGCCACAGAACCAGGTGTGGGATTCAAGTGTCCCTGTTTTCATTTTCTGACCTACTCAGCCATCTCTTTAAAGGCTCCCTAACCACCTCTCTCCACAGTCTGTCACAGGCAGTGTGCATAAAGCTGAGGGAAACCATTGTGTATTTCTTAATAACTAACCTATTAAAGCTCCTTCTGTCAGTGATTTCCATGTTGAAAGCATTCAGCTGAAATGTGGTTCACATGCTGTATGAAATCTAAGCAACAGCAGGGATGTCCCAGGACACCTGTAACACTTCTGAAAGACGACACATCCCAGACAAACATCTCCCCTGCACTCTGCTGATGTCCATGCCACAAAGTGGCTCCACTGCTATTTTCCAAGCAGTGAAGTAACAGGACAAAAAAAATATATCACTGCAGGAACAGAGCAATTGGTTTATCAGCCCAGCTATTTCCATCTCCCCCAGCTTACTGCCTGTTCCAGCATGCCTACTCAAAAATAATTTTAAAGACCCAATGGGTGTTGCAGTTCTGTCCAGCCAATATAAATGCTACAGAAGCTGTCTGCAGCTGCATGAAATGGGTGCACAACTTTCAAAGAACACCCATACATTTGGAATCACAGCATTTGAATCCTTTGTACACCTCTCATATTTCTGTCCCAGAGGAGGAACACAGTTCGTCACACTGGTCATTGCTTGGGAAGGGGCACCGAGAGAGCATGAAAACAAACAGCTGGAAAATGGTCTCTTCCTGCCTTAGACCAAACCCGAGTTTGTACACCCTTTTCAGTGAGCACACATTCGGAAGGGCAGTCTCAACCCCATTTGCTCCCTGAATTAGCAGGATGTGCCAGATTCGAACTGTCCACCTCCCTCCCCCCTTCCTGCACCCCTTCTCTTCACCTCTTCCCTTCCCCCAGTTCTGCAAACATCACAAAGGATTTTAAAAAGAGCTACAAAGACATTCTTTGAGGCTCAGGCAATTCCAGTAACCTTAGAAACCAACAATAGTTGGGAGCCTGGCAGTTTGGCTACAGCAACAGGCTGCTTTTCTGTTCTCTCGTTGTCACTGCTGCACCTGTAGCTGTGCTACCCAAAACTGGGCTGGAAGGCAATATCCAGCATCACAGTCAAAAGAAACAGTAGGAAATAAAAGGAACAACTCAGACCTGAACTCACCCTATTTCACCAGAGTCTGCTCAGTTGCATCAGGACCAAGCTGGAACAACCTCCATGAAAAATTGCTGAGTTTTTCACTCAGGCAGACTCTGCTAAAGTCCAAGACAATTTTTTGCTTGTGTGAGGATCAAAGAAAACTGAATGAGAACACTGTGATCTGGCCTACAGAGCCAAAAATGGGCAAAAGCATGGAAAAAGCCTTTTCTGCTTTGTTTAGCCATCAGTGGACTGAGCTCTGCTTGTATTGCCATTAATGTGACACTGAACTGTCCCCAGCACAGAACAGCATGGGGAAGCCATGCACAGTCCAGACCCAAGAGAACAATCTGATGTCAGTGCCCTGCAGTTCCCAGGAACCACCTAACCGTGGCCAAGATTTCAGGCTCCTCTTCCAAAAAAATAAGTGTGTCAGAAACAGGAGCTGGGGGCCTTGGCTTATCTGGTCACCCCTGACCAGAGTGCTGAGGGACATGGTGCAGTTGTGACTTGGCAATGCTGGGTTAATGGTTGGACTTGATGGTCTTAAAGGTATTTTCCAGCCAAGGCTGTTCTGTGATTCTGTGACTGTGATTCTGATTCCAGCAGAAGTGTCAGATTATTCTGTGCAGTGATGAGGCTTGCAGTGATTTGCATGTTAAGGCTTAAACTGTAAAGATCAGGAGCAGCCATGGTCTGCAAGCATGAACAGCTGATGCTGGCCACCACACAGCCCACCACAGCAGAGTTATTCATTCCATTCTTTTACACTGATGCAATGCTCTTCGGTGTCAGTTTGAACCAGAGACTTTACTCATGGGGGTGTGTGTAAAATGAAAAAACCTCTCTTATTTCTGAGCAAAGACTCCCACCCAGTCAAAATGCACATCAAAATCCACCTGCCCGTTACTGGCTCGCAGTCCCCTTCATTTTGTGGTCTGAGTACTGCGTGAGGCTACGCAGTTTCAAAACCATCAGTCTGGGACAAACTTGTAAACTTTGACCTCTTTTGCTAGGCTTAAATTCAGAGGGACATGGTGCTACTGGCTGTTCTTGGATCTTCACTAATTCATGTATGCTGTTAGAAATAAGTAGGCTGTAACAACTCAACATTTTTTGTCCGTTTATTGGATATGTCAGTGCACAAAATAAGTCTTAGTTGGTTTTTTTTTTTGGCTAGTACTGGACATAGCATATGGTACAGCATTATTATTAAAGTTAGTAAGTGATTTAATTTTGGCATCATTCTCAGACCTAGCAAGCAGGAGAGGTCTTGCTAATGCAGGACCTTGGTCTCACACAGAACAATAGGTGTGAGGCATTGCTTCAAATGCCCTTATGAGAGCTCTGGGAGGAGGACAAAGGGAAGGGAGTATTTCAGCACTCCCACTGGGTGATCACTGCTTCTGGGAGAGAGGAAGCACTGCTTCCAAAGGGCCCTCTGTGTACCCACACACTCCCACCTTGCCTGAAAGTAAGTTCAGGAAACTAACTTAAACCCAGCAGGCAGGTGGGAACGTCTTGAAAGGGTGGGGAGGTTCTGTGCTGAGGGTTGGCTTCCTCTTACCTGTACAACTTCTTTCCTCACATTGACAATGTCTAACCAGTCATTGAATCTTGGGTAGCTGTTGAGCTCTGCTGTCCTGTCATTCAGGGGCACACTCAGCTTACACTGCCGTTGTCTGTGGATGTAGTCAATCAGTTTGACCTGTTGGGATCCAGAAAGTAAACAGTTAAGTTCCTTGGGATATATTATCATCTTCTTAGGCAAGGTTTGTGCAGCACCTAGCCAAAGGGGATGCTGGTTTGTGAGCAGGGCTCTTTCAAGAGATAAAAATGACACACTCCTACAAGCACTCAAGGAAATTCATACAGGGAAGCATCTTTATTCTTCAACGTTTCAGCAGAAGGCAAGACCTTGCAGGGCTCATCCCTGCAGGACTCTTCCCTAAACCCGTATCAGCAAAAGTTCTGTGCAGAGCCTGGGTGTCATGCCAAAACATGAAAGGGTGCCCAGACCATTTGAAACAATTAATTGCATTCCATTTAAAGCCACTGCCCATGTACATGCAACCTCATTCTGGATGCTGTGGCTATTGCTAGTCTAACCTGCAGGGCTATCTGCCCACTCATGCACTGCTCCCCTAGGTTCTCTTACATGTCTCTACATGTCTCTTACATGTCCCCTGTATTCTCTTACATCTGGCCTTCATTTGGGCTGGAAGATCAGTAAGGAAGGAATAGTCAAAGTAGCCAAAGATTGTGAGTTATCTGATGGTCATTTCTATTACAAAATCAACACTAAAAACAACAATCTTAAAAGAACAAACATTCAGGCAGTTGGACTGTATGATCGTTGTACACCTTCTATTCTAGGTTTATTCCAAAGCTTTTATCATCTGACCATCTCGTGCCAAATGCACTACACAGAAACCTTCACCACAGACACAGGAAAATAAAATGGCAAGAAGGAATATTATTTGTGCCTTCTGTTTGCTTATCAAAAAGAAAATATTCTCAAAAGACTTCTCACTATGTCACACATTCCTGTGGGGCAGCCTTAAGCTTCAAAACCTTCATAACAAAACAGTGCCTCAAAGCAAGTTAGCTGATCCGTGATTTATAAACTAAAAACATGTTCTTAGGCAACACATAGTAGCATCTGGGACAGGATCAGACAACAAATGAAAAGGAAAAAACAAACATGGATTCTTTGACCACTATAATATCTCTCCTCAAGTTTCTGCTCAAAATATTTTGGGTCTATGTATCTGAATGATGCTACACATGATTTGTATACACAGTCTCAGTTACACATGGGAAAGAGAATGAGATCTCCTCCTTCCCCAGATAAAGGGTATGTCAGATGTTACAGGGAAAATAGATATTGCATTTGATCTCAACTGAACGACCCCCATATGGAGCATAATGCTTTTGGCCTGCTCATCAGTCTGGGAGAGCTACCACTCCATCATAACTGTCCTAGAACAAATGCAAATTCTTCCCTGGCAGTATATGGGAATCACTTGTTTTATTGAAAGGGGAAAATTCTGTCTCCCTCTCATCTTGTTTACTGTGACCCAGTCCTGCAAATGTATAATCATGAGGGTGATCCATGTGCTCTTACACACAACCCTGTTCAATGAGCAAGGCTCTGGAGGGGATAACAACAGAAACACCGTTATCATAAGCACTGAGCAGGAGGACCTGTACTGGCACAGGGGAACTACACCCTGCTGAAACTGTTCTTTAAAAATGGCCACACTGGGTGTTTCTGGGAGGTTGGCTGCGTTCTAGCAGCAGAACCACCAGTTCTGTGTAAGGAAAAGAGCCAGCAGCTGCTGGTAAGGCATTTCTAGCTTGTGCTTTCCTGCAAAGTTAGCTGAGGGTTTGTTTTTTGTGAGCAATCTGACTGCTCACAACTATCAGGTGTAACAACACACACTGCCCACACACTTCTGAATTTGGACAGCAGTGTCATGAAGTTCGAGATTTACCAAAAAGTGGGTTAATGCAAACAAAAGTGATCCAAACCCTTCATGCAATGGACAGACATGCAAAGCAGTGCCACTCTCAGGTGTGCAAAGGACAGACTGCCATGTCCTCGAGCACTCAGCCACCCTTTGCATTCACCCTCTGAGCACCCAGCTGAAACCAGAGGAACTTTGGAACTGTGACTTCCTAATACGGCTTTGGAGCATAAGACCTAAAAAAAATTACCTTGGAAATCCCACTCAATCAGTCTCAGTACCTCTTTTTATAAAAAGGGGATGACAGTACATCCTTTTTTCCACCCTTTGCCTGCTGTCCCTAGTCAGAGCCCACGCCGCGGGGCAGCGCAGGGCAGGCCCCCGCAGGCAGCCACGAAGCCCACGGGGCTCAGCAGAGGCTGGGGCACCCCGACAGCCAGGCTGCCCTGCCCGCACTCTGCCAGGTCGAGACACGTCAGCTCAGTCCTGTGCTAGTGTGGCTGGGTGACCTCTGAATCCTGCTGCAGCCACTTCTGCGGTTCTCCCCATCACAGCAGCACCTCCAGCTGCACGCACCCACAAATCGAGGTGTCTCTGGGGGACGCGCGCTCGGTGCCGTCAGAGTGAACTCAGCACGGGCAAGGAGCACACATGATGTCACTGCTGGCTTACTCATGACTGCTGCTTTCCCAGAGCCATACGTGTGTTCCCAGAACGGCGTACCCAGGGAGCTCTCTCGTTCACAGTCGGGTCAGAAACGAGCCTGCAGATGCTGTTCCAAGTGTTTTCCTGCTCACTGCTTAGTTTAATTCTTTTCTGCGTCTCATTGTACTTTCCCCCACCCCATGGCTTGGCTTTGTATCACATGCACTCTGATGGAGCGCAGCCCGCCGCCCCCATGGGATGCAGTGTGACCCCACCGACTGACCGACCCAGTCTGTGCAGCCAGGGGTGGCTCCCACCCCACGGGGAGGAGCTGGACACACCATCTCCTACAGCTAAAGCAATCGTTCCGCCGCTTAGATTGAACACTAATCATGGGTCTTGACTGAGACTTTTGCCTATCTGTCCTTTTTAACAGCAAACACCTACATTCTCATCATTAGGGTTTCATTCCACTTAACATACTTGGTTCTGTTCTTATTGTCTCCAAACGTATCATATTTTCATCCCGGCTTCTTCCCTCAAAAGACATTAGGGAGGAAGAGATTAGAATGAGAAAGAGGGACTTTGCTGTGGGTGAAGACAGGGACAGGGCAGTCAAAGCCCTGACAGGAGAACTGAGGGGAGCACATTTGCCCTTCTTCTCAAAGAAGAAGGGATCTTGGCAATCCACAGGCTAGAAGTGAGGTTAACAAAGAACAGAGAGAGGGAATGGAGGCAACAGGAGCAGTGAAGAACTGGTATGAATAGAGGGAGGAGGTCCCCTGTAAGTGGCAGTAAGAAGGGGTTGCAGGAAGTTTGGGGACTACTGAGTAGCCCCCAGTGTGCCAGAAGTCAGCCTACAGCAATCAAAAATAGCTTCCCAGCAGTGCAATAGATATGTCATGGAAAGGGGAAGGAAGACAGAAATCACCCAAGCCTTCTCTTTTTCTGGAAGCCATTCCAAGCAAGGTTCAATGACAAAATGCACTTTGATACACAAACTGCAACCACAAAATCCAGCCAAAGGCAAACAAGTCAGCTGAGCGTTTGTAAGCCGTGGTATGTGGAATTCCCAGGGTACTGCGGCATGTTACTGCTTCCTCCCGCGTCACCTCACCCCTTCCCATCCCTGGGCATACCTCAAGGCTGCTGAGCACCTAGGGAAAGAAGGAAGATTGTTTGCACAGTGATTTTGAAACTGGTAGAGCCAGTCAGGACAGGCCTATGTGTAAAAGTAGCAGCTCGGCTTCTCAGTCTGCTTGTAATCTGTGATTTTAGTGTAGGATTTGCCAGCAGGCAAGATTTACTTTCCTGGAAGAAGGATGAGATATCAGCATCCTCTCTACAGCTAGAGTTCCACACTTAGCTGTATATAACACTAATGATATGTAAATTCCTTAAAAGCAGCACATGACCCAGTACAAAGCAGGGAGCTGCAAGCACTGACAGTGGCAAGAAAGGTGTGGGAATCTGTTCCAAAAACCACGATGGGAGGCAAGAAGGACTTCGTGTCTATTTATAAATTAATCATCACAAATTAAGTACAAGAAATTGCACAAAATATGTACGGCCCCATTATCCTATTACCATCTGCAGAACCACAAGGGCAGCACGCTGCTTTGAGGAAGGATATTCTTGAGGTACAGTCGCTCTTCTGGCATTCCCCACAGAAGTCCTCCTCACCAATTTCAATATAACACCAGAAGCATCACATCTAATGTGTACGAGAATGGCTTTTGGCTCCAGGGAGCTGAGCTCCACTCCTGGCTCTGCCACCATCCTGCTGTCTGACTGTGAGAACATCAAATAGTCTGTCTCCTTTTTCCACCCTGCCTGTGGCTCTGCCTGCTTGCATCACACAAACTCCCTGGAACAGGCACTGCCTTCAACTATTGTCATATTGCTTAAAAAATTAGGGGTTCAAATACTTTCACTTGACAAGTCTCATCCATAGCATAAACTCAAAGTATAGTGCTGGGAGGTACTCTGTGGAGCATAGATTTCAATGTCAAAGTTTTCTTCTTCATTGGTATGTAACAAAAATATAATTCTGACAAATGGAGAAGCAGTCTGGCAGCACAGATCTGAGCATCTCGGATCGCCAAGTCTGGTTTTCCCATGATAACTCCTTCGCATTTACTCTTCAAGTCCAAATTTGTTTTCCCCTAGTCCTATAAATAGTATATTTGCATTCTCTTCCCACCCTACATGCACCACACTTCTCCCCCAGGATGAATTTCATTTTGTTATTTCCTGCCCAGACTTTTAACTAAACTACATGGTTTGGCTTTAATAGCTGAGCTGTTGCAAAATCCTTTTCTGAGAATATAATAAAACTTCTGGGTTCAGTGACGCACACAAAAACCCACAAACAACATGCAGGTCTCCAACCACAAGCTAGATGGAGAGATAAAGCCAATAGTAAGCTATTCACTGCCTGCTTGCCAAACGGCACATCCTACTCATCACAAATGGCAAACCCCACAACAGTGATACTCCAACTGCCTTAAACCCACAGAGATGGGAAAGAGCAAGAACAGAGACAGGATAGAGAGCAGCTGGAGTGGATCGCTGCGAGCAGGGTGTGCTCCATCCGAGCCCTCCTCTGTCTGGTGCAGCTGATGGCCACGACACCCCGTTCTCACGTCCTCCAAGAACCGCAAGGTACGGTCCTGGATGCAACATTCACCTCCTCCTTACAGCACTTTTTAAAGAAATATCCCTTTATAGCACATGTGAGAATCAGGCCCAAGATGTTTAGGAAAACACTGCCAAGCTTGTACTTTCTTATTTATTTATACAAAATAAACAGCAGATCCCTTGAGATACAAGTTTGCCTGTATCCATGACCTCAAGCCAACAGTTGGGATTTAAATGCCTATGAACAAAAAACAAACACACAGAAGTTCTTCAGCTGCACTTCTGCAGCCATGGCACAAGAAAGCAATGACACCTGTAAAACCAGTTCACTGACATCATGGTGCAAAATTCAGGAATCCTTGGCGAGCAAGGAGCTATTTCAAGCATGAGTTGGAAGAATTCAGTACTCAAGCTGCAGCCCAAATATTTGTGACCTCCGGTTAATTGATCAGAACTCACATTCCAACTTCATTTGTCAGAGAATGCTGGTAGTTATGGTCCCCCTAACCACAGAAATTAAATTTCATACATTTGGGGGTCAACTGCCTCTCAGCTTCTTGTCAATTATGCTTTGTTCATGCTTATACCAGTAGCATCTTATTCCAGCAGTCACTAAAGAGGAAGCACATTAACCCTATTGCAGCTTTTGCACTTGGCCAAAACCCAGTCAGTCTGAATTCAATGCAACTGATCCAAATAACCAGGGAGAAAGGAGCAGATAATAGAAGAGTTTATATTTTTCTTAAGTCTCCCCTAGCTTATTCTCATGCTTTTAACCCACATATCTTGGAGTACTCTATATAAATTCAGTGAGAATAATTATTTTCAGTTTGCAAAAAAAAAAAAAGGGAAACTGAAGCACAGAATGGAAATCATACATTAAACAACTTGGGGACAGCCAGAGGGACTCTGATAGGGAACCTGCTGTACCAAAGTGCCAGCCAAGATTCCTTCAGAATGTCAACAGTTTGAGGCCAGGTTTGATTCACTCATAGATTTCACAACCAAATGCCATGTTTTCACATTTTCACACAACTTAATGTTCTGCTCACTGATGCCTGCACCTTCCCTTGATGACTTGAAACATGCAATGTTTAGAAGAGGTTTTTTTTTTTTGCAACACCCAAAACAAACAATTGGCATTATTTAATCAACAAATCAAGCACATGTTCAAACACAGATCATATTTCTCCTGTCCCAGCACTTGAAAAGATGATAAATACTTACACCAATACTTCCAAGCCTACCACCACTCAGTGCCTTGCAAGTTAACGAGCTGGTGGCTGAAGTTGTAAATGGATCAGATCAATGTATGACCCAGCTCTTACATGTGGCTAAGAGAAATGCGAATCATCTCTCCTCCTTCAGACAGGAATTAATCAGGAAGGAACTCCTCTATTAACCTCCTGCCAAGAACAGGACCCAGAGGGCAAGGCTGCGTTCTCGAAGCGTCAGACAGTGCTGCTGTGGCAGGACACTGCACTAGCTGGACCAGTGTCACACAGGGAGGGAGGGGCTGCATTTCCATCTCCTGAAACAGAAGACAGAACTTCTGAACTCAGAGTTTCTCGGCATGGGACACTGGGGAAGGTAAGATGAGTCATTTTAAGGCATCCAGTGAAAGTGGACTCACTTCACACCTTTAGCTGACTCTTATCTATCTCCCCAGTGCCATTATACAAACCCTAAGCCAGACCAAAAAAACTCAACCTGAGCACTAAGAGAACATAAAAAGGTCAGAACCTGACTTGCCAAATCTGTCTGTGAAGTCATGCTCAGCAGCCATGTGAGAAACTGATAAAGATCTCAGCAACCACCCCCAGCCCAGCAGCGATGTGAGTGTGCTTCGGGACACTTTTTTCAAAGTCATCTGAGTTAAAAAAGAAAAAAGGTGCAACAGTTGATCCATGCAAAGGAAAGAAGCAGTATTTCATTTGTGTAGAGCAAGCTGCTCTGTGTGCAAGGCTGCTCGCTTCGAGGTACGACAGCTGAGCCGGGGAGGAAGCTGTGATGTGCACAAGGGCTGAGAAGGGCGCGCTGCAGACGGCTGGCACAACAGACCAACACCTTCCTGACCTCGCCGGGGCACGGCGCCTGCTCCCGAGCGCAGCCCAGCAACGAGGGCGACTTGGGCACTTCCGAGATGCAGCTGTCACTGCTGAGGGCAGAGGGGACCCAAAGAAATACACCAGGACAAAGTGCCTCGCCAGAAGGGACAAAAATAAGGCCAAAGAATCACTCTGCAGAAACAGTGCTGAGGTTTCCCTGGTCTGTCCGGCAGATTGTGCGCAGAGCCAGGAGCAGATGGACGGAGAATCACAAGACAGCTTCTCCTCTCCGCTCTGCCAGAGATCTGCACGCCCAGGGCAAGCCGTGTCAGCGTGCCCGCGAGGCCCGGCTCAGTCAGCCATCCTCAACAGCTCTGACTCAACGCAACGGGCTGCACTACCCTTCAACTACCAACGAGCCAACTGTCTCTGCAGCTCCTGGACGCCACACGACCCAACACTGAGCTGTTCCTCTGTAAGCTTTAAGCTTGAAGCAGCTGACTCATTTGAATGCCCCCAGCTAACTGAATTGTTATCATCATCTGATCACAGCATCACCCAGCAGCAGCTGAAGTCTCAGAAATTCTCGTTTCCCCTCTGTCTTCAGAGGAGGAGCTCATTGCACCTAGAGGTATAAAGATACCTTACAACAGTGTGGATTGTTCCCCTTCCAGTACAGGGAGAACTAAACCAATGCCTGGTTTAAAACCAGATCTGCCTGGTGAGATGGAAAGAGTGGGTCTGTACCCTTTTTAACATGACATACGCTCATTTTGCAGTGAAAACTCATCCAAACCTGTTCATAGAACATTTCGTTCGACCACACAGAAAACCATCCTTCCCATCTGTGCTTCCATTAGGAACACTGAGATGATGCAGGATTCAGTTGGAGAGTCCTAGATTCTCACAAACTTCAAAGCTACCTTGAATCGAGCATGGAATTCAAACAGCTCTTTGCAAGGCAAGCACAAGAGCTGCTGAGGAGCAAAATGCACAACCCAAAATAAGAAGAAAAGATGCAAAAAAACCTTCAAGGAATTATTACTCTAAAACATGAGGTGACTCAATTTCTCACCCACATGGCTTTGCCCTCAAAACCAACTTCACTGAATCCACCAAAGGATGACATTCTGACAGGTACCTTCACCAGCCATACATGAGTAAGGCCAAGCTAGCAGGCAAAACATTACAAAGAAATATCTGGTAGCAGTTTCATTTGTTTATTTGAGATGGTATCCAAGAAAAGGAGCTCGCATAGATGTCAGACACTGACTTACAGCCTGTGGAATTCACATTCAGTCACTTGAACCCAGCTGACTCATTCAGCAAGGACGCGTGGCAGAGCGAGCAGGACTCCTGTCCGAGATGTGAGGCCTGGCTTCTGGTTCTGGCTCTGCTAAAACAGTAGCCAGAGTACTCCCTTCCTTGGGTCTGTTTCCTATCCACCTCCCCACTGATTACACAAGCACAATGGAAGGCATGGGGTATGCAGCTTACTGCCACGCTGGACCACAGCACAGTCCCCTTTGAAAAGGAGAGTTTGCAGAACAGTGCCACTGCTTTGAATGCCAAAACCAGCTTAAGAACACTAATGTACTCACAAGACTCCACATGGTAGCATCTGATTAAAAATAAGAGGAAGGAGGATTAAAAATAATTTGCACAAAGTCAAGGAGCAGTTCTAAAAACAGGTCATGAAAGACCCAACTTTCAGCCCTCTGATCTAACCACTGATCTCGGCAGCACTGACTGCGATGGAGCTTCTAAAAAGCAGAGGAAATCAGAGCAGTGGCACGGATGGGAAGGAGCACTCTGGGGGTACCACTCTGCAGGCTGCCACAGTGAGCAGCTCACGTCGGCCGGTGTCCCTGGGTGGAGGTCCCACGCCAGCCTTACCTGCAGCGGCTCCTGCACAGAAACAACCATCCTGCTGCTTCTGCAGAACCTGGCTGCCTGCGCTGGCTTAAGGACTTTGGGTTTGCTTATAAAAGGAAAGGAAATAGTTGCTCAATTCATTGCTAAACAAACCCTACAAAACAGGACCCAGGACAAGCCAGCAGAAAAGGGTCCAGACAAGGTGTGCTCTGGGGGAGGGGAAAAAACAGCTTAAGAGAAATTAGTAAATAAAAGCAGAGAGAGGCAGAGAGATAGGGAGAGATGGAACACCAGATGGATGGATTTTCCTTTGAACCTCCAGTCATGCCTGAGGCTGACACAATAGCCACTGCCCAAACACTTCAGTATGTTACTTCTTCTTTGTCAGATGATGCGGACAGCATCACTTCTGGGTCACTTGGAGGCCACATACCTCCTCTTTTCTCTCTCCTCCTTTCTTTTGCACAGTTCCAGCAACTCAGAGCTGCAACCACTCAGCTGAGGCCTCCCCAGTGGAGAGTGGGAGGATGAAACCGCACAATCAAGTGGTTCCCTGTGCCTGATAACATGATTCCCTTGGAAGACTTCATCCTATGGACACATGTGAGCCTAATGCAGCTGCAGGAACAGACCTCTGCTTAAATAGCAAAGATTTCATACCTACTGCACACTAAAAATGAAAGCCCTCCCCCTTTTTGACCTGAGGACATGGAACTGCAACAGAATGATTGAGAGTGCTCTGCAAGACTAAGAACTGTACTTACCATTGACTGAGCACAACCCTGCTGCTGCCACATCAGATCTCCAGCTCAGCCTCCTCTCAGCTCAGACTGCTCTTCAGCACCCATCTAGCTTCTTCAGCTCTGCCATGCTTCATTAGGCTGAACTGTATTTCCACATGGAGCACAGGAAGACAAATACTTCCTCCTGCACAAAGCAGATACTGAAGGATACCATTACTCCAAACTGGCTACAGACCTGTTAAGGTTTCCCCTCCACTCATTAAATTAGTGCATGTGCCATTTAGCAGGCTTAGGGATTTACCCTGCTATGAAGAGTACTTCTGTCCAAGCATAGCACACCTCCTCACTCACTGGATTCCCTCTACAGGGTCCCCAGAACCTCTGTCTGTTCACATGGAGCCAAACCTCAACCACCTCAAACTGGGTAATGATCTGGAAGAATATCACCATCAGTCTGGAACCTGGAACTCAACAGCTAAGTTTTCACAAAGCCTGGTTTAACAGTCTTGGCACTCAACCAAGGTCTTTAACAGTGAGTCAACAAGCATCTGTCAGAAATGGACCAGGCAGAGCTACTCGTGCCTTTGGCAAGCAGCAAAAACGATCTCCTGAGGTCCCTTCCAGGGATTCTACACTGGCTGAGAACTAACCGGCATCATAACAGCAGTGAAGGAAATCTGGAGAGCCTCAAGAAATCACAGACTTCCATCTCCCTGCCCCAAGCAAAGATCAGCACTGAATAAATCTTTCTTAACAGTTGGGGAAACCTAGACTGAAGATCCCTCCTCTCCTTCCTATCTCTCGCAGGCTCCTGAGCAAACGACCGCGGGCCAGCTCCCCTGCAGACCTCAGCAGTGAGTTGGAGCTTACCTACTCTGACGGTTCCGCATCTTGTAGTCTTCAAGGCTCAGTTCCTGGTTTGTTAGAGCGTACACAGTGCTGCCCTACTTCACCGAGCTGGGGAAAAGGGAGGAGTTTGAGGTGCTCAGATCTTAATGCAGCACAGACCTGTCAAAGTATTGCAGATCAACAATTACTTGTCCAACTTATCTGCTGTGGCCTGTAAAGTTACACAGAGGCGAATGCAGCTCAAAGATAACACTAACACTGTGCTTCTCCCTATAAAATTGTTCAGTCTCTTGGCAAATCCATCGTATCTCTCCTCCCACAAAGAAAACAAGTGCCCCCAGTCCCCTGCTGGTTTCACAGTGACTGCAGCCAGAAAGCAGCAAGTGACCAGGAGAAAGATTACAACTCCTGGAGAGGAAACACCAGGTCATGTTCTGGGGACAGGGGCTGTGTTACAACTCACAGATCTCTCTGTAAAATTCAAAACTTCAAGTGCCTTTAAAGATATTATCCTCCATCATTTTTATGATTGCACTAATCATTCTCACACATCTGCAGAAGACCTCTCAAGTGTATTTGATTGTAAGGTGGGGGAGGCAGAAATAAAGGAACCAACAACCTGTGCATGCGTCAACTTGCAGCACAAATAAAGAAGTTGAGTTTACAGCAAAAAATATAAAGCCATTTCCTTCAGCAAGGTCAGGAAGGGAATGACTAATTCTAGGTCCCCGTCATATTCTTGCACTTCCCTTTCCTCTTTATTGCAAGCCTCATCCTGCAAGGTACAGAGCACCGCCAGCTCTCACCAGCGCCAGGGAGGGACCAAGGGGCAGCGCCGCGCATCTCCAGCCTGAAAGCTCCAGCACTGTCTGAAGGAACCGAGGTCCTTTAATGGAGCAGTTTACTGCCTAAGATGCTGTCCCTAGTCCCAAAGGGGATGGGGTTTTTTGCCACATTTCTCTTCCCCTTGCCTTCCCAACCATCTCCCTTTCATCTCACATATTTCTGTTTCTGAAGCCTCAATAAAACAGATCCCCAAACCTCCTGTCTCCACATCCCCCAGGTACTGCCTGGGGAATGAGACAGATAGCAGCTTGTTTTCGGCAGCACTTGGCCTTACCAGCAGAGCAAAGGGAAGGAAACAAAACACAAAAAAATCAAATCCTCTGCTGTTTGACTCAATTATTTGAGCACTTCAAGAGTTCCACCTTCCTCTCCACCCTCTGACACACACACTTCCCCAGACTGCTACTGGGCTGCACTTTAGGGAAGAGGTCTGCACAGGAAAGGTGCAAGTCTCTGCAGGAGCAGGTTGCAGGCTGAGAGCTGAAGACATCATGTCTCTGCACCCTGGGAAATCCTAGCTAGGAAACCTTATTCTGTGAAATGCTCCAAATGTGAAATGCTTTTCTAGCCGCCCGCTAGAAAGAATGGAGCTGTTTTGGCAAGGACTGGGCACTTCTCTCTCCACAGACACTGCGTGAGAAAGCTGCCATGGCTCACTGCTCACATTTTGTTTTTCCAAAAATCTCTTTGGGGCTCTCTCTTACTGGTTACCATTTGCCTATAGCATACACATGGGGTTTCAACCATTATTTTAAGTACAAATATAGTATTTAGAGTGGTGACACCTGAACCCAGATTCCCAACCCACAAAAGACTATTTTTCAGTTGTGAATCTGAGACTTTCATCTAAACCACGTTGGGCCCACTTCAAAAGTGGAGGAAAATATAGTTGCTGACCTACTAATAGTTGTACGAGGGAAAATACACAGGAGACTGAGAAGCAGCAATTGGCCACACAACAGGCAGTGCTGCAACAGCCACCTGGCGTCACACACAGCCTGGAAAGATTTTAATCAACACTTGAAAAATGATCACACACCCGTACAAAGAGAACAGGCTCCAAGTTTAGCATCTTTCAGCCAGACACAATATCCATTACTTCTGTGAATTTCCACAAGCTCCACGCAGCACATTTGTCTCTGTATCCAGTGGGAGAAGGAGGTGGGGTTTTTTGCTTGTTTTTAATTTGGTTTTGTTTGTTTAAGAGAAGTGTATTTGTTACAACAAATCGGTTTGTTAGAACCAAGAGTTTTCCATGAAAGTGATGTAGGTAAATTTCTCATTTTCAAAGCATTCTATGGAAACAAATCAAAGATCTCAAAACATACCTTTCTAAAAAAAACCTGCATGTAAAAAGACTTCACTTCTGCATTCAATGTATCATGAAAGGAAAAGTGCCAGTTCGGGATCAGAAATTAAGCACTTTGCATGTGTCCAAAAATTGGGTTATGCAGAATCTGTGAGAAATCCGAGCCTGATTGTCACTCCAGCTGGGAACTGGAAAAAGGTCCTTAGGGCAGGAAGGTTCTCACATTTGCCATCCCTTCCACCCAGAACTCCTCATCACTCCAAGACTCATAAAACAATGCCAGAGCATCAGCCTGTAGAAATATTCCTACAACATGATTTGTACACTTGTCCTCCTCCATTCCATTTATTTGCTGAGCTTTGCAATTTTTTACACCTTTCACTTCTCATGCTATACAGTCTCCTTAGGAATTACTCTTCAGGATACTTCTTCATCACCCCTTCTGCATTACACGTGCTTAGTTATATCCCTTTGCTCTCAAAGCATCTCCTCTGATTATCTACTGGAGAGTAAGTTCCGCAGCCTCTGGGGTTCAGGATTTCTGCTCCACCTCTTGCTCAGATGACTGCATCAGAGGAGAGACTCCACTGAGCAACAGCCACCAGAGAAAAAACCATGACTGCTTATGAGGAAAATAAAAAGCCATTGTAACAGGCCTGTATGCTGTTTTGTAATGGAAATCCTCCCCTCCTAAGGAGCAGGGGAAAGACAAAGGGATCCTATGTTGCATTTTTGTGCCTGAGAACTGACAGTTCTGAGGGCTGGATACAAAGTCATGCCTCAAGCTTTAAGATTTTTCCCTGCAGCCAATCAACTCTTCATCATTACACAAAGATCACTCCTGGTTTTCTCAGACTCCTTTCAGTAGTTCATCTTGATCTTTCCAGAAGGGACACAAGTTAGGCACTACTGAAAACTCTAGCTTCCCTAGGATGCTTTTGGAACGCCAGACGTGTACAATGGGGGACTCAAAATGCTGTTGGTACCCTACTGCACCTCCTGCTAGGGGTGATACCAAACACTGCTGGCAGCAATTCCTCCCACGGCACCGCTCCACAGTAACAAGGCCAGAAATACAGCAAGGGCGTACAAATGTCTGAGGGGTCCAGCAGCGCTGCGACAGCCTCATCCCTGTCTCACAGGCACAAAGTCACTGCCCACATACAACTTTCCTAATCCTTGGTTCAGACAGTAGTTTGAAAACAGAGCCAATCAGCTCTCCTTCCAAAGCTCAGCTGTTCTGAGGATCTCCACGGATACAACACTTACATCTGCTCAGCCATCATGTGATGATGGAGCAAAACACCAGGATTCCCTAAGAATCAGCTGCCTTTCTTCAGTACCCAGCTTCCAAATCCAAAACATCTTGAACCAAAACACTTTCTACCTCCATCCTTTCTTCATAGTCTTATTTCTCTTTTGTGCTTTGGCAAAGGGAATTTATAAATTCAACTAGATTATTTGCACTTTCAAGATTATCCTGTTAACAATAAGCAGCAGACTATTATTAGCTTTCCAGCTGTGACCCAATTCAAGGAACACTGCAGTTATCTGAAACCGATTTCCCAGACTGCTGGATTAGGTCCTGTTTGTGTGTCTGCTGGTCTAACAGTACAGCTGACAGCAGAGCCTAGTGCTTGCCATTTGGGAGCTCAACGCAAGCCATTCGGCTGCCCAAGCTGGCCTGCAGCCTAGTGTTCCATCTTCTGGAGTCCATCTCCATAGGTTTCCTGCAAAAACCCCTGTATGCTGAACCTTGTCTCTACAGCATCGTCACTGCCAATCATTTTCTTCAACTGGTAAGAGAGAGGACTGAGCACAGACACCCAAGAATAGGAAGCTATAGCATTACTCACTACCTTGAGCACTTGCCTGCTCTTCTTTCCTTGTGGTTACTCAGCAGATATTCTGAAAATCAGTTACTCAGTTTTTAAATGCATCTGGGCACACACCCACCCACTGAACTCGGAAAGGCAGCCACTGCTACCCCCTTGTTACAGTGAGAAAAGAGCATGGGTGAGCCTCGCTGTCTCAAAGTGCACCGCAGCATCAGGTACAGCAGTGCTGCTTCAAGTGGCTGAACAAATACCTGTTCATGCCCCTGTCACAAGCTGAAATCTGTAAGGGCAGGATTCCCAAAAATTCCATTACCAAGTTGTTTTTAAGGTCTGCTGCAGGAAAAAAGAAAAGGCAAATCTACCCCCATGAAGGAAAACACTATTTCCAAAAAAGCCCCAGTTCTTAACAATTCAAGTTTGCCATGTATGTCAGTCACCAGTGCCAAGGCTCCATGTTCTGTTCTCATGATAAGACAGGCAGAGTTTGCTCCAAACCACTGCTGCTAGCACTGTTTTCACTGAAAACTTCACAGCAAAAAAGCAGTGGAGTCTGATTCTTTGAATGCATCTGAATGTCTCTGGAGGAGAACAGGCAAGGAGCCATATAAAATGGGGAAAAAGACAAAAACCAATTCGCATAAAAGCTTTTATTTCTTTATGTAAAGATGTTTGTACTGCCAACACTTTTAAGCCTAAGAATAATTTAGCATCACACAGCTGGACAGACTTCAGCTCCTGGGAGCAGATTCTCTACTGCTGTATGCCTCTTTCATCCCTCATGCCCTTTTTTATATAGCATGTAATACTCCAGTAACACATTTCTCCAGAGCAACTAAGAGGTATGCAGCTATAAAAACTTGGGGCTCTGCACTATAACTGGATTCTAAGTATGTAAACCATTCAGAAAGAAAAAAGTGGTAAAAGAAAGTATTTTTATTTACACCGTACTTGATAGCCAATGTTCTCCACTACTCCATATTAACATTTGCTTACAAACAGAAGATCTTTACACTACACAACAAATCAAACCCCACAAATATGCCACTGATAGTCATTGGCCTTCCATGGCTTCCCAAAGAACACTCACCTCAAATGTGTAAGTATTAATACAGGAGTGGGGGCTTGTAGGGTTTGGGGTTTTTTTCTTCTTGCAGTAAAAATGGAGGAGGGAGATGGCTGAGAAAACCACACTTTTTTTAAAAAGAACAAAATATGTCAACTATAGGAAATTGCTTAACTGGAATGTGGCAAGTTGCCACATTCTCTGAAAGTGTCTTTTAAAACAGCAAGCCAGCTTTATTTTAACAAGGTGCTATGAGATCTCATTTTAGGATTGTCAGAA
This sequence comes from Podargus strigoides, assembly GCA_028020825.1. Taxonomy (NCBI): domain Eukaryota; kingdom Metazoa; phylum Chordata; class Aves; order Caprimulgiformes; family Podargidae; genus Podargus; species Podargus strigoides. The sequence continues at coordinate 11,582,232 of CM051640.1, read as the reverse complement.
AGAACAAAATACACCAAACCCCACCCTGTTCAAAATGCTTTGAACCTATAAAGCAAGCTTCCTTATTTCAAGTTTCAAGAGAAATAAAGAAAAGCTTTGGTATGTTCTGCCATGCAGTGGAGATCAGAGATTTTCAGTTGGCTCATGAATTTTAGAGAATGCTGCTGGAGTGCGATGTACAACAAACTGAGTCACAAAAATACAGGAACGAAACATCTGTGCAAGTGTAACTGAGAGTCAGCTGCCAAGTAGAAAGCAGGTCACCCACAGCTCAGCTCTGGAAAAGACTCCTAAAACAATTACAAATAAAATGGAGTCAGTGGATTGAATGAGTTTTCTTTCTCTCTCCTGTAGGGCTGGGTATGTCATTAATGAGTGGGAATGATACTGAGTTTGCTTCCCTGGTCAGCTCTGTTCTTCTCAGAAAATAATGTAAACCCACACAGCTTATCATTCTGCAGTCCCACGTGTACTCAGGTTCTGCTCGCTCAAAATCAGTCTCAGGCAAACTTGTGAAGTGTAGTTGACTTGTAAGTGGGAAGAAGGCTAAAGATTTATGAGCTTTAACAGTTGGAGAAATTTACTTCTATGCAAGTAGGAACAAGGGGAACAGCACTCTGGATAGCCAGTCACCCCAAAACACAGGAGGGACTTCCCTGCAGTGGACTGCAGGCAGAAAATCCTCTCTGAAAGCCCAGGGCCATCCCACTGCAGGAGTCAGCATTGTTGTAATGAGAATGAAGGACTAGTTGAAGAAGTTTGGGTCTGATGTGAGATGTGGGGAAGTGCTATAAAGCAGAAGAATGGTGGTGCAGAATGGCTTTATTTATTGCCTTTTCCTGATTTTGTTTTGAAGTTACTGAGGTGAGCAATGTGCTGTTTTACTCTGCTATAAAACTGCTGTTCAGTTGCTGGGTTTCTTTGACTGTGTGTTGAATGAGGTTTTGTACTGGACTAGTTCTCCTTCCTTCCTACTCCCCCTGCTATTCTGCAGGGACACGAACAGAAAGAGGGAGGTAACAGGAAGAGCAGGAGTCGCCTCTAAGAGACAAAGCAGGATGCGACCTCTGTTCCCTAGGCAGGGCAGAAACGGTCAGCTCGTGAGAGCCCAGCCGGCGTCTCCTAAAGGAAAGACTATAGCAAGGACCAGAGTGAAGTTGTTAATCTTGGGTTAGAAACTGTGAATATAATGACACCAGTGGTGCTTTGTAGGAGGAACTTAATTAACTGCAAAGAACTTAAATTAGTGACTGCTGTGATGGACTCTTGCTAAACAAAGCATAAACCCTCTAGTACTTGATGAAGTCTCAGCTCTGCTAAACTTTGATCTTACAAAGTACTGGTGCTGCTCCTACCCAAGATCATCCAGCTCCTGCAGCCTTGGTGCTCTACTCCTACAGGACAGTGTCTGGAAACCAGTGTGACCAGTTTGCCCAGCTGAGAGGCAGCCCTTCCCCACTGGGACTCTGCTGCGAGGAAACTTTGCCTTTGAATGGAACAGCCTATGCCACGGGACTGTTCCCATGAGCTGTCTGAGCCCGTTTCCCAGGGCAGCATACAGATTCCTAGCTGGAACAAGGCAATGAAAGTGAATTACCATCAGGTAGTCTCATCTCCAAGATACTGAGCTGTACAAAGTGTCTTTTCAGCCTCAAATCTAAAAATCCACTGTGTTAGCATACAGCAAACTACCGTGGAGGGAATCCTTTATGGCCAGGCATCCTAACTCGGTGCCCCCATGCTGGCTGCAGTTACAATCAGATCACTGTTGTAGTGACTGTACAAACACCAAAGGTGGTACCCCAACTTCTGAACATGCCTGCCTTCAAAGCCAGGGCCTTGGGACATCTTGTGTATGCAGGATTTCTAGTAGTACCCTAGATAATAATTAAAAAAAGCATTGCAGTTGAGATGCGTAGGTGGGTGAGTGGTACCCAGGATGACTGAACTCCACAGCAGCTACACCCACACACCATACAAGGGCTGTGAGGGCAGGTGGAATTGCTCAGGCCAGAACAGCCACACCTGCACAGGCCACCAAAGCCTGGCCCCAAGCCGTGGTAATTCTGCGTGTTTTATTCAGCCATGGCCTAACTCAGGCTTTCTGAGGCACAGCTAAGAACTGTGCTCAGTACATCTCCAGAGACTAAAAAGGGAAGCTTCCACTGCTGTTTCAGAGCTTAGTGCTCCTTATACACCTCTTCTACCAGAAGGCACCTTAGTTAGTATGGATGACTGCTGGACCAGCTTCCTGCAGTGCTTCAGCTCCAGCTTGCCTTTCCCATTTAGCTGCAATACTTGTGCATGAAGCTGAGTAAAACTGACCATGAGTTTGTTTATGCTTTCCAAGGGTATATGTTCTGTGCTGGAAATGAGTACCTCTAACCAGACTGACTCTGTACTACGATAATAACTGGAAATGAACTCTGGACCATCAGCTCCCAGCCACTCTGGGTTAGATCATGTTGCATAAATAATAGCCAAGTCTGGGGGAGGGGAACACTCTCCCAGTGACACACAGCAACCTGCCTTCTACTGCAAAGGCAAATACTCCTCTAGCAGCTGCACAAAGTTTCAGACCAGCGATGATATCTATGAAACCAAACACAGCAATTGGAGAGAGAGGGAAAAACTTTTGGGTTACACAGCAACTGAAAGGAAGGGACCAGGCTGTAAAGCCAACTGCTATACAGTTTCACTTGAGCTTGAACCTTGAGACTAGCAGATAACCTGTCAGGAGTTTGCTTTAGATCTCTGATCCAGATAAGCAATGCTAAGGCTCCATTTGTCCCATAACCGTGCCATATTGACCATATGGGGTCAACCATATTGACCCCATGTATGATGAGAGAAAAGTAAGTTAGAAGCCCTTGTCACACAGCCTTGTAATCTTGGTACCAGTTCTTCGGCCTTGTGCAGTGGTGTGGAACAGCAGTAAGTTACAACTTTTGATCTGGAAGCATCGGCGTTTTGACTGCAGGACACTTTCTGTATAAATGATTGAAGTTTTTAATAGGTTGGAGACCTTATTGTAAATACCAAACAAGCATAATAAATACCTGGAATAAGGTTTCCATAGGTGACAGTTCTGTAACACTGATCATATATCTATCTTCAAACTGCATATTACATCAAAGGCTATATGAACAATGAATGGAAGGTGGCTATTGCTGTAAACTTACAGGTATACTTGGATGGAGGCAGGCTCGTATCCTCCCATGCTGGGCCTTTCTCACAAAGAATGTGAGCTGAACTGGAAAAAAAAGTAATGTCGCTGAAACGAGCATCTAACAAGATGAAAGAAGGGATATCTTATAGCTGTAAAATTTTCACCACCTTAAGGGACAGGTGAAATGAGGCAGAAAAAGAATCCTTCTGTATTCTAAAAATATCTCCACTTTCTCAGTTTATTATCCTTTGCTAGTTGAGTGTTGTTTTTTTACTACCTTGCCCATTCAAAAAGCACTTTACATCAGACCAAGCCTGAAGACAGTACAACAGCACTTCTGTTTAAACAGATGGAGCTTCAAGTGAGGGTCAAGGCCACACTGTTTAAGGTATTCAACCTTGAAAGGTACTTAGAAAAGAACTGAGCCAGCAGAGACTAGAGCTAAATTCAGCTCTTACCCTAGTTTTAAACTGCTTCAACTCCTTTGTTTTCAGCACAGTCACATTCAGTTTCTACTATTGTAAAGGAAAGTGGGCTCACATAACCTGACATTGGTCTAATGTCAACTGGATAACCCCAAGGAACACAAGCGGGGTCCTAAGTCAAAGCCAGCTGTACCCTCTGCTACAGATACGTCACATACGTGATACCTTTAGCAGACCAAGTGTTCCACCAAGTGATATGGCTGTAAATAATTTACCAGCAACCCCATAACACTTGATTAAAACCTACTGAAAGAAGATCTAATTAAATCGTTTCTGAAAGAACAGATAATGATATGATGACTGTGTAAAGGGCAGATGGCAAGCAGAAGCTCATCAGAACATGAGAAAATAATTTTGAAGAAGGTACCTTTATCTGCATTGAGTTGTAGTGATCTCCACCTGTCTGATGCTGGCTGTTCTGGAGGTCATTCCTTCATTCTGCCTTTGGGCATCTGAAGTGACAGCACGAGTACTGGCTGTCTTCCTGAGTGGCATTTGGGCACCTGTAGAGTAAGTACCTAATCTCTTAGGCAACCAGGTTAGAAAGTGTTTACTACGTCTTTTAGTGATGAGCAGCAGAGAGCAGGTAAAGTTAGGAACTGCATGAGTCATAGAACGGGCAGTCTTTTTTATAAAGGCTTTATAGAGGGCTGTCGGTAGCAATCAAGCCATTAATGAGTACAATACTTGGTAGACAATACTATAAAACTTTGCAGGGCCATTAGTTTTAAAGCTGTGTGTCTGCTGGATTGTGAAAGATGTGTCTTATGGATTAAATAATAGTTGGAAAATACATTATAGGAACATAATGACTACCTTGCTGCAAGTCATATGTGCTTTAAGATAAAGAAACACAGCTTACAGCAGATGTTCTCCATGTCTTTCAACCTCCCGGGAAAAAAAAAGAGCTCTACTCCTTACCTCACACCTAAGAAGAGACACATAGCATCAGGGAATAAAGTATAAATCTACAGTGGCCCCAAAGTTCAAATGTGTATCACCCAGTTCAAGGTTTTGCTTGGAAACTAAGAACTTACTGAAGAAAACACAGACTTTTGTACTCTGGAGAACAAAGGACAATTAATAAGAAGGGCATGAATCGTGTGTATGATGCTTTAGTGCTACCATCTGTTTCCAGTAAAGTAAACCCAAAAAATAAGGCATTTCTTCTCCATCAGCTGCAGGGCAGCCCAGGGTAGAATCAAGGCTCATCTCAAAGATACGCCTCTCTTCTCATTCTCACATCTGAATGAGTTTCATTGCATAGGTCTCTCAGCTGCCATCAGAGAGGAGCAATGTTATAATCTCAATAAATGCAGACTGTAGCACGTTACAGACTATTGCAGACTGCACCCCTGGTATGTCACAACGCAGCCCCTAAACCCTATTCCACAAACAGGTCAAACTTGGACAGCCAGGCAGCAGCAGACATGCTGTGAGGTTTCACAAGAGACTGGCCTAGAAGTCAGGCTTATTTCTGGCTGTGATAAATCGACACACACCTCCAGGCTGGGTCCCTGTCGCTGGGCACAGTAAAGCTCAGCTGATATTTTGAGTAGCAGAACAAAGTTATGGCAAACACACACAGGGACTGGGCTGAGTGCAGAAAGTTGAGTGGAAACTGCTCCAATATAATCCTCAATACTTTTTAAAAGTTAGCAATGTAGACACCCAGAAGAACAGTTCTTGCCCATATAAGCTCACATTAGAGGATGCAATACCCAAAATAAATCATCCCTTCCTCATACAGAACTCATGCCAGCCCTCAGCCACAAATGCGTATTTATAGCCCAATTTGCCAGCACCTGGAAGCAGCTTTCTTTTGAGGATATATTGCTAACTACCTTCCCCATTCCTCAACAGCAAAAGCATAAACAAAAATTGAAATGAAAGCCACATTAAAAGATACTAAAATCAAAATTTGGCAGGTACCCAACCACACCACTTCCAGACAGATTTGGAAGAGAGCCCTTCAAGTGGACAAGAGTCATTGAGGAAGGAGATTGTTCCAGTCATTCACTAGGGAGTTAGCTGCTGGATGTGCAACTGCAATGGCAGGGGCACTGTGATCCCCAAATTATCAGAGACCAAACAGGAAATGCTTCCTGCTTTGGGGACAGACCCTTAGCTACAGCAAATTCACACAAATCTACATGAAATCCTTACGTGAAAAGGATCTGAACCCTCTTGAGTGAAAGTGTGTGTCACTGGCACGATGGGTGAAGGATGGGTGCTCTGATATTAAGTGCCACTGTTCTCATTTTACAAATAATCTTCCTGTACCCAGAAATCAGAGAGTGAGAATGAATGATCCCCCCAAGCTGGGACACTAGCCACTGATCAGCCTGCCTCTGCCTGCCTCTCTCTCACTCAGATTTTATGCTCTGAAAGGTCTGAGGCTGCAAAACAATGGTGAGAAGACAGACAACAGTAACTCTCCCACTAGTTGCAGAAATGAAGGTTCAGCTTTGCCTCTGAGCTTGTCTATCCCAACTGGGGTAAGAGATGGGCTTTCAAAGTAATTAAACATGATTCTGGAGCAGCCACACGAGATCAAAGCAGAGCTACACCACGTTACCCACGCTGATCTCACAGAAGCTACCATCTGCTGGCAGCCAGGGCGCGTACGGATTTAGGGCTAACAGGGAAACGCTTCGACAATCTCACACTTCCAGAATAAACACTGCAAAACTCAGCCTCCTCGCGAAATATTCTTTCCCCCAAAGAAATGAGCCTTTCTTACTGATAGATATCACCCATCAGGGTGGCTCTCCAATTTCCCCCATGTCCTCTGCCCCGAAGTTGGAGGCCAGATAAATCCCAGAGCCACAGCTACTTGCATGAAGATGCTGAGGGCTCAGCATTTAGAAGAACTCTAAAGAATTCCAGCAATGCAGAGACTCACAGTGCTTGTGATGCTGTTCCCACACCATGGAGGCTTTGTCAGGAAAGCTGACAAAGACCATGCTGCTAACCCACCCTACAAAATACAGTTGGAGACTTTATTCTTTGCAGGATAAAGGGACCATGCCTGGTATAGAAGAGACCTCACACCAGGCTCCTCTTGCCAGGAAAACAGAAAAGGCTGAGCCAGCCTGTTTATGTAGAGGATCCATGAGGAGTGAAGGGGAGGGATCAGACCATGCGTTTCCTCATGTGTTTCCCCTTCCCCCCTGCACATTGGTTTTACAGCTGCAGGAAAGATCAAGCCAGAACTGAGCAAAATTGCTGAGTCAGGTTATTGCTGTGGGGCCTCGGAGAGGCTGTCCGCAGCGCTCCAGCCAGAGGACAAAGCCTGGTGATAAGGCAGAAAGCTGAGCAGCTGGAAAGACACTGCAGGGTAGGGACGGTCGAGGGAGACGATGCACCCAGTGCAGGCACACGCAGGATTCGCTAGGCTGGAGGTACACAGTGGGATGTGCCTGGAAAAGATTAAGAACCAGAAGCATTTTGCATTAAGAGACCTGGGAAGACGATGCAGGTTAACCCTAGTAGAAGGATTTAGCTAGTCCTGGCTAAGCCTGGTCAGAAAAACAAAAGGCACAAACTGAAATGCTTTGCTGGGCAGAAGAAGTACAGTTTTTAAAAGGGACATGTCTAAAAAAGTCAGGAAGCTTTAAGCAACAAAACCTTACTACTTCTGCTTATTTCAGTGGAGCTATGCAACTGCATCCTAACGCAGGAGATGAGAAAAAGAAAACACTGCTCTGGAAGATGAAAATTGTTGCTAGAAAATTCTCCATGCCTTAAGAAAAGGCAGAGAAACCGGTGTGGAGAGGTTCCCCAGAGCACTGCAGGCAGCCTGGGGGACACTGACTGACACACATCTTCCAGTACTGTGCTGACTGGGAGAGCCATTACCTCTCCTATCCAGCAGCGTGGAGTGGCAGCGCCTCGCTGAAATTCTCAATCTGTAAAACATGTTATTTCTTCTTTCCAGTTTATTCAGCATCATTAATAACTAAAAATAAAACTTCACACTGGAATTTGCAAGCCTCAACAATAGCCCACACACAGCAGCAATGAGAAGCTCAAGACTTCCTTTCTAAATTTAGATTGCTTCAAATAGAAGTGAAAGTTCTTTGATACATCAACAAACTCATGTTTTAGAAGCACAGGAGAGCAGAACTGGGCAGGAAAGTGTTTGCCTGCCCTGCTAAAAAAGGCTTCTGGAGATTTTCAGGGCCCCAGACCTAAGGCTGCTGGCTGCATTCTGGAAACTGTGCTCAATTACCTGTTTTGGCAGCATCAGGTCAGACCAGATCAGAGCCTGGGTCTGCTGCATCCCAGCAAGATTCCTCAGTGTCATGTTAATTACTGCCCTAAAGTGCTATTACAGCTCCTCCATTTGGGATAACTAATAATCATCCTATCAGAGGCACTCTGTAGCCCCTGATGAAAGCACCATTCCTTATTCTACTGATGAAGTGTCCTGTGATTCTTCTCTTCTCCCCCAAGATGCACCCAGTACAAACTAGATCTTCTTTCTAGGCAGAAAAGGAATGGCACAGACCTGGCCTTTGTTCACTTTTGAAGACATTCCTCAGAGAAGAGACAGCTGTATTTTAACTTGAAAGCCACATTTAAAAGTACCAAAAGCAAGATGGAGACAGTGGCTCCAATTCTGTCTGCAGAACCCTGACAGCAGACAGGGAATGGCTAACGGGCCTGAAGCAGCTTCACTGCAACTGTCCTCCGAGTTATACCTGCAGAGAATATCTGTAATTCCATTTACACTGACATTAGAAGAATAACTACTGTTCATCCACCTTCTGCACAGTCACTGCCCTAACTCAGGGCAAGCTACTGTCTCCCTCCACCATTTTAAGCATAACTATTGCCTAAATAATTTGGTGTGTCACGTGACTTCTTTTGTTAAGTGTTCCTATTTATGAGCAGAACCAGGTGATAAATTTGTGTACCACCACGCTGACTCAGAGCTGTAAATGTGTCACTAATATGCAGCTGTAGCACTAATCGGGGTTTTCCTGGTGTGAAATGCAGTTAATAGGTGGCGTTTGACTTGAGTAGCAGACCAAGTCCTGCTCAGGTGGTATCTGTGCTAGCTTGGTTACATCCGTGAGTTTAGCTCGGTACAGGTGAGGTTCAAGTTGGGCTACTGCACTGATCAGACCAACTCTGAGCATGCAGTAAACGTCATGAATCGTATGTGGAGACTGAGGCTTGTCTGGCACGACAGGCTGTGGGTTCCTGTCAGTGTGTGCAGGCACGTACGGACAGAGGTCTCACCCCCAGGCTCTGCTGAACTACTTTATCGGGGCTCAGGTGCTGAAAAGGGTCTCCAAGCTGACTCTGCATGAAGATGAGCAGGAATAATTCTGGTTTAACATAATCTAGTGACCACACAAGCAATCTTAGAGAGACAAAGGCAGCACAAAGCCTTACTCTAATATTTCTTTTCTTGCTTCCCAACCAGTGCACCATGGAATCCAACCCAAGGCAAGAAGTACATACAGACCTTGACAAGAAAAGTGAAGGGAGGCCCTTGTCATATCTTCATCTTGATGATAACATACTCATCAGAGCTTGTCCCGGAAACTCCAGGTAAGTTAAAACACTGCTGCTGACTTTCTGTCAATATTTATACAAAAACCAAAGGTAGAAGATGAGCTAAATTTCATTATGATGTGCAAATTCTGATCATATACAGAGACACATTGTCACAAAGAAAATATGATGTCTACAGACTTGATAATAATATAATAATATATGGTTCTGCCTTACAAGTCAAACAATCACTGTTGAAGCCTCTTACAGAAACAAGTGCACAAACCTAGGGGAACAGAGGTGTCCTACAGTAGACACCTTTAAGAAAAACAAATGTGTTGCATACATGCAAAAAGTAAGATGAAGTAAGAGACTTTCTTTTTCACTTACATAAGACTTGCGGGAAAAGGAAGTCTTTTCAGCTGCACAAGGCTCACAAACGTGTGGCTACAGGTTGCAGTTTGGCCTGGAAAATTCACTACTCCCACTACTTCCAATTTACAGAGACAGAGCCTTCCTTTCCTCACGTGTCCCACATGCCCAGCTTCCAGTCTGCAAGTCTGGGCGATTCCAATTCCTCTTCCCCTCCTCTCCTGCCTCCCCCCATTTTCAAAGCATTCGTTTTCGCTTGGAGATTCCCTGGTGAGAGATAAGCCTTTTCCAGCCAAATTGCCAAATGAATCGAGAAGATGCCAAAGCAAGTTCAAACATATTTGACCCACAGGTATCATTCACCAACAGGAACACTGACTTGTGGAGCAGCAAACCTCTGTGACACAGCTGGAGTCAGGCTTTCTGACCTGGTGTGTGCTTTCTGGAGGCGCTGAGCAGAAGATATTCCTGAGGTCAAAGTGATCGCTGCACACTGGGCCAAGAGTATCTCTATCACACAGTCCAGCCAGCGAGCAGTGAGGGCAGTTTTTCTTAAAGAACAGGCAGATCTCAGCAATGCCTGCTGCGGCCCCACCCTGACACTCCCACCATAACCAGTTTGGAGGCAGCTTCCATGCTAGAAACACTGTAGTTAGCTCTTATGATGCAAGAACCAAGGTAGAAAGAAAAATACATCTGCCATGTAAATAAATACACCCTAGGTCTCCATTCAGCCTGCTCCTGCCTCATCTCTTCTGCAGTGAAAAGCAAGGGTGGGGGTGAGAAATGCCCCGCTTTGTAAATACCCACAGTTTATCACAGCAGCCATGCTGTTCCCAGCAGAACAGACTGAGAAACCATAGAAACCATCCCTGCAGCCAGCACATGGGACTGTACGCTCCTCCTCACCTCCAACAGACTGGCTCGAGCTGCAGAAGTTTCATGTGCTCCACTACAGATGTCACGTCTGGTCCCATTATCAGCTTCCCAGCCAGAGAAATGAATCCAGAAAGACATCACTTTTACAAAGAAATACAGCTAAAACCAATACGCTCCCAGCTTCACGAGACCAGTTCAAGAGTCATGCAAGGGATTAGCACAGGGACAGAGTTAAAGACTGTTAGAGTTGTTCCTTTGCAAGGATGCTTGGAGCAGCACTGGATGCTCACCACGTGGCAAGGCATTTTTTGCTCTCTTAGGTATGGGTTAAAATTACCATTATTTTCCATTTCAGTTTTGTAGTCGACTTGAGAAGTGAGTAAACCTGCTAGGACAGAACTGAAAGCAAGCCATGTACCAAAGGGCAGGGTAAAAAGAAACACTCAAGCATGTATTCGGCAGAACACACACAAATTTAAAAAAATACAAGACCTTGTGGCATCAGAGAACACACTCTGCTAATAACCAAACTGACACATTCTACTTTCCACTCCAGGGAAACTCCCTGCCCTTCTAAGAAACGGCCGTCCTACACGTGAAACAGGGTCAGCCCATGTAACACAGCCACGCTCAGTACGTGATTTCCAAGCAATTCCCATAGCCCTTTCTTTCCCCCTCTTCTTTCTGTACTGCAGTTCTCCCTGCACTCATTTGAGCCACCATAAGTGCTTATCTTTACCTGCCAAGGCCTCAGTTTGAAACCCTTATCTACCATGTGCTTTATTTTGAGAAGACCTTTTACACGAGAGGAATGAGGAAGGACCTAGAGCATTTCAGTAAATTGGGAGGGACACAAGCATGCACTCAAATACCTTCAGTTAAGTCCATGTTCTCAGCTTTGAAACTCACACACATGATGAACCATGTGGTACGAAGGACAGCTGCCTAAGCTGTGAACAGGCACAGAGGGAAGCAGGGCCAGAAGGACCAAGCCAGTATGTCTAGTGTAAAAAATGAAATAACACAAGCATTCAGATTAACTTGCACTGGTGTTTTAGGCTGTTGGTTCCAGTCACATTACAACTACCTTCAGAACTTTACTTCAGGGCTGTGCTAACCCTGGGATCAGAACTGGCAATGAGATGTACCACAGTCTGCCCAGTGCTGGCACAGAGTTCACCTGACAGCACCCACCCCCAGCACGGGTGCTCTGAATGCCTCTGGTTCGTTACAGGGAAGATTGTGTTCAAGGAGGTATCACTTCAGCTGGTAATGGCACGGTCTTGACACCACAACCAGCCAACAGAGACCTTCCAGAGGTGTGTGAGCCCTACACAAATTGCATTGTGGGAGCTGCCCTGCCTTTTTGTCCCTTTGAGGAAAACCAAAAGGTGCAATGAATAAACTGATTTTTGACGTAGTATGTTGGACTGTCTTCAAAACACACACCTGCAGCCTCAGGAGCCACTTCTGCAGCTTCCAGAGTCAAGTTCGCTCCCTTCCCAAACTAGGACTTCCTGCTTCCAGCTGGCTTCTTTTATCTGTCTCAAGTTTTACCATTTCCTTGTGGCTCTGCCACACAGTTCACCGGTTACACCGATGCAGCTAAGTTTTCCCAATTCTTTTCCATGAAGAAGTTTCTGCCCAAGAACAGAAGACACGTGTAGGCTGAAATGTGAAGTACAGAGGAGGTGTGCAGGCCCAGCAACCACAGCACTGGTAGCCACTAATTACCATCCACAGAGCCATTGGGTGACTTGTCCAGGCCACCCAGAGACCCCCCGCAGGCACTGGAGGTCTCCCAGCTCTGCCTGTGGTTGGGCAGCAGCACGGGCTCTCTGCAGTGCCCCAGCACCCGTCTCCGGTACGCCGCTGACAGAGGCACGTGGGCACGCGTTCATTTCTGACACGTTAACCAAGGCATAGTCACCACCCCTGGTACCTGAGCAACCACCTGAGCCCACCACCCCCTGCTGCACCACGGGAAATGACAGCTCAGAGCCTCCTCTCCTGCAGTCTGGTGGCGTGTCGATGAACCCGCTGCAGACCGACACAGAGTCAAGCACGGCACTCGGGCTGCGACAGCGCGTATTTTGGTACCTGCGACGGAACGGAGCTGGGGGCACAGAGGCTCGATCCATGCCCACAGCTTCACGTGTTGGCAGAGCTCCAGCACTTGGTTGACTTCCCAGAGAAATCATACACTGGACTCCGCATCAAAGAGAATTTTTTTCAGCTCAGACTTTTTTCTGATCGTAAATTTCACGTTCATCAGCGAATGTGGCACCCGTTTATTTAAGCAGATAAATATTTAGGACAAATGCATGCACACCCTCGACAGCTTTCACCAGGAACAAGTTTTTTTGCTTTAAGAAGAACCTGAAGATGACAACAGGCCTTTATCCTTTGTGAATAAAGGTTTCCTTTCAGAACAGGTCCACCAGCAAAGTACTGATGATCATTTTCCAAAATGATGCTGACTGACATTGTTTGAGGACCAAGGCCATCAGCAGGGTGCCAAAAGCCTGCACGTTCTTTTGTACAGAATACCCTTGTGAAGGCTATTTAGGAGGTGGCAGGATGAAAAAAAAGAGCACCACAAATCTGAAAATACAAAACAACAAAAAACACAGAACGAAGAACAGAAAAACACCCCACAAAAAGGCAGAGGAAGAGAGAAGGGAGAACGACAGATTTCCAAGAGGTTGTGCCAAAAGCTCCCCACCACCTATTGTTTCACAATTCTTTTTTCCCGACCTTCACTCCTCCTGTGATGGATTCTGCAGCGTGGATGTGTTCCACTCACTGCTGGAATGTCTCTGCCCATCTCCCCCGCGCTCCAGCCCCACAGCCCCCAGTGCCGGACTGGAGACAGGACCATCAGCTTTTACATGGAACTGCTCGGAAGGAGGGGACAGGAGGAGGGGTTCTTTGGGACACCACCACCTGCACACCGCTATGGACGCACCTGGAGGAGAAATCAACTACGCGGAAATAAATCTACATTCCCTTCCTAAATATTCATGCAGGCTCGGGTACACACTCAGCTCTTCCTTTAGAGCATCACAGCACGTTTTGTGCTGAGAGTTTCACATGATCGTTCTACACAGCACAGCACCTCTCCCCCGGGCCGGGATGCTGCCCCGCCGGCGGGACAGGAGGATGGGACGCGAGCAGGGACAGAGGGACAGGCCCGGAGCAGAGGGCAGGGACCACCCAAGCGACCGCTACAGACCGGGGGACCGCGGAGTCCGTCCCGCTCCCCGGGCACGCGATGCGCGCCCTCCTCCCGCGGGGGAGCCGCGTGTCACCGCCGGTCCGCACCGCCCGCCGCATCCCGCGGCCACCGCGGAGCGCAGCCGCAGGCCCGGGGCCGCGCGTGGGGTGGCGGGGCACGGCCGCACGCAGCTCCCGCTCCCCGCGGACCCGTCCGACCGCCCGGGGCGCCCCGGGACCGGCCCCCACGGCGCTGCCAGCGGCTCCCCCGCACCTGCGCTGCCCGCCCGCGCCTCTCCCGTGGCCCCGCGCTCCGCCTCCCCACGGCGGAGCCACGCACCCGGCCCCGCACCGACAGCGCGGAGGGGAAAGGGCTGCGGGGAGGGGCAGGCCTCGGCCCCCCGCCGTGCGGCCCCGGGCGCGGGGCTCCCCCCGGCCCCGCCGAGCCCGTACCTCCAGCGTGCGGATCTCCTGCTGCGTGAGGTCGTTGGACGCGGCGCACTTGGTGCGCAGCCCGCGCAGGTTGGAGAGCGAGATGTCGATGAGGTCCTGCAGCAGCCCGCACTGCTGCAGCGTGCTCCGCACGGCCGGCAAGCCCCGCACGGCCGCAGAGCCCCGCACGGCCGCAGAGCCCCGCACGGCCGCAGGGCCCCGCACGGCCGCCTCGCCGCCGCTCCGCTCCCGCCGCTCCAGCATGCCGGCGGCTCGCAGGGCAGCCGCTCTGTCCATGCCTCGGCACCGGGCAGGCCGGCGAGCAGAGGCGGCGGCGGGGGGAGCGCAGGGAGGGCGGGCGGCCGGCTCGCCCCGCCCCGCCGGGCAGTCCCCGCTCCGACGTGCGCCGGGAGCCGCGAGGGGGCGCGGCGGCCGCTCCGCCCCAGCCCCTCGGTGCCGCCCCCCGCCCGCAGGTGCGGTGGGCCCTGGGGATCGCCCTGGAGGAGCCGCGGAGGGTCGGGGCAGCGCCCCGCGGTGCGGGCGCAGGGCCGGGGTGCAGCCGAGCCCGTGGCTGTGGACACTCAGTGCCGGGAGGACCCGACGGTCTCGGGGTTAAAACCGGCATCGACGCGGTGCTGCGTGTGCCGCAGGGCCCGGGGCGGCGCTGGGGGGGCGCTGGGGACACCGGTGACAGCCACGCCGTGACACCAGCACAGCCACGTGCTGGCTGTAAACCACTCCCCTCCGAAGGCCACCGGGAGTTTTCCCAAAATAGCCTTTCCCGAATGTTCTGCGGATCCATCAGGTACACGTTTTATTGGACATAAGAGTGTACTTAATAAGTGCAAGTCTGCGACATGAAATGAGCGTTGTGGTAAACGTCTTTCAGTGAATACAAACACTTGAGTGCAGCCGTCGTGTGGGTTCATCACGTCATGAGCAGGAGGGGACGTTGTTACGGCCTCGTGGAACCACTGTGGTCTGAGCTTTCGCGATGGAAACGCTCAAACCGGAGCGGGCGCTGCGCGGGGTGCGGGCAGCGCGGGGTGCCCTGTCCGTCTGGTGGGCGCTGAGCTCAGTGCAGCAGTCGTTGTCTCCCAGTTATCAGAAGAATTAGGGCTGTTCATTTGACGTGAGGGATCCAGAAAGGCAATCTGGTGGCATCCTGCTGACAGAAGACGACAGCCTCCTTAATTGGGACTAGATGGGCACCCGGTTTTAAAAGCTAAAATGACATCTGAGCCGCATGTGGCAGTATGGGAGGGAGTTTCATGTGAAGAAAGAGGGAAACGATGTGAATATAGGACATGAGGCAGTGGAGCGGGGCAGATCACCTGACACTGAGCCGGTTTTCTCCTGGTCAGATGGATACTGGTATCCACATTAGTTTTGTGTGCATGTGCATCAAGCAGTGTGGCATACGCTGCTTAGTAATTTTCTTAAGAATGTGGGTCAGGTTAAGTATTTAATTTCATTGTCATTATTCACATGCTGTAAATTTCATACGCACTAAGGGCTTCGCTGGATTAGGGTTTAATTAGTTTGCCATCTGATGAGTCCTGTGGTTTTGGGAAAGTAACTTATTTTGCTTATTACCTGCTTATTTCTGACCTTGTGAAAAAGTCCTTATCTACCTCCTCTCCCCTTAGGAGCACTGCAAGTTCAGCACTGCCAGTCTTAGTTTGTAGCACGCTGGCAGACTGACACCTCAAACGCAGGTGACCGTGGAACTGGGAAATAGTAACAGGGACATTATTCTTGTAGGTATTATTCTCTGTATACCCACCTGAGAACATTTGCTCGTAGACAAGAAACCGAGCGTACTGCATGGGAAAGCAAACTAGGAAAACTGTGGGCTGTGCATCACAGCATACTTGGCATTCTCTGCGGGTGTTTGTGTACAGCGTTGGGAGTGCCGGCCTCGTTAACTGGCTGCCATAAGTGGGCAGCATTCCAGTCCCAGCACATAAGACTGCCCTCGGGGCTGCCTGGAAGAATGTGCTGACTAAACACTCCATAGGCACCGCGTTCATGGCTCTGCTCGGCATCGCTCGCTGCCCCGCGTGTGCACGAGGCTGTCGTCTGCGGGAGAAAGGGGGAACCTCTGGGTGCCCTTCCATGGAAGCAGATCACGCGCCAGCGAGCTGCCCTCAGTCCAGCTGGCTGCTTTGACTCCCGAGGCAGGGCTGAAAGAGGAGGCAGAGCTGCACACCCTGAACCACAGGGGAGCCATTGTCCTGTGCCGTGTGAGCCCAGAGCTGTGTCACAACAGGACTGCAGCCATGGGTGTCCACAGAGCTGCAGCCTGCGTCACCCGGGGTGGCCACTGAGCAGATGCGATGCTGAGGTACCCAGAGCAGATGTTTGTGGACGTGGGCGTGGGGAGGGAGTGTAATTTTTGTGATTTCGTGGATGAGGCCAGCAGGATATCACAGGGAGTGTATCCCCTTTTCCAGATCCACAAAACCAGCCCCCTACACTGTTCTTACGATGGAACACAGATTCCATTAAAGCGTCACACACATCTCTGTCAGGGTCTTTGTTCAGTTCCTTAAACACTCTGTGTTTCCTATGAGGGCTGTACTGAGAACGTACCCTGGAGAATGCAGCTCAGAACGGGGGGAAATGATTCCAGCTTCATTAGCATCTGTGCCTAGTGAGCAGGATTTCCCAGCAGCTTGCGTCTTGTACAGACAACTTAAAATTCTACCGTGTTCATCCTGTTGTGACTTTTTTTGTACAGTCTTTGCCTTGAAAACAAAGATACAGAAAGAAATGGGAGGAAAGCATGTTGATTGGCAACTAAATTCAGGTTGCTGTTTCACCACAGACTGTGTGTGTAGTCTTGAGACTTGAAGTTGTCTGGAATCCCAGCTCTCTGTCTGTAAGAAAAGGGGGATAAAACCACTTTGCTTTACGGGAGTTTTTGAAAGCAGCAATACAGTGGCTGGGCAATGCTAGAAGGACCATGTGAGCACTCTGTGAACGAGCTGGTTTGCCCAGAGGTTTGGGCAAGTAGCGTTTTTTGTGCCATATATTATACACTTATTGTTGCACTTGTTAGGACCTTTTCTTAATGGTACAGTGTGTGTGTGGTAGACATGAGAACCACTTTTTGTAGAGGAAGACAACCACTTTTTTCTTGAAGCAGGGGAACCACAAACACACTGTGTACTTCACTCCTGTGTGAAGTGCACAGTGGCCTTTTTTGCATATCAAAAAACAACGGTTTTGAAAACAACAATGAAATGTGGAATGCCTAAACTGGGTCAGAGAAAAGTGTTAAGTCTTTGGCTAAGCCACTGACCTAAGAACTGAAAGGATTTCTCTTCCCTGCTGCCCCCCATCTCTCTGACCCACACAGACCAAGTTCCCTGGGACAAGAGTTTTCCTTTGGTAACTACCACAGTAAAGTCCTAACCTTGCTAATCACCTCTAGCAAGCCCTGCCCTATAGACCAGAGCAAGGGTCTTCAGCTCAGTAACACAAGCTCGCTGGAGAAAAGCAAAGACCTTTTTCTTTATTTTTCTGAAGAAAGAAAAGCACTGATGCTTTTCACATGCTGCTTTTATGAAAAGCTTCTATTACCTTTTTAGCTAGCTTGCCCCAATTTCCTTCAGCTATCACAACACTGAATTTAGATTATGAGAATGAATTACTCTATTATTTGATGTGTTTAACACATAATAGAAACCTGTTTTAAGAAAATGCAGTGTTGGGATTTGAAGAGCTGAAATGTTAGGTGTTTCGGATAAAAGAAGCCTTTATTATCGATGATTTTCCCCTCAAAAGCTTCCTCCTACACAGACAGTACGAGTATTCCTTCCTCATTGCAGTGCAGCACAATAATACACAGTAGTCCTGGCATGCTGTCTGCTGGGAAGTTGAGAAATTTAAGTCCTATTTTTAGACATGCTGCTGGATATTCTTTTTAGGATAAACAGAGAAAGTGAAGATGGTGAGATGGTGGTCATGGGACAAATCCTCACCGTTTTCCTCAGTTTAAATGTCTTCATTGCCTGCAACTGAGCCACACCAGTTCATACCAGTTTAAGATTTGGCCTGCACCTTTAAGAAAATTTTTAGCATAGGTCCACTTCTTCCACAGACTTTTTCCTGCTCTGCTGCCCATGTGGTGAGCCTCATGCACAAATTACAGTAGAGGCCACCTTGGGCAGTTGAAACACCCACTCCTTTCTTCTGCTGCTTATTTTTTCCTTCTGTCACCTGTCATCAGAGAACCCAGGAATTTAACAGGAGTCTTCTGATGGTTAAAATGGCAAGGTCAAAAGGAAGGGATGAACACCAAATCCACAGGTTTGACACCAATGAGGCACAGGTAGATACAGGAGACTGAACTGTATGCTGAGAATAATGGAGGAAGAGAAGGGAAAATTAAACATTACTGTTGATCTTAAAAATAATTTTCTTTTGCTCCAGAAATGGAGGACACAAGAAACTCACTGTGTATCTTCACTGTTTTCCATAGGCAGGTCAACGGAAAGGAACTTCAAGATGGGACTGAAAGGAGGATCACTGGAGCGATGCGTTCATCCCCTCACCTCCTGGAGTTACGTGAGTAAGCAAGAATGGCAGCTGTTACAGCAACCAAAGACTCCCTAGGTTTAAGAAAGCTTGTATATACAAATTTTAATAGTCTATAAAACAAATAAAAACTTTGACATTTATTTTTAGAAAAATCTCATGGGTTTTACAGGCTTGCTTTAGTGTTAACTGTGTTGCAATAATGCTGCCTTTTCTCTGCTATTTATCACCAGTCTCTTCTGTTTAGACTATAAACAGTTTGGGGCAGGAAGTGTCTTCTGCTCTCTGCTTGCACGGCGACGCCTGAATCTCAGCTAGAAGCCTCTAAGCTCTGCTGCAATGTAAATACTAAATAATGCTAATCACAGAGGACTTAGCCCCCACCCCACTTGGAGGCCTGCCAGCCTGCAGGGTTTGTTCTAGCAGCAGACAGACCAACAGTGAAAAGTGACAAATTTTGTTGGCGAAAGATATTCATAGGTCTAACGAGGATAAGAAACACCCGCCTCTAGAAACAGAGGCTTGTGTCTCTCGGAGGATAAACACACCCAGGATTGACTCATGCTGGCATAATCCCCTTGTGCAATTTGTATATTGGCATTGATGTGTGTCAGGCAAAAAAGACAACTATTTGGTTAAAACAACAACACGGAGGTAATACAACGTAATTAGGCAGCTTTACCTTCCAAACCACTGCGGCAGGTGAGCTGCTGCTCTTCCCCCGCAGGCGTACCAGCCCTGCAGGCACAGCTCCCTCCTGTTTCAGCTGCAGTAAAACACAGAGTACCCAGTTTATTTGGGTAAATGTTACAAGAGTCAAAATAATAAATAAATAAAGCCCAGTAACGCAGAGTCTGGTGAGAGGGTATATACTGTGGTGGAAAAGCAGGCTCGTGTTCCACAAGAGAGCTTTGTCAAGTGTGTTGCATAAGGAGATTACAGCCCTGGGTTTGAGGCAGGGCTGAAGGGTTTAGTTGGTTTTGCTGCTCCCTCTGTCATTAGCAGGCTGCTGGCTGCACCACACAGCCCCTCTTTCATCTGCGGGAAGAAAGGCTCAGGCTCCATCATTACATTGCTCAGAGCTGTTACCCCACATGGATATTAGCTTCATTCCCCCAAGCCCTTTCTTGTTTTAAATGAAGGGGAAGGAGCTGGACGGGTTAATCATCTGTTCACGTTGTGCCCTGTGCTTTTGGGTTCGTTTGATGTGACAGGCCTGTAGCAAGGATGTGAGCCCAGGTTCTGCTGTAAGGCTTGTCCTGCACTCAGGGGTTGGCAGTGCAGTTATGTGGATTAGCAAAAGGAGAAAAAACTCCTCTCACCCCCGTGTGCTGTTCCGCTGTCAGCAGAACTCTGACTCAATGCCAGTTTTGCTGGCAAAAGGGAAAAAACCCCCAAACTTTTCCTGATGCAGCCTCTGCTGTTTGGAGAGAGATTTTACCACTGGTTCTCGTACAGTTCTGTGGGAGGGCTCAAGTAACCTGCAACCTGCAACCCTTCCTCCACACCTGCACGTGCAGTGCCTCCGGCGCGGGGTGCCCACATACACTGCTCAAACAACTCATCACGTCTCTCATCTCACACGTGGCAAGAAGGCAGTGCTGGGACCAGCAGGGCTGCTGGATAATCCACATCCCTGTGGGGCAGGACCAGACCCCGCTGGATCCGACATCTGCCTTCTTCCCAAGCTTCATCCGCACATCTCACGTAGCTGTGTCCCTCCACGGTGCATGGTGGGACCTGAGAGGAGCTACTGCCATCTTCCATTTGTGAAACACCTGTGAAATTTCTTTCCCTTCAGAATTCTAGTCTAAAGGAAACTTGCAACATTATTATGAATATTTAAAAACTCCAACCTGTCCCCTGCAAAAATAAAATCTCCGCAGTAAGTGATTCCAGTGCTGATAACAGAAAGGACATTTGATTCACCTATCAGCCATTCTAGTGCTTGAGGAGTTGAGAATTAACCTGCAGAAGGAAAAGCAAACACAGATCTTTTGTTCCTTCCGATTCAAAGTCCTTTGAAATCAGTGTCTCCCCAGTCAGTAAGTTTTGGATTAGGTCTCCATTCCACTTTCCTTTCCCCTGTCCCTACAGTACTATGAAAATTCAGGCTGTTTCTCTTGACTTCCTTCCTCTTCATAAAATGTCTAATAATCAGCCATCTGGTGTCCAAGATGCCTTGAGTATTAGGGCATTTCCTTTATCCAGGGGAGGCTTGTGAGAAGAAAGATAAATGTGTTCATGACCCATCTCTGCTGTGTGCTGATTAGGGTCTGGCATTTGTTCTTTGTTCACAATGATTACTGTAGCTCTGAGTTGTTTGGTAGAGAAGCATATATAAAGGGAGAATCTTAGTTTCTGGTCTAGCAGAATATTCATTACATCTCCTAACTATTCTTAATTAGAATTCCATATAGCTGTACAGAATTCTATATAACTATACCTGTAAAATATCTTAAAGACAGAGTGGGATTTTGAAGAGAAGAGACAAAGGGAGATCTACAGAAAATACTGTGTGTCCCAGAGAACTGCAGTCTGGATTAATTATCATTTTAATTCTGGCTCACAGTGGCACCCTATTCTTCAGAACTAGCTAAAAAACTTAACCCCTTCCCTTCACGCTGTATGGCAGACTAGTAGCCAGAGCCCCAGAGCTGCAATATAAACTGTGTGCAGGGTCTGTTCAAGTCAGTGACACACTCACAGAATGGTGCTCCCTCCCGTTAGGGTGTGGGGAGTCACTGGACGTCGGTACCAGGAGTCTTCACTTGATGGTGTGTTTATAAATAGTAAACAATTTTGGTCAAGCGGGAGTTTGTCAGGCGAAAGAGAAATAAGAAGAGATGTCCTTAAAATACCTTTAGGCTGTTTCTGTACACCTTAGTTCTCAGCAAACAAATATTTATAACTTCTTTTTTTTTTTTCTTCTTTTGAAAGTCACCTTTAAGGGCATGTACAAATCCCTGCTTGAACTCTGCCTGCAGTTCAGACTGTGGATTATGGTAGTCATACCATGTTTAAGCCATTTAGTGCATCCATGAATTAACAAGCTAATGGCATACATTAGTGTGAGTGCAAGAAGTAGTACAATAGTCTAAACTGGCTCTTTATCCCTTTGGTATCAAAAAACCTTTGAGCTGTTTGTGCTGCCACTTTTACTGACCTTTTCCTGCAACAGGCATTAGTAGACACTTTTAGTCACTTATATTTATGGTTGATCATTTTAAGTGCTTCATGGTCCTGCTGCAGTGCTATGGAATGTTCTGGGGAGGCAGGATGGATAAGGGCTGGACAATCTGAAATCCTGGGCTGTAAAACTGAGATGCAAGGTGTTAACATTACAGCTCCTGGTACTGGCCCTGAATCAGCCAAGATTTTTAAACACCAGATGTGCTAAAGTCAGGCTTGGAGATACACTTCTGTGTCTTGCTGAATCAGGGCACATACATAACAAGGTGATTTAGAAATCCAGCTCTGAACTGATTCTCATTTTGCAGTGGTCAGACTGTTTTCCTGAGCTGCATTCTCCAGCTTTGCTCTGGTGTGGGTGTGCTGCAGTCCCACTGCAATCTCAGGGCTGCAGTCCCACTGCAATCTCAGTGCTGCAGTCCCGCTGCAATCTCAGTGCTGCAGTCCCGCTGCAATCTCAGTGCTGCAGTCCCGCTGCAATCTCAGTGCTGCAGTCCCACTGCAATCTCAGTGCTGCAGTCCCGCTGCAATCTCAGTGCTGCAGTCCCACTGCAATCTCAGTGCTGCAGTCCCGCTGCAATCTCAGTGCTGCAGTCTCACTGCAATCTCAGTGCTGCAGTCCCGCTGCAATCTCAGTGCTGCAGTCTCACTGCAATCTCAGTGCTGCAGTCCCGCTGCAATCTCAGTGCTGCAGTCCCGCTGCAATCTCAGTGCTGCAGTCCCACTGCAATCTCAGTGCTGCAGTCCCGCTGCAATCTCAGTGCTGCAGTCCCGCTGCAATCTCAGTGCTGCAGTCCCGCTGCAATCTCAGTGCTGCAGTCCTACTGCAATCTCAGTGCTGCAGTCCCGCTGCAATCTCAGTGCTGCAGTCCCGCTGCAATCTCAGTGCTGCAGTCCCACTGCAATCTCAGGGCTGCAGTCCCGCTGCAATCTCAGGGCTGCAGTCCTGCTGTGCCGCCTGCTTCCCAGCAGGGAAGAGCACAGCCTGCTGCTGCGGCTCATACAGGTACCTGGGATGGGTGGCAATGCTCTGGTTGTAGAAAAATCTCCTTAGATAGAAAGTGCTAGAAAGCACAGCTTGTCTCACTACCCTATTTCTGTCAGTAGCTGCCAGTGTGGTGGGGCTCAGCTGCCCCAGTTCTGCAAATGCACTCTCTAATCTTGCTGATTGTGTCTGGAGAGAGAATGGTCATGGCCAGGTCTTGTCAGCATTTGAATTCGGTCTCTTGGCTTTCTGCTAACTCTTCTTCCTCAGTTTCCATCACAGTCGTTGACTTTCTCAACACCACCACCTCTGGAAATGGTTTGCATGGGAATCAAGATGAGCAGAACATGAATGCTAACAGGAGCTGAGCCAAAGTTTTGAAAATTCTGGCTCTCGCCCCACAGGCTCAAACAGGAAGCCCTTTGCATTCATGGCAGCAAATGTACAGGAAAGGACAAAGTAAACCCTTACCACTTTCCCTCAGATTTGAGCTTAGTTTTACCTGATCAGGCAGCTCACGTGCTTCTTTACCTCTGCTCTCACTGCACATCACTCAAATGCCGATGATTCACAGCTTCTGACTCAGTCAGGAATTCTAACTGTGGGTCCTGAAGTTGGTGCCACTCTGTTTTCTGAGCATACTAACAGGGGAGAGGCAAATCTCTCCGAAGGCAAAAACTGGTAAAAAAAACATGGAACATAATTATGTTAAGAAAATAAAGCTCTTCCCTGACTCCCATGTGGTCCTTCCTACAGCAGCTTGGGCACTCATCAGATGGAAGAGAGAGAACTTTTAATCTTAGCTCGGTCCTCACGAAGAGGCAGTTGGAAAGTTAGATCTGTCTGTACTCAGGGATGAGAACCAGTTTGCACAGACCTTTGCCTCTCTGGAATGCTGTCTCTCGTCAGGCGCACCGATAACAAACCCCCAGTGTCAGGAAGTAATACTAGCACATCCTCTCTGCAAAGCTTTCTGAAAAAACAGGGAGGAATTTGTTTCTGACTGATGCCGAGTGACACCAGTCCTACAGCAGCCATCTGCACGCCTCTCCTGCTTCCTTCCTTGCTTTTATTCTCAACTCTTTTTATAGCCAGTGTATTTCCAAACACTCCCCACCAGGTTCTGAGTTGCCAGCTTTGCAGTTTCTGGTCACTAGCATTACAGTAATGCCCCAGATGTGCAGCAGCCCTCCTCATGTGTAAGGTACCAACTGGAGAACCCAAGCACAACACTGAGCCATGAGGGGAACGTGGCAGAGAGCAAGGGATCAAACAGGTCAGCTACCTGGACTAAAGAACCAGTGGACTGGCATGGTATCTCTCCCATCTCAGGGGCTCATGTTTCCACCACTGGATGCAGTTTTCTGTTTGTTCTTTGCTCAGATCAATCCCTTTCTTCCCTATGAATAAAATCATAGTTAAAGGGAAAGGAGATGTTGGCACAAAGCAGCATGTTGTGTTTCTTTCCCATGGGAAAGTCCTGTTCAATAAAAATTGAAAACAGCTTTCAAAAGCAACAGATTCCTCTTCAAGTCAGAATACATTTTTGTGCCCTGAAGAACTAAAGGAAATATTCTGAAACTTTATTTAGGCAGTGCAAGGAAAGAGCCCATAACCGTAGCTTGCGGTTTATTGGGAGTGTTTCCACTACTTTGGCTTTCAGTCAGTATAATCATGATTTTGGAAACCATTTCGAGGAAGGGAATGATGACCCTGTGGTTGAGACATTGAGACTGGACCAGTCTAGTTCAGTTCCTGGCTCTTTCAGAAAGTATAGCCACGGGCAAATCAGACAATCTGTCTGCCTCCCCCATGAAGGAGAGATGATAATGTTTCCTCTGTCTGACATGTCTCTTTAAACCATATAGAGCACTTAGGATTTAAAATCACAAGAACAAAAAGGGTAGATATGATCCACATCTGTGCTTCCCAGAATCCTTTTCAAAAGGTCAGATTTTGTCCGTTACAATGGGCATGATAAAAAATAATTCCATGGGTTTAGTGGAGTTACTCCACACATCCATTGAGCTAAATGAAGTCAGAACTTATGATACTACATAGAAATGTTTCATGTTGTTTCTTCTCCTTTGATGGGATTGCGGTCACAGCTGTTTGAAACAGAACGTCCCCAGCTCCCATCCATCCAGGAACTTCTCTTCAGTTTCCACCTGTTAGCTCTGTACTTCTGCACCACCTCTGAGATTCGCAAACTCCTCCAAATTCAAAAGCATGGTTCAGTCATATTGCATCTCTCTTACCAAACATGAAACAAAAAAGCTCCCCTCAAACCATAAACACTGTAATTTACCCTAAACTATTCACGTTTAAAACAGGAAATCTGAAATATCAGAACCAGAGGCATTCAAGTGTTTCCATGAAGGGTAATCAGGATGCTGGACTTGCTAATAATTTTCTGTAGGTGTTCAAGCTCGGAAAGGGCCCATATGGTCCTTTTCAGTTCTGTATTTCTGTTGAGAAGTGATATGTCTGTAGAATTTCAGCAGTTGTTGGCTGTCCTAGATGTCTTCAAAACAGCATGCGCTGCTCACCTCTGCTGTGAGACTGGGAATTTTGGCCCAGCTGATGCTCCCTGTACTGTTTCTATGTCCTGACTCCTCCATACCCTTCAAACTGGGAAAGTTCCACAGACAGAAGGGCTGTTACAGAATTTGCCCAGCTTAGTTATCAGTCTTGGCACATCTGGGAAACAGCAGAACTGGAGCTGCAAATGTCTTTCTGCTCACATCTCTCTCACATGCCCCAGAGCAACACAGTGGGCTGTCCAGAGTATCATAGTGGAGTTTTGCCTACAGCTCTGTGCGGAGCAGATACAGCCATCTGCAAAGAATTCACATTTCAAGACATGCCAGTTCCAATGTATCTGCAAATCACAACTAGTCAGCAGGAACGGATGCAGTCTGCATTGCTAAACGCTTGGGTGCACTCATATAATTGCATAATTCAATGCTGTGAACTCCCTCTTCTCAGACAATGTGTTTTAGATATTGACTGCATAGAAGGTCAGCTTGTGCTAGAAAAACAAACAGGCTGCTCTGCTTAGTACAGCAGTCGAGGCAAGGCTGGGAATAGGCTATGACAGGAGACATTTACCCTTGTTAATTGTTGTTACTGTGATGCGGTCAAAGCATTTCCACCTCGCTTTCAGTAGTCCAGACTTGATGCGCTTTTTTTCCATACAGTGATGTGTGGAGGGACTAATGAAGACTGGCTTCTGATTACATTAGCTGTTACAGAGACAGTTCTCAGTCCAAAGCACTGACGGGCGAAGTGCATGAGACATATGGGGAAGAGGTGGACTGTGCACCAGAGCACGGTGCAGGGGCACACCAACTCCTGTTCCACATGGCATGCCACCTGGCCTGGCCTGCTAAACTGGCAATGAATGGCTGTCCCTTCTTCTGCTTGTTCCCTGAACCGAGTTATCCAGGCTCTTGCAGTCAGCACCAGCCGACAGCCCCCGAGCATGGCTCTGCGCTCAGGGGAGTGGTTGGGATTGCAGAGGGGAAGAAAAAACAACATTATGCATTAGGAGCTGAGCTAAGAAAAGAATGCAGGGTTCTGTCTGTACCTTGAACAAGTGAACAGTAACCATGTGCGCTGCATTCAGGTGGCTGCACACATGTTAGGGACGTGGCTGCACAGATGTTAGGGACATGTCTGCCTTATTTCCAAGGGTCTAAGGTTCTACGTGTACGTGGGGTTTTTCTATATGGGTGCAGTTAGAATGGCACAGCCTTCTCTCACTGGGAACACAAGAAAAGCAGAAA
Source organism: Podargus strigoides (assembly GCA_028020825.1). Lineage (NCBI taxonomy): Eukaryota > Metazoa > Chordata > Aves > Caprimulgiformes > Podargidae > Podargus > Podargus strigoides. The sequence continues at coordinate 11,555,661 of CM051640.1, read as the reverse complement.
AAAAGTGCTTAATTAAGGCATAATTTATTTTTCTCTGCTGCAGGGGCTATAACTATTCTGTGAGACAGATAAAGCAACACATTTCAAAGGCACACAAACTGTGCTGCCGGGGAAACCTGACTTTTGTTCTTGTTTTGTTGCTTCCTGTAATCCTACATATGGCATTCCTGCTGCCAGCAGGCTGGTAGAAGCTTGTGAATAATGGAGAGGCCTAACAAAGTCATCGCAATGCGCATCTGCGGCACAGAGTATTGTTATTTAACCCTTCGTGTTTAATAGGTGCTTCAAAGGTATATACACTGAGGCAATCACATGCAGCAAAATCAGAAAGATATCACAACAACAAGTAACAAGAATACCAGGAGATGCAGAAGTAGTAAATACCTGCTAGGCTTTTTATTTCCCCAGGGTATCTGTTTTCTAGGATGCAGCCACAGTTATAAACATGTTAAGACAGCTTGGTCTTTTTCTTTGGAGAGATGAGAAATACTACCTAACTTCTGTGCTACAGGGGGGACTCTGCCTGAGCAGTCCATCACCTCAACCTCCTATACCACCACCCTTCCAGAAGACCCATTTTCTTTACACACTTATCAGGAAACTCAGATGCCCTGATGAATTAAGTTAAAATACTGCAGGCAACAGAAGATACACAAATACATCAGGTGTTTCCTTGATGGCAGGTGTGGTGGGGGGGGATGAAGAGTGGAAAGCAGTATGGAAAAACAGACTGGAAAATAACAGAGCATGGAGCCCTGTGCACGTGCATCTGTGAGGGAGTGAAGTAAAGCTCAGCAAACGATGAGAATTATCAATTCAGATGCTTACAAACAAGCTGTAATTGATTATCTTCAATGCTTAATTAAACTGCCTGAATCAGGGGGGATGCTGGGAGAGTCTGTAGCTGGAGGTCAGTCTGATTTATCACAGTGCTCACTGTAAGCCCTGCCAAGGCACAAGGCAGGTTTGGGGGGTGTTGCAGTAGACTGGCATGGACCCTTCATAGTCAAGTGCAGTTCAAGTACTGGGACTGCCTGTTCCAGCATGTTTTAAAGAAGCAAAATCTGTAATACAGAAAGTGGAAGAAAAGAGAAAACTCTTTGATGAGAGTGAGGCCCCGATGCTGAAGGGTGGTGTGGAGGCAGTGCTCTCTGGAGATTACAGCATGGCACTAGGAGAGGAATGCAGTCCTGGCTTGCCTTCTGGTTGTGTGTGACACGTAGCTTTGGGCATATCTCACAGGTAATCTTGTGATCTCCTTCTAAACTGGGGCTGATAAAACTTACCTAACTATCTCTTTCACAAGGTTTTAGAAAAGGTTGATTATTTAATTAGGAGTAATTTACCATGATGACTCCTATTTAGAGGAGGTTTTCAGAGGTCCCCATAGGCTCATCCATAAACTGACTTTAGAGACGAGTGCTGTAGAAAGACCCAGGAGAGAGGCAGGAGAGCTGTCTGTCTGTCTTAGGCTGTGGGTTACTGGCAGAGCTGGAAGTGGACTGCAGCTGCCTCATCTGGTAGCCTGGGAAATGCTCTGTGTGAAGTGTGAAACCACGTGAGGAACTGTTGACCCTGAAAATCAGGAAACAGACTGGTCTGGCTCATCCCCACGTGACTGCGGGCACTCCCTCCTGGTTATTACCTGGAACCATGATAGCAAAGAGCAGGAATGTAGTCAGGGTGTCCTGGGAGAAGGCTCTGACCTGGGCCATCCAGATGTGTGCTGCATGGTCAGAACAGCGCCCTTCTGTTCCTAGGAGCTGCAGAAACTTAGATGAAGAACAGTGTAGCGTGCTACAACTCCACCACAAGCTTTATATGCACATAGAAACAACTGTGTATGGGTCAGCTCCTCATACCAGTTTTGTGATTTAAAATTATTTGGCAAAGGGGAAAAAATATGTGATTGGATGTATCAAATCCACCTGGCCTGGGCTGTGGTGTACTTGATTCAGCTGAAAAGTTCCAAGCTCCAGAAATAACGACCATGAACACTGGCAGTGTCTACCCAGCCAGCTGATGCTGTGTGAGTGCCTGTCAGCCTGCACCTCAGAGAGAGGAGCTGAGGGGTGCAGTGACCTCTGCACAGCTGAATCCGAGCAGTCAGAGCCTGCTGGGTGAATCCTGTATTGCTGGCTAAAACTTTCTCGCCAGCTTGCAGTACTATTCCATTCTTAGAACTGAAATTCGATCCCTTTTATCTTCGCACATCCTAGACTCTGTTTATTTACTTCAGCACATAGGAGGTGAAGGACTCTCTTCCCATATATCTTGCTGTAAGCTCACAGAATCAGTGTCTTCCAGGGCTGATGCAGAGTTGGATCCATTTTCACCATGTGAGGATCCTGGTTCCCAGGCTCTCTGTCACAGACACCGTTAACAGAGAAGCGTTAGCAGTCTCAGACGCTGCCCAGCCTTCAGCCCGCTCTGCAGGAGTGCTGGGGAGAGGCTGAGTGACTGCACTGTGCCCGCTCACACGTGGAAGTGAGACTTGCAAATTCAGGCTGGGGTCCCAAGGGCAGTACAGATTCCACAGCCACTTGTGGAAGCAGGTGTGATCACTGTGCTTTCCCACACACACAGAACAGCGAATCTTCAGATGTAAAGACTGGGAGAAACAAAAGCCAGCAGCAAAAAGAGGCAACGAAAACCTCCAGGAGACAGTCATCTTATCTGCAGTTTGCACTCAAATAACCCAAAATGGCTGCTTATCTGCAGCAACAATGGAGCTCTTACTGATTTAAAAGTAAAAAAAAACCAAAAAAACCAGCCCTGAAGAGCTTACCAAGTTACCTAGATAAATATTCTGCAGTGGTGTCACACGTGGAGTAAATGATGAGGTCATAGGGGAAAATGCAGTCCTGTTCTGTCACTGGGAATGAAGGATCTTGTCTGCTGAACTCAGATGAGAATTTGAAATACTGACATGTTTGGGGTGTTCAGGGCTGGGACCTCACCTGCCTCTCACATGGAGTCTGCAGTAAAAGGTTCCACAATTTTCACACAAAATAGGGCTATTTAAAGATGCTGGGACAGAAATGTGTAAACCCTTCTGTTGTGTGAGAAGAGCTGCAGAGCAGATGCCAGCTATCTATGGAGGCTGCTCACCATGAGCCACTGATGGTGCAGATAAGGGCAGTGCTTGTCTCCTGCTCCCTGTGGGCTTCATCCCGTGTCTCTCGAAGGCTTGAGAAGGCTCCCTCCCAACTGACTTGTCTCAACTGTTGCTCTTTCTGCCTAAACCAGACGTGGTGCTTTCACCCACTCCTCCAGTGCTGCACAAAGAGCATCCCCCAGTAAGGCAGGGAGAGGCACAGACACACGGAATGTGTTAGAAGGTAAAGGGCACGGTCACACCTTGACTGGGCCGTTTCACAGGGCTGGTTTCTGTCACACCAACCACGCCGTGCCCTGTCAGCCGGGAGGGAGACGAGTGACCTGTGTGGTTCGTTCTGGGAACAGGGACTGTGTCCTGAGAAAGTCTTCTTGGGTGGACTGCTGTGCTTCCCGAACCCCTTTTACCTCTCTGCGGATTTTATTCACGCACTGGGGCCGTGGGACAGCGGCGTGCCCACGCGGGGCGGGCGGGGGCGGTCAGTGGCGGTGCTGCCGGGGGGGGACAGCCCTTACTGCACACCTGTCCCTGCACACCTGGGTTCTCTCGTCCCAGGCGCCACGGCCCGAGCTCACCCGAGGGTCCTGGGGCTCCGTGGGCTCTCGGGGAGCTGCTGACACACGTGGCCGTGGGTGCCAGCCCCCTGCCGTGAGGTGACCCGGCAGGACAGGGCAGCCCCCAAACACTGCGCAGTTCTGCATCTCCTCCCAGTCCGGGAAAGGACCCAAACGGGGAACTGAGCTGGGTGGCCCAGTGTGTCCATGGGCGTGCGGCCAGCACCGCGTCCCTCGGGTGCGACCCTGCCCCTCTTCCCCCGCAGGGGACAGCCCCTCCGGTACCGCGGGCTCTCCGGCACGGCAGTGCCGGGCGGTCCCGGGGCACGAGGGCTCCGTAACGGGGTTCGGGGATCCCCGAGCGCCGCTGGGCCAGGGCCGGGCTCTGTCCCGTGTCCCCCTCCCGCAGCTCCCGGCGCTCCCTCGGCTGCAGCGGGATCTCCGCCCGGTGCTTTGGTGCCCCCTGCAGCCGCGCGGGGCCGGGATGCTGCGGAGCGCGGGGCCGGGATGCTGCGGAGCGCGGCGGGGATGCTGCGGAGCGCGGCCGGGATGCTGCGGAGCGCGGCCGGGCCCAGGCCCCGTGCGGGAGCAGCGCGGGGCGGGCGGCGGGGCCGGTGCTCGCGGCGGGAGCTGCCGACAATCGCAGGAAACGATAAATGTAATCCCGCCGGACAGAGCTGTTGTCAGGAGCCTGACTCAGCACGCCGGGTTCCGGGGGCCGCCGCCTGCCAGGGGCCCGGGGCGGCCGTGGGGGTGCGCAGGGATGCGCAGGGATGCGCAGGGGTGCGCAGGGTGAGGGTGGGCGCACTCCTTCCCCCGTACCCTGCGCTTTATTTACCCGTCCGTGGCTCTGTGAAATACAGCCTGGAGCTCCCCCGGGCTCTGACCCCGCGCAGCACAGATGAAGGACCCGCGCTCTCGAACGCCCGGACACCGCGAGCAGTCAGACCTCTGCCGCCCCCTGTCCTGCCCCGTGTCCCAGCGCTGGTCCGGGCACAGGGAACACGGACGGGCTGGGCAGATGCCGGCTGCGCTCCCCACATCCAGTCCCTCTGCTTGCACGAGCCTCTTGCATCTCCCGTGGACCTATATAGTCCTTGCCCCAAAACATGTACAACCTGTCTGTGTGTGTTTATAAAATAGCAGAGGTGTGTATACTTTTTTCTTTTTACATATATATATATAAAAACCTCAGGAGCAAGAGAGTCTGGGGTGCCTGACAAGGTGCAGTAATCAGCAGAGGTCCTAACAGACTCTCTGCAGAAGTCACTGTCAACTCTGCTTTCTTCTCAGCACTGCTCGTGAGCGCGTACAGTCTCTCTTATGTGTGCATGATGCCATAAGATGCACTCCAGGTGGTTTGAATCAGTCTGGAGGGAATAGTACCTACCCCCCCCATCCCACCCCTACCGACAGCTGAAATGTGGAGGTGACTGAGGGGTGACCCCAAATCATCTCCATTACGCAGTAACAAGCTCCAAGCGTTACTCGCGCTCATGTCCTGATGAAATATTTGTTCAGGTGGTTGAAGTCTTACGACTGGAGTCCCATGCTGTAACATGTTCTCTGTAGGAGAACTTGGGTTTCAGATCTTTCTTTGTTCCATGTTATTGAAGTTATTTTTTTTAAAGGCAGCTATTCTAAAATCCTTGCTGATGTCCTGAATGAGCAATACCCCACTTTCCTCAAAGGTACAGTTGTCAACAGAAGTTGACTTTGATGTTCTTGGCACGGCTTTCCTTTCAGCCTGTGATGTGTAGGTCTTAGCGTTTCTGGTCAGGAAGAGGAGCTCCTGGTGGTGGCTGTTGCTTAAGCACAGGTGTTGTGCGAGCTCAGAGGAAGAGGATGTTGGTCCCCTTGGGTCCAGCTCAGAGCTTTGAAGTCATTTCAGGCTGGTGGCCAGCTGTAAGCTCGCTCACAACTTAGTGGGTCCATCAGAAGTCTATTTCTAGCAGGCAGATGAGTCGTTCAGCAGCCACAATGGACACTTGCCTTGTGGACAGAGCCCCCAGTCACCTTCAGCATCCCTCCTTTCTCGGGGGGATAAGGGGTCTGTGGCACCCCATGGGATCCTGTAGTGCAGCACTCTCTCTGTGTCAGTGGTGAGGAACCCTGATGTAAAGATTCTTCCTGAAGTGAGCTCTGAACACTTTCCTTGACTTGGTGTCTCTGCTGAGCCTCAGCCTGAGCAAAATGCTCCTACTTCTGTCAGAAGCACAGAGACAATTAAAATAGCTCCTGCTGCTAGAGATGATTTCATAGGAGGTAAAAATAAGTAGGGAAAACCAAACAAGACACAGGACAGGCACTTTATGAGAGTATCCTAACCCTAAAATCAGAGGTGTTTATGTATGTGCGTTGAGGTAACTTTGGAGAGAGATTTGGCTCCCTGTGGAAGTCACTGGCTCAGCATAACTCAGGCACTGTTCTTGTGCACAAGTTGAGAATTCCCTTACAATTTCTTTGAACACAGATAGATAAGATCTGTTATTTTGCCACAACATCGAAAGTTGGCCACTGTGACCAGAGACACTGCTGGCTCCACACAGAGCGAGGGAAGTCACGATGCCAGCTTTATAGGGCTGGATTTTCCTGTGTGCTCAGCTGACCTTCTGGCAGCCAAGGAAAAGACAGATTTTCTGTAGGGCTCAGCACCTGGGGGTGCGGCCGAGCAGGCACTGAGCTGTGGCTGCCGCGTCCTGGGGGCTTGGGGAGAGCATCCTTTCAGCTGGACCAAGGTCAGCAGGCAGTGAGAAGCAAAACAGCACTTGGCAAGCTGATTGCAGGGAGGGGAACCCTGCAGCCCACAGGAGGCCAGGTATTTCATTGCAAACTGAAACTTCAGGGCAGTTTTGCCAACCAAGAGCACTGACCCTGCTTAGCCATGAGGAGATTTTGTGCCCTGTAATCCCACACTGATCTGGATTACTTTTTTATTTAGAGAAACTGACCTCCAGCAGCCACACCAGGTCTCTCTGGCCCAGCAAGTGAGTCCTTTGTAAAGAAACAAAAGTTGTAACTCAAAAAAGTGACGGTGACCAAGATTGGGCCCCAATTAAAAGGCCCAGGAAAACAGGATAGCATTATCTTACATAGAGCTTAACATTTTACTAGTAGATTAAGTAGTTTAAGAGTTCTCATCAATTCTGTTTCTCAATTAATAAATCAAGAGTTAGCAAATACTCAGCACCTTTGCTAAGAAATAAGGCATCATTAAAATTCTATCTTCTCATTAGTAGCACCCAGCCCTATTTCTTTTGTTTCTGAAGAGAGAATACAAACCTCCACATAACCAAAGCCTCAGGAAACCTATGATGTGACAGACTTCATGTGTGTCTTTGGGGTAAGTTCCCCGGCTTCTCTTTGTTTCAGACTTACTTCAGAACCTCTCTGTCTCCCAAAGGTGTCATGATGTAGGTGATGCTTAGATGCCTTATTAGTGAGGCCACGGAAGTCATACCACATGCAGAAGTAAAGAAAAGGTGAGAGGCACAGTAGGTGCTCAGGCACTGTTTGCCCTGACTGGCAGTGCATGTCATGCAAGTCACCCAGGGTCCCCTCCCTCTGTAAATACCACTCTCATGCATTTTCCCAAACATATTCCCATGCCCTTGCTAATTTCAGCCTCCAGACTCCACTCTCTTTGGCACCCAGGTATTTCACGTGGCTGTGTAACCTCAGGCAATGCTCACTTAACTGTATTCATCGTTATTACAGAAACAAGCCCTAAAAGACCCACTGTTAAACTTCCAGTTGAGGTTTCTTCCTAAAGATAGTGCTTGGATGGCATGTGGGCTAGAGACATGATTTCATACCTGCTATTCCTGGAACTTCTTTCCTGACCATGAGCGCTGCCCAGTTATAACCCTTCCTAAATGCACTTCCTCAGGACTTCTAAAAGAGAAATGATGGGTGTGATGTTGCAAGCCTGAGGTTGCTTTGTCAACAAGGAAGAAGCTCTTTGTCCCCATGCGTGAGTGTGATAACCATTGAGCAAAACACAGCATTACTGATAGAGGTATTCCAAGAGACTCCGCGTCCCACCACGCCTATCTTACATTTGCCTCCTCACACTGCCAGAGAAGATGTGAAGGAAGTGGTGACATTTATGGTTACAAAAAAACCTCTTGATTTTTTTTTTGATTGATAGAAGCAAACATCCTTGCCTCCTGTTACTGGCCAGATTGCCATTGCTTATCTGTGGGAAGTGTTTGATACCGAAATCTAAGTGATGGTATCCTTTAAAAAGCAACTAAACCATTATTCCTACAAGGAATTGTTAACTTTATAGCAGTGAAAGACATGATTTGCAAGAGATCGGTTAGGAGTGGTGAGCGAAACAGAACATTAAGACGTTAAAGTTGCAACAAAACCTCGGTTCTTTAACAAAATGCCATCTATGTGATGGAGGGACAAAGTCATTATGAAGCTGGAAGCCTGTAAAGTGGTGACTGATGGCTTCATTGTGTTTGGGACAGTTCCTGAAAGCAATTCCTCAATATTTGCTGGAAGAGCAGTTTTTCCACTCTTCTTCAGGCCGGGAGCCAGGCTGGTCTTTCCCAGAAGTGATGAAAATGAGCAGCTTTAGCTGGAACCTCCCGACACTTTCCAGCGAAAGGACTGTTCCAGTACAGCCCCACCAAACAAAAGCATGATTGTCTGCAGGCCCACACAATTACTGCTTGCAGATGTCAAGTGAGCGACTTTAAAAGAAGAAACCATGTTTTGATAGCTGCCAGTCGCTGGTCACCGTCACGCTCTGGTGATTCATACACAAAGCACATCAAGGCCTAGAAAGCTGTGCATAATGTGTGACTTCCTTCCTCTTCCTCTCCGAGGGCAGCAGGTCACGAGTGGCCCAGCTGACCTTTAGTCTCCAAAAGGGAAAGAGACTGAAGAGCTGAGATGTGTATTCAGGGGAAGGAGGCACTGAAGTCTTACGTGTGTTTGGCTTTCCAGGACTGCTTGTGTTTCATGCACTGGTTCTTTCCAAGTTGAACTGGGAGACAAGAAGTCAGAGCTGTGGCAGAGCTCTCCCGTGCTCCGTGCTGGTGCTTACAGTGCACACGAGCAGCTCACAGCTTGCCAGAGGCCAGGACACTGATGGGTCCCACACAGCTCACTGTCTCACTGTAGAGCTGACAGTTCCTACCTGCGCCGGGATGCAGTGGCTGTCGTGATGCAGCGCGGAGCTGCTGCAGGAGTCTCACCTCCGAGCCCAGGGCAAACCGCAGATCCCCGTGCAAACACTGCTGTGGGGGTTACTGCCTGCCAAGAGCTGCTTTCTCTGCGCTGAGCTCGCTGCCCTCATGTGTACACACGGGGAGGTCACCGGGGACATCAGGGCCCTCTGCCAGGAGCCCAGGGAGGTCAGCAGGCACCCTTGCTTGGGGACCCAGTTCCGCAGCTGATTTCCCGGGCCCCATGCAGGGCTGCAGTGCCTCACGTGCCAGCTGCAGACCGCAGGGGTACGGAGCTGCGTGGTCCTGCAGCCCCACGCTCGCAGAATGCTGTGTTTCTGGCTGCGTTTCTCTTGTTTGCAGGCGATTTCTGCAGTCGTGGAGCAGGTGGCACCTTGAAGGTGGCAGCACAGAGTTCTGCGTTTTTTCCAGACCAGGGGACGTGCCTGGAGGGCAGCAGCTCCCTGTTCCCATCCCGCACGGGGCGAGCAGTTGCGGGTGTCACCAGCAGAGAGCTCTGCAGACCAGGAAGGGTTCTGGCAGATCCTCACAGATGGATCGTAACAGTTTTTAACTGGATTTTTGGGGTTTTTTTAAGGGAGTTTCTTCTCCTTCCTTCTCCGTGCCTTTTTGAATTCATTTCTCCCGGAGCCTGTTGCCAGAAGAGCCCCTGCCCTGCCCTGGGTACCACTCTGGGAGGCAGCAGCTCTGTTTAAACCAAGCCCCCAGGTCTGAGTGCGCAGCCCAGCTGCAGAGAGCCTTCCTCCCCAGGCGTGTGCTCCGCTGCAGCGGGGAGTGCTAAGCCAGGGCAGGTTCTTTGCTGATGTTTAGTGGTTCAAGCCTTTATCACAAGAGGGTCACAGTCAGGAGATGCAACCCTTGTCTTGGCTGAATGCCATCCTGGTCACCCAACACAAGCCTGCAAGCGGGCCAGTCCGCTCCCAGCTCCTCCCACGTCTCACGAGCCAGTGGACACGGCGAATAAGCCTTGTGAAGCCAGGCAGTCCCTGTACCTCCCCCTGGACCCCACAGTAAGTGCCCACACAGCTGTGGCCTCCCCACAAACAGGACTGTTGTGACAAGTACAGCACGATCCCGGGCTCAGGAAATAAACCCCAGTGGTCAGCTGGCACCCGTGTTTGACTCGCACACAGCTCACGGGGCGGAGGTGCTCATCCCCACACTAATCCGGGTTACAGCACAGTCAGTAAATCACACTGCCCGTTCGTCACTGCAAGTCTCTCTTTGCTGTGACCGTGACTCGTTAGGGCCTGGTCGCCGGTTGATCACATCACTGTCGCGATGTGTTGAGCTGGATGTTCCTGAGGGTGCGTTGGGCTGTGGTCAGGAGGGGGTTCCCTACGCAGTACATCAAACTCACGATAGCACTGAGATCAGAGAAGTGGCATTAGGAAACTGCAGGACATTTAGTGCTGATTTACAGCAACGAGAGAATAAATGTGCCACCCACCTCATTCTTACTTGTTCTCCTGACTGTGCAAGCTGTAGCTACTTCACGTGATTGATCGGACTGAACGAACAGCCCTTTGGAACCGGTGTCAGGGAAATCCCGTGGCACACCAGGACCCCCCTCTGGTGCCGGGTGGCCTGTGGCCCTGCTGGGCTGTCTCGCTGCTCTGCAGATGTGTTGCTGAGGTCTGCAGGCACAGGGAGGTTCCTCAGCTGCCCCCTTCCTGGAGGGATCCTTAGTTTAGAAATGCCAATGGCCTACCAAAAACCAGAGCAGCTCTCTGCACAGGGACAGACACCGCTCAGCAGCAAACACATATCTCAGTCTTGTGACATGCCACATCAGGAGCAAAGTTCTTCCCAAACTAAGTCTTCTCACTACTGTTATCTGCAGTGGACCTTGGATTTTTTTTTCTTCCCCCTGATGCAATTAACATGAAGCAATATTTCTTTTTAAAATCTTTTCTCTGGACACGTTTCTTCTGCTGTGACCACAGGGAGCTGGTCAATAATTAATGGTACCATCAAAACATACCCTGCTGGCTCCCGTGCAGGTGCACAGGACCTGTGAATTTACACTGCTGATGGCGTACACAAATACATTTTTTTTTCCATATAATTTCAATTTCATTTTTCCATCCTGATATTTATTCTGGTACAAGATGCTTTTGTGCAATTTATGTTATATCATTTGAAGCAGATAAAGATAGTTTTCCCAAAGAGAATTCAACTAGTTATGCAAGTCATAACCTTGCTGATAACTAATATTGTTATAATGACTTAAACAAAGTTACCGATTACTTATCTGAAGTTTACACTGGCTTTCTTTTTGTTCCAGTACATCAATAATTAAAGCTGGACTGAAATGGCTTATTGCAGCTGGATTTGTGTGCTGTGTGGAGTGGTGGTTACAAAACAAAATTACCCTGCAGAAGCCAGCATCACACATAAACCCATTTACCGTGCTCAGATGGTTCCAATCTGCAGTAGTTACTTGGATAAACAGTTTCTGCCTGACACTTTTACCAGATTTCCCCTGGGATCTTCCATAACCTCTGTGCTTTGTGAGAATACTGTAATATGCAAGGAAAAGAGGTCATGGATTTCATCCACCCTATTTCTGAGCTGTTCCAATGAAAGACCTCATTTGGTATTAAAAAAATAAATCATGCAAAGTACTTAGCAGTGTTAGTCAGTCTCTGCCCAAGTGATTCAACTCAAATGCTGTACATGAATGTGGAAAATGAATATTATTTTCAGAGCAGTGCCAGAGAACTAGGACTAGGTGATCTCCAGAGGTCCCTTCCTGCAAGATGGGACAGGGGCTTTAGTGTTAGCTCAGGCTGCCTTGCCTTCTCCCCTTTGCCTTTTTTAACCTTCTTCTCCCCCTTGTAACTGGTTTGCAGCTGTGACTTAAGAACAGCTGGGAGGGAATTGGTATCGGTCTGGGACAGGTTTAATTGCAATTAAGCCCAAATTCTGTCCTCCTGAGGAAACTCCTTCCCTACACTTTTAGTCCTTCAGTTCCTCCCTCCCAGCCTTCTTTGGGGCAGTGGTTTCCTGGCCAGTCCTCCATGTCTGTCCTACCTGAGTGCTGCTTCTCCTCAGCTGACTCTGCTGGTACCCAGCCCTTCCCTGGACCAGACTGCCGGCCTGCCTGCCACAGCTCCTCTGCCTGTAAGTCACTGGTGGGTTTCTTGTGCTTCAGGAAATGTTAATAGCACACATGCTAAGTCACACTTGCTAATTGCAGCACTAGAACTGTGTTCTTGCAGAAGTATGCCCTGGGCAAGCCTAGGTTTTAGCTCAGTTCGTGGAGGTGCCTAAGTAAGCATGTTTCCAGCTCCCACATGCTTATGATCGTTTCGTGCCTTTTGAGAAAGCTCTGTAAGCATCTCTCTGGTAGCACAAACCAGGTCTTAAAAGTTCAGCCTTGAATGCTGTGCTGGTGGGCATGGCAGAATGCAAAGTGTTAGCTGTATGCTGTAGACAAAGAGGGACAGGTGACTGTAAAGTAGTCAGTAGCAGGCCAGCCCCTACCAGTGTACCCTTTGTCTATAGAGAAAACAACCAGTATTACGTTATTTCAGTTATTTTCTTGTTTGTATCTGTGGCAGCCATGTGACTACCTCTGTCTTTTGTGTCACTAACATGCTTTGCTTTTTAAAAGAGCTTTGGATCCAGTGATTCTCAATTATTTGTCTGTCATCCTTTGCTTGATATTTCTGCTCCTGGCAGGAAATTTTGCAAGCTGTTGCATCATCCCTTTTTCCTGTTAATTGTCTTTGCTGCTTGCCCTGGTGAGGCTGGGCTTGCAATAGCAGCGTGGCAGCGTATTGTGGGGCTGGCTCTGCTGCTGGCTCCCTCCACTCAGCTCCTGACAACTTTGTTGACTTTAATACCCAGAGCACGCTTCAGGAGAGGATTGCAAAAGGGTTTATAGACATTAGTCACACTCACCACAGAAATACCATGCAGAATATGTTTCTAGATGACTGTGAACAGCTCTAAAACCAGTTCAGCCCCCCAGCTTAACAGCACATCAACACACAAAGGTGCTGCTTTGCTCAGTTCAGTTTTTCTCTTTGTGAGCTGTTTTTATCTGAGCCAGACTACTGACAGAGCAGTAACAACAGCAAAGCATGCTTTAGTCTGCACACCACTTCCACCCATCTCGGTAACATTCCAGAGGTGCAGTTTATTCCCTTCCCTCCTGACTACACTCGATGGTAATGGCCCCAGCAAACTTCCTGCATGTTGTTCCAAGATTGTAGAATAATTATTTCCTCCATCAGGCAGAGCTGTTAAGTGCATACTTTAAACTCACAGCTGTTCGTACCCATCTGCTTAATCTTTGCTGATACAGAGATACCGGTGACCACTTGCTTTATGGTTTGGGGTCTGTGATGGGAAGGGCCACTGCTGCCTTGGAATGAAAATCCCAGCAGAGTACAGAATGGAGCACGCAGTGCTGGAGCTGATCTGAGTGACTGCATTTAGAGGGAGCACATGTTGATGAATTAGGAAGCTTCCTGGCAGAAAACTTCATGCCTGGTTGCTATTTTTCACTCCCATCTGCATTCAAGTTGAGATGAGATGTTCTGGGGGCTACAGAACTCACCAGTTCTTCCACCAGCTGGATGATATATGAGAAGCCTTGTCTTAATGATACATATATTTAGAACAAACAGAAAGAGGGAAGTACTTGCTTTAATTAGGTACAATATTTTTATGAAAAATATTCTGCCAAATGAGTGAGTCACTGAGTAGCGCGGCGACACGTACTCTTTGTATTTCCTTGCAAGCTGGGCTGTAATTATACTGCAATGCTGAAGTTCTGACCCGTTGACTTTGTTCTGTAGTACTGGGAAAGTGGAAAATTGATTTATGGTGTTTGGAAACAGTGTTCAGGGAAATCTTCCTGGAAAGTAGGCCTGGGTGTGTCTGGGCTGAGCTTTCTAGAAGAGGAGATCGCCTGCTTGCCATTGGCAATCATCTGTTCTTTAATATATGTGCAAATGAAGTAAGTTACATTGAAAATGGACTGAAATACCACATTACTTCTCTTTCACTGAGTCTGACGTGCAAGTGCTGCCACTTGACAATGGTGTAGCAATGCAGACACAGCAGCAGGGCTGAGGCCTGCTGGGTGTGCTCACTAAGTGTTCTTTCTGCCTTGTCATAGACTTTTTTGTACTTCATCCAAGCAAACAGGGACGTGATCAGAAAATACATCTGCCCGTGAGACCAGAAAAGTGCCTTTGCAGTTCCAAGGCATTCTAGGCTCTTAAGATGCTAATAGCATGCCTGAGAACGAAAGAATTGATTTTGTTATTGTGGATAGCAAAGCTGGTGGAAGCCAGGAAGGGATTTGGCATTCTCTGCACAAAATGAAAAAGATGCATTACCTGGTGAAATGGGGCTGGGTGGAATCTCCCATTTTTTAACAGATAAGCAGGAGTTGCACATCTTCCTTCCCTACTCAGTCCAGTCTGTGCTTTGCCACGTGGCAAGTTCATGTCAATGCAAAGGTTGCAAAGCCATGTGCCACAATGTCTGGACAGCTTTAACTGCACTGGACACTCATTGATTAGGCTGTGATCATTCAGCATCTGGCCTTGTCCAGTTGCCCTTGTGCTGGCTGTGTCCCTGGGGCTTGGTGCCCAGCTGCAGGGGTTACTTCTCAGCCCCACACAAAAGCTGTGCTTGGAGGTCTGCAGCCCTTCTCTGACCCACTGCCCCCAGAACAGGGGAGCTGGCAGCTCTGGAGCACAGTTCATTTGTAACAAGCCACTGGCCCTGTGAGGAAAAGAATTTGGGTCTCCTGATTGCAAGCTGCAAAATCCCTACCTGCCACATCATTGAATGATGTAATAGTTGGCATGACAAAGGAGCTTACCCAAACAGGATCTGGGGGGCGAGGGAGTGAAGGGCTGTGTTCAGTGCATGCAGCTGTACAGCCTGTGGTCACCATGGATGGGTGCTGCAGGCAGAGCTCCATTTCCTACATTCTGCACCACACAGGAGCAGAGGAATGCCTACGTCATGTGTGCTCTTGACCTTTGCCCGTGTAAAAGGTTTGAAGATCCCCACAGAAATTTCACCAAGATTAGTGCACTGTGGTCCTGAAAAGGAAAACTGCAGAGTCCCACTGGGACTGCTGCATGTGGACAGTGTGGAGAGATCAGTCACCAGATGCGGTATCAGGAAACTTTTGTACAAGTTTTAATAAAAAAATTCAACAAAAAAAAAATATATAATCAGGCATTTTATGCAATGCATACATTCTTTGTATCTGCAGGTACAGATAAATAACAGAAGGCAAAACCAAGTATTTTGCTTATCTTTGGCCATTAACCAATAATCACCCCCGAAGAGATATTACAGGGTTAAAGAACAAGAAACTGAGTCTGTAAACTTCTCTCATTACAGACAAAGTATCAGGCAATAATACAGTAGTTAGATTTTTAGAAATGTAAGGAAATATTTAACACTGCCCAATACTGAAATTTAACCTGGTTTGCTGCTGTGGAACTTAAGGCCTTCTTTAGCTGACACAGGCACCACTCCTGGGTTTACATTAGATGCACTCCAGCCCTTAGGGTAACTTACTTCCCTTCACCAGACATTGCTCTAAAAAGCCACACTGTACCTCTCCATGAAATAAACTAGCATGAATTCTTATCTGTGGATCAGTTTCCTGAACCCCAACCAATGTACATACATACAGAGCAGTTAAGCTTCCTTAAGTCAATATTTTTTCTAACTCAGTGTCCCAGAATAATAGCTATCCTTCCACTTTACAGCACAGATGCATCTGATGGCTCTACCAAAGCAATATATACATGATACACATTAAAAATCATAAAAGCAATTTTTAAAGGTACATTGATAACATGTAGCAGCTTATGTCTATATATGTACATGTTTTCACAGTTATATTTTAGAAAATTGAGAACACCAGGAATACTTCTACTGTGTTTTCTATAAATATTAAAAATTTACCTGTCAGGCATTTTGACAAAATAGCATTTAGGTTATCACTTTAAATAGTTCTTGAAAACCTGTAGAGTTTTAAGCTTAAAGGCTGTAAAGTTTGAGGATTCTTTGAAGTGTTGAGCCAGTTTCAGCAGCTGGGCCACCTGCCAGTTTGATTTATTTTATTCTTTTTATTTAAATTCAAATCTGGTAACAAAGGAACTCCACCACTTTGGATGGGATAGGCAGGTTCTTCACTTGGCTGGTGGGCATCACTCTTCGAATTGCCATGCGACATAGGTGCTGGAGACTGGAAACTTGTCTTGGTGTTGCCCAGAAGTACACGCTGCCATCCTGTGTCCTGCACAAAAAAACAAACCACCAGAATTATCCCACTGAATGATTTCAACTTAGCACACTCTCCCACGCATGTTGCTATTTAGGGGGAATGTGCTCAGAACTGCCTGTTGCTTCATTCTAGCTGTTCCAGACTCATTTACACTAGGTATCAGTTTTTCTTCTAAGCTGTAGCAGCACAATAAGCAACTTGCTGATTCTCTGTACAACAGCCCTGGGCAGATCTTCCACCAGCTACAGAGTATACCACCTGAAACAGTAACTGCCCTTGATTATCTAATGGTCTTGTTCCAATCCACATGTTTGCTGGTCTTTCTTTTATTTATTCTCAAAGATAAGAAATGAGTTTATCAGCTTCTTGATTTTATTGCTATTCCAGGCATGTTTAAACAAATAGGACCAAAACCAAGTCAGAAGCATCAAGGTGCAAGTCACTGTTGAAGATTTTTAGAACACTTAGCCACTGTTTTCAACCTTTTGTATTACCTTAATATTTTAGGGGGGAAAAGAAAGTATATACTTGCCCTGCAGCTAGAACACTGCCATCAGTAGAGAAAGTACAGCAAAGCCCATTGTTCAGAGGTGCAACTTGTACTGGGTATTCTTCATCAATTCTCCAGAACCTTACCATTCTGAAAAGGGAAGAACAAAGCAGTAAGTTATCAGAGTAGACACTTAATTCTGCCTGGTATTTTCTCTGTCCCTGCACAAGAATGCAGTCCAATGCAGAGCTCAGGGAATTTTTATAAACATGTGAATATGGACACAAGGTGTTTCAGGTTTGGCCTGAAATGATATGTATTCCTGATACATACCTTCATCTGTACTGCTTCAGCCATTTTAACTCTGCCAATGAAAGATTGCCTTCAACAGCAGAAAGCAATAACCTGAACTACAGATCTAGACAGCCTCTCTTGTGAGTGTCATACATGCTAGGAAATCCCAACAATGCTTGTCTTAATTAAAAAACCTAACCTCCCCCTGTAGATAGTTTAATACCCTTGCTGTCATCTTGAGAAAGCATTCTTCATATTCTTAAAATACAGTTCTTCAAACTATTATTTGCAGTGTTAGCAGAAGCTGAGTACGAGATCACAGAACACCTTTCTTTTTCCTTTGTAATCTGCTACTATACAAAAGACTTACCTGCATTATTACCCCCATTTACATCTTTCCCTGCTTACAGCCCCTCTGTTTCCAGTTGTTACACACTTAAGTTATTCAGATCATCTGCTCTGTACACAACTTATTTCTACATTCAGAATGAACATTAATATATACCAGACAACTCATCTACGTTTACCAAGACCATTACAAGTCATTTCTCAGTTAAAAAAAAAAAAAAAAAAGCTGACTTAGTATTTAAAAGTTCATGTCATATGGGGAGAGTTAGGAGTCTAACAAACCTTTCCTCATACTTACTTATCATCAGCAAGGCTTGCAATGTGTAGTCCATCGTGACTAAAAGATACTGATCTGACCCATCGGTCATTTGCACCTCCAGCAAATATTGGAGTAGGAGGGGGAAACAGATGCCTGGAGATAGAGAGACACTTAGCTAACGGCATGATTTTTAAGAACTATAGAAGTGTTTCCTTCAGCCATGACTAGCAAAGCTGAGGAAGAAAAAATGGATTGAACATTTAACTAGGAAATCAGGAGTGGAGATTGAACCACTGCATCTTTTGTAGTACTGAACACTTCAGCTTTGTTGAAGACGCTTAAATTAGTACACATTAAAATATCAGTGCTTTAAATTCTCTCTGGGATAGAAAAATAATCTCTACTGCTCTGCCACTTCAGGATTTCTGTCAGCCACTGCTGAGATTTTTTTCCCAAGTCTAATTATCAGGTAAATGCAAAACCCCATTAATTTTCAGTAGCCATTTTCACTCTGGGAGAAAGCTTCCATATTTGACTACTTCACTTACCCAAATTCCATAAGAATAACTCCAATATATGGATCCCAGACATACACTCGAGTATCATAAGATGCAGTAGCCAGTAAAGCTCCATCAGGAGAAAACTCACAAGCTACAACATCATTGTGATGTCCTTCAAGTTTCCGTATCATGGAGTACTTATCCATATCCCAGAGAAAAACCTGCAATTAAACAAGCTAATGTTATAGCTCTGCCCAGAGTTGCAGTAAAGCATTTACTTTTTTTTTTTTTAAGTATAGCTGCTAGCCTTACTTAGGATTATATTAAAATCAGGCATTATGAATTACTACAATTAAGAAATATGCTCAGTGTCATACTCAGATTAAAATCAAGTTTTTAAAAAATAATTAGAGCAGACATGCAAGTTCTAACTCAAGTTTGTTAAATGTTATTAACAAAATAAGCCAAAATATATGATAAAGGCAACAAAATTTAACCATGTAGCTTACTGAAATTCATGTATTACAAAACTATTTTATTAAAATATGCAGAAATAAATAGGGTTAAACTCTACAGTCCCCTCTTTTCAGTAACTACCAAAACTTTAAGAAATATACAGACAGAAAATGTAAGGTTAACATATTGTTACTCCAGTGGCATCCCTTTGAGTTTAAGATCACTTGTTTACAATTGGCTTGGATCACCAACGTCAGCCTAGGAAGAGAAACAGATACTGCAAGCAAAAAGAATATTCACAGCCAAAAGTTATGTCTTTGGCAAAACAACAGGGAAGTCTAACCACATTATTAGAAAGAATTTATGCATTTTAAATCAAGTCAACAGTAAAAAAACAACATTAATATTACGATTTACCCGGCTAATTACATATTGTATTATAAAAATCGATAAAAGGTGATAGTATTCTGGGATTTTACATGCAGTTGTACATCATATATAATAAAGACTGTGCAGAATTACTTAATAGGCATGATCTAAGTACTGCAGCATAATTTTGTAGACAATATAAGTCTTTACCATAAGATGTAACATCCCTAAAAGAGTTCATTAGGGTCCTTGATTTTTCCCCTGACCCAGTTTTACTGCACAGATTAAACACTGACATCTTGGATAAATTTCTATGTTTGACCAAAGCAAACATAGCCTTAGCACCTCACAGACTCCCTAAAACTGAACCATTTTACAATCAGTTATAAACGTGTCGACCAATTTCTCCAAGGAGACCCCAACATTCCATAAAACTGGAAACTAAGGTTTAGGAGTCAGTGTGTTTCACTGCTGTGAAAATTATTTAAAAAAAAGAAAAAAAAAAAAGAAAAAAAAAAAAGAAAGAAAGCAAGCAGAAAGTGGACATCAACCAGCACCTGCGTACGTACAGGACACCTTGCAGTCGAATGCAAGGTTACTTCGTCCTACGGTAAAGTTCGCCCCCAGCCTGGTAGCCAGAGATGCCACTCTTTCTGCCCAGCTAACACCATTGTGCTCCTGTGTGAGTGGTGCCAGCTTAACCTCAATCACACCAATATTGCTGCCACCACCTGTGACAGGGAAAGCAAGAAGCTTATGGAAAACACACAGCCTAAACACAGCAATGTATACATCCACATCTGCTCTAGTTATAGAAAAAACAAGATCCATACCTCAACTATTCACTATCAAATCTGCACTGATAATTTAAAGTATAAAATGCATTTGAACAGTGGTTCATCTGAAGTGGTATCCAATGACTGAACTGTGTTTCTTGCCCAGCATCACTGGGCTTCATTAAACTACCTCCAAAGCCCCTGGAACTAGACTGAATTCCCTTTCTGTTTTATCCTAACTCTTCAGTGCCAAGAAAAGCAGTTTATGGCATATGTGCTTTACCTGCACTGCTTTCAGTTCTCTAGCAGCTATTAGAATACGGATGAAAACAAACCCAGTGTGCTGTCCTTCCTTCTAGATCTTTTAGACACAAGTGCCATTTGCACTGGAAAACACATAGAAACATTTTTGTTCAGTGGGAGATACCATGACTGGCTCAGACTTTGAAAAGTCCTTCTCATTGAGCAGGAAATAGAAAGGATAAAATCAGTAACAAAACAGTTTTATGAATTAATCTAACTATCTTTTAACACTGGAAGCTTTAGTCGTCTTTGGTTTTATACTATGAACATGTGCAGATGTGTAGAACTATTTCTCAAGGAATGCTTAAAATTTCTTCAACTAAAAGCAGTGCAAATTCAATTCATAAATCAGTGTCTCAATGCACCATTTGCTAATTTAATTTCATGCATTTCTACATCATCATAAAACATTAGAAATTCATGACACCGAGCACAAGCTTAATGTTACTGAGATTTAAAATGATTATGCACACAATTCAGTAGATGTAATGAACAAGAAACTCTGACACATACTGCTTTACTAGCTCCAACAGAACAGAGAATAGAGGAGTCTGGAGAGAATGCACAACCATATACCCAGTTCTGATGTCCTCTCAACACTTTCATCATATTTCCTGAAAAGAAAGACATTCCTGTAAGAATTGGCTAAATATTACAAATTCAAACTGAAAAGCTTTTTCCAAATTATTTCTTCCTTTATAAAATTTTATACTATTTTTCCAAAACACATCTTGCAGGGTCATTCTACACAGAAGTACAAATTGTCATGTAGCCTCTAAATCTCTGTCCCTACTCAAGGTCACTTCATGCACTCTTCTAACTTAACCCAACACCAGCTTACACCATTAGGGTACACACAGATAGAGAATTTCAGGAGAGCAGAGTGAGTCAGTAATAGAACCAAATGAATTTTTTAGGAAATCCTGGCCTAACCGAGTTTATAGCAATAAAAAAGGGGAGTATGTGGATATTTCTCCTGTGCATTACAGCAGATAGATAATCCCAAAATGCATACCATCATCTTTGAGGTCCCACACTCTCAGTGTTTTGTCTCTGGACGCAGACACTAAAATCAGGCTGCCATCGGGGGCAAAGGTTAAATCTCTAACGACTTCGGTATGGTCCATCAGGTTAAGGAGGAGTTTTCCTGTTACGTGAAAGTACCACAATTTAAAATGAAGGACTGTACTTTTATTCAGATCAAATGCTTTATGGACACAAATACAGAATACAAAATTATAGCATGTAAAGCTAAATTTTCTTTGTAGAAATACTTCCTACATAAGAAGCATGTGTATCCTTTTAGACTCTTCTGTATCAAGGCAATTTCCTGAAAAGCTAGGAAAACTATACACTAAAACCACATGCCTCAGAAATAAGGCAAGACTTGTCTTTTGACAGACATCTCTGTTCTAAGCTTACATTCACGAGATAATGACAAATTACTCAGTAGTTGTTAGTTTCATTTTTTTAAAGCTGAGAAGTTCTCTCCTGGCCTAGCAGCTGTGCTACCAGCTAAACTGAGTTTCCCCAAGTTCAGCCTCTTACCATTTGAACAATCATTTACTTTTTAAAAAAACAAACACAAGAGGTCCTCATCAACATCATCCTTCCCCAAACTCAAAGACAGAGAGCAATTTCATGTTTTTAAAGTTTCCTTAGAAAGTATATTAAAACTACAATCCAGTGGAAGATTTTAGAGTAAAGAGCCAATATGCACAAAGTCAATCACACACTTAACCATTCTGCAGCAACAAGGCTTCATCTTCCATCACTTCCATCTCAAAGCATGACCTGAGCCTGTTCCTTCCTCTAGCAGTATTTGATTATTTCTAGTAGCAGGAGTTCATGCTTTTTTTTTTACATTACTTCATTTGTATTCAAGGTTCAGTTCCCAATTACAATTCTGTAAGCAATTTATTCTACGCATTAATGTTACTACTGCACAAAGTGACAACACAGTGCCAGCCTCCTCTCACACAGTCTACCTGTGTAGGCATCCCAGATCTTGATGCGCCCGTTGTTCAGGCCCGTAGCGAGCAGGAGCTGGTCCTGCCCAAACTTGAAGCGGTGCCATTCGATATTGACGCAGCGGCTCTGCTTCTCGGGCACTGAAGAGCCAAAGGCGAGGCTCCAGACGATGTCGCCGCAGTCGATGACGTGTTCACAGGGCTTGTTCTTCTGACCACCATCACTGTTCTGCCTGGGGAGTCTTGCACTGAGGGAATTTGCAACATTCTTTGTGCTGTGCAACAGGCTGCAAACCAAGCAGAAAATACAGGGAAATAGCGTAAGGCGTCTTGAACAATAAATGGAACAAAAAGGTCTTTAGGAGGTAATGAAAAGTGTGAGTTGCCATAACGTGCATTTTAGAGACCCATAATGATGCATTTTTACTTTCAAATTATAAAAGCAGCTTTTTCTTCTGTCAAAAATTACTAACACTTGGAAACCTCCTTGCACCACGTAATACTAATACTTGTGTACACATTTTTAACTCTGTAATGTATTACCTTAACCCACTGAGAAAAACAGCATTTTTAAAGCATTTACAGAGAAATGAGTTACAAAAAATTCTAGACTTTCTGGTAAATGAGCACGGAGTTCCCTGTAATTCACTTATGTGTTAAATAATGGGAAGAGGTACTGAGGCAAGCACAGGAAAACCAATTACCCACCACTAGGAGGAGATTTAACAAAAAAAAGGAAGGCGGGATCTGGTGGGAGGGGAAGTGTCACCAGTGACACACGGGCAACTGCTGGCTACCAGCTCCGCTACAATGCAAGTGAAAATAAAATGTGTCTTTCTGTATGTAACTTGCATTCTAATCAGGATGATAAGGACAGAGGTCTGCCTTTAAGTGAATTCCTAAAAGATAAAACCAAATAGCTCTCTGATAGGAAATGTAAAAGTCCGGATCTGCCTGAGCCTTTACATTTCCTTTTCATTCTAACTTCCTCTTATTTTAGAGCATCTGAATCAGTTAATAAATCACCCCTCCACAGCCCCTGTGAGGCTGCAGGACAGCTGTTTCTCTCGCTGGCCACGGAGGAATAGAGAAAACAATAGCTGTTAGTTTCAAGAATCAGTTTTTCCCAAAGACGTCAAAGCCTAAAGAGCCAATATATGCATTTTAATCTATTAAAAGTTATCTCCTCTTTTGGAATCCGTAAGTTTTTCAGATGAACAGAAAGCCATATGGTTCTGCCTTACAAGTTCTGAAGGCACTGGGCCCAGGGGACCAGCTTCACTATGCGGTGCCCTTGTGACCAGGCAAAGTAGGAGCCATCGGGAGCGAAGGCAACGGTCCAGTTCTCGCGGCCACACTTCTTGTCGAAAGGAGAGGTTGGGGCTAAGAGCTCTCCTACCGTGCGTGATCGTGCTAAGGAGAAAACAAACAGAGATGCCACGTCAGGAAAAAGCCAGCAGATTTTAGATGGTTACAAGGGAATCAGGCGGTATGTTAATTATTTTGCTTTTATTTCATGACATTTGAAGTAATTGGGGAAGGGGCCTCATTGTCACTGTGTCATCAGTCAGAGACTGAGTCGGGAAGGAGAAACAGCTTAGTGGTGACACGTCCTGGGTGTCACACAGGTAATATCCACCTGGGTATCAGAAACAGAACCCAAATAATTCAGAACTGAGAGAATAGCTGGTTTCAGTACATTTTTAACTGTAGCTCTCGAGATAGCAGTAGAGCGATGCTCCAACCTGACCTAATGCTTTAGTAAGATGTGCAGTAATGATTTTTTTTTAAACCTTTAAAGAGAAATGTGGGTGTGTGTGCACACCTTAGTGTCCTGCGCTCCTTCAGAAAACATAAATTAAGGCCGAACTAGGGGGAAGAAGTGAGCACCGTGCGGCCAGGCCAGCCGGACCCTGCCCTGTCACGGGCTGCCCCCGGGGACCCCCGGCCCCACCGTGCTCGCGGGTGGCCGCGAGGGACAGTTCGCAGCCGGGGGAGCGCGCCCTGGGGACCCCCGCGGGCGGAGCTGTCACCCACGCGCTGTTCCAGAGGGCTCTGCCCGCTGAGGGCCGCAGGAACCCCCCGGGTGCGCCCGGCGGCCACCCCGCTCCGCGGCCCGGCCCTGTGCCCGCAGTGAACGCGCTGCGGGCGAGGGGAGGCACCGCTCCTGAGCCGCCCCAGGCCGCCCCCGCTCGCCGAGCCGTGAACCGGTCACGGGCGGCCTTAACCCCACCGCCCCCCGGCCGCGCCCGCCCCTCACCGATGAGCTTCTCGTTAACCCTCGGGGGAAAGCTGGCCATCTACGGGGCCGCCCTTCGCACCGGCTCGGCAGCTGCAACGGAGCGAGAGCGGCCGCCGCTCGCCGGAGACGCAGGGACTGGGACAAAATGGCGGCGGCGGCGCGGGGTGTAGCGCGGGGCGGGGAGGCGGCGGCCTCGCCCCGGGGACGCGCCCGCCCTGGCTCCTCCCGCGGCCTGGGGACTGCGCCGGGGCCGTTGTGCTGTGCGCGGCCCTCGGGACCCAGCGTCCCTGCCGGGCCTCCGCCGTTCCCTGGTGTCCCGCGGCAGTGCCGTGGGTCTCGGCCGCCTTGCGGTGGTGCTGCCCGGCCCTGGAGCGGCCCCTGCGCCCCGTCCGGCCACGCACCTCCTGGCTCTGCCTGCCCTGTGGAGCTTGGCCCCTCCACCCTGCTAAAGGCAGCGGTTTATCCCCAGAAATGGCCCGAACACACGGTGCGACACCGCGGCCGGTGCTGTGACATACCCCGGGACGTGCCCGTTGCACCTGAGGGAGATGGTGCTCAGCAGCGCGGCTTGGGCGAGGCTCTGCGGCCGCTTCAGCAGCACCTCCGTCTGTCTGTGACAAAAGGCGACTCGTGTTTTACTAAATCTGTAGTAACCCGGCTCACTCAGAACGGGGGCTCACCGTACAGAGAAGACCCCCAGTGTGGCAGTACGGCCTGTCACGGCCGCCGCGGGGCTGTGCTGGTGACATCGCGCCCAGAGCCGCAGAGGCCTCAGGCGGGACGAGACAAGTGGCTGCAGCCCGCAGCGGTTGACGTTCCCGCTGTGGAGTCACACAGAGCTCGGCTCCTTTATCTTTCAAGCCAGGCTGTGACATCCCTGATGCCTGTTTGACCACGGGGCTGCAGGGCAGCACGAGCGGGAACACACGGAGTGTTGTGGAGTGTGTGCAGGACAGACGCGCCTGATTCACCTTCCCCCGCCAGGGCTGGAGAACTCCTGGGAGTTCCGACTCTTTGAGGTTTCTTTCTGAACTTGAGTAGTTCAGCATCTTAATTCAGCAAGATCTGGTTCTTGATAAAGTTTGAAATGTACTGTTCAAGTTAATGGAGTTGTCCATAAACAACCTGGAGAGAGACCCCAAGGCCACCGCATTTTCTCTGTGATTTTGTATTAACATCTGTGTGTTCCCCTGCCTCCGTCCCTTCCTTTTCCTCTTTCTACTTTGGCATAAAGTTCTGCCCCTCTTTTAGACTAGGTGACTCTTCCTTGCTCTCTCTTCGGACTTCAGAAAAGCACATAGCAGGATAATTAACTGCGGCTTTGAATACTTTTGGTGATCCAAACACTAGCATGGGTTAATGCTGGTTTGTATAAACTCTTAGCACATCACAGCACTAATTTGACACAGTCCTTTTTAGCAGTGTAATCCTGTTCCTGCTCTATCGATCCTCTGCTGCCTGCGGATGGAACAGCCCTAAGCAGCTATCTTCACTTAATCTCTCAACGACTCCTTACAGCCAGGCAGGTTTGTAGCCAGTGAATATTGTGCAATGCTGCTTTGGAGTTACTCACAAGTTGTGAATATTTGAACCAGGCCATCTCAGAGCTGAGGTGACTCAGTAAGATTTCTCCTGACGGTCCGAGCCTCACGTACAGCCAGAATAAAGCTGGGTTCTGTTTGCTGACCTTGAGGGGCTGTTACAGCCAGGAAAGAGAGCAGCTGAGTTACGCAGCTTTGTAAGAGTGTTTCCACATTGCTGGCTTTCTTCCTATTTTTTTTTTTTTTAAAAGAAGCAAAGTATTTAGCAATTTATTATTTCTATAAGTCCCTGTATTTCTCGAAGTACTGCTCCAATAGTTGGAGTTTTTTCTTCTTCAGTGTGCCTTCTGCTCATTAATGAAATAGATTTGAGGGCCGGAAGAGATGATTAGCTCATTTAGTCTGGTCTTTGTATAACAGAGGAATATGTTTAATCTAATTTAATGCACCTTCAGACAGTGAGGATGTCCAGCAGTTACACTGTTGTTCAGCCTTTACAACGCTTGAGTCCAAAGGACAATCTTTGACCTTCCCAGCCCACATTTTGTGTGTTATGGACACAAAGGCAAATTGTGATATGTGAATTCCCAGGTTTTTGCAAGCTTGTTAGAAATTGTTTGGTGTCACAGGCTGTCCTGGAGACATTACCAGCATCTCCCTTTTCATACTGGCTGGAAGGGCTGTTGACTAGGGTCTGAAGCCAGAGCAGGAAAGGTAGAAAGCTGAGTTCTGTCTGCAAGCTACCAACTCAGTTCTGGTCCCCAAAATGTGTCTTTCTAAAATTCAGTCAAAACTTGAGGAGATAAAGAATCCACACTTTCCTTTCTCAGCACCCTTGTCATGTTTATTTTCCTTTTAAGTGAACCCCACTGGATGATTTTTCGGATGATTTTTACTAGTGAGGCATAGCTGTGGAATCAAGGGTGGCACCAGGCTGCATACCCCACACAGTCACATGCTGCAAGGGCCTGCAAGGCTGCGTGAATGACTCAGGGCTGATTTATGTGTTTTCCATTATCTTCCTTTATGGATACAGCTGCCAAGTCTGCCCAGCGCTGTTCAGCTGAGAAGCTAATAAACTCAGTGCCATCATTCTCCATCAAGACTTTACACACTGCAATAAGCTTTCACAAATGAAAGCACTTTTGTTGTCTGCCTGTCTTGGAAATACTTTCCAAGATCCAGGTTACGGAGCTTTTCCCCAGCTGCTGAAGCAGTAGGATCTGCTTATTTCACATTCTTGTGTTCTGACATGGTGAATCTAGTTACACCCATTTCATTTTTTTTTCTTCTCTGATTTTTTTAACTGATTTGTGATTGTATGTTTATTAATCAGCTTTGCTGAAGCCTTTTTGACTCAGTCAGTCATTAGACTGGACTAGGAAGGCCATCTGAAATTAGTGTGTATCCCAAATAAGGGACGGTGCTGCTTTTATAGAAACTGGTTCTGGTGCTGTATTCTCTTTGTATCCCTTTGTACTATTATCTGGGCTTTGTAAAATGAGCCTAAGTGTTTGCCTCATGCGTTTCCTGTCTTCTAGATCCTTGCAAGGCTCTCAGCAGTGTGCTCGTTGTGCTTCATTTCCATTGCTATGGCTTCCTGCTGGAAGGCTTCCACCGCTGAAATGCTGTCTGTTCCGGTTTATGAATCCTAGTACAGTGAATTTAGATCACAGTTTCTGTCCCAGTTCTGCTTACTGTGCAGTTCCCCATTCAGCTTGCACGAGCTGTCCTGATGAGGCTATTCCATTCAGGGACCACTGAGGCTATTGGTTTCTGTTAGTTATGGCTGTTTGGGTTGTACAGACAGACCTCTGGAAGTTAGATCAGCACAGTAAGTGTAAATGCAGAGCAAAGTACTAGAAAACCCCATGGTGCTTTTCCAGGCCCACAAGTTACATCCTTCCTCTTCACCGTTGTCATTCTATAAAGCAGATGATAGGTAAGGGAACAATTAAAGCCAGTCACACTAAAACCAAAGGAGCTGATCTGTGCAATGGTACATGAATCTTGGCACTTTGGCTATCATTAAAAATTACTCTATTTATAGTCTGTTAATAATTCACAAGCTCCTGTTTGTTTTGAGTAGCCTCCTTGGGACAGAGAAAGTTCAGCATGAGTAAGAGAAGGTTAAAGGAAAAAGTGGAGTGGAAGAAAGGAAGAGGGGACAAAAAGGGTTGAAGAGAAAAAGGGATTGCAGTGAAGAGAATGGTGAGCAGCAGAGAAGCTGTGTTGGTCAGAGAGAAGAAAGTGCTGCCAGAGTCCCAAAATAGATCAGCTGCCCGTATTGCTACATAGAAAACTCAGCTTCGACTGACTCATCATTCCAGGGGCCTGGGGAAGTGGGGAATTCTGAGCTGTCATTTCTCTGTCCCCTTCTCCCCCATTGCTCTGTAGCTTATTCACCATTGCTTATCATGAAAATTAGAATTCGTTTTCTGTAGCTGGTCATAAATTGATGCACATCTGGAACCTAAGAGGTTAATCTGTGAAGGTCTGCTAACCGAGTATACTGTGGAAAAGTTGCACAGATGGAATATCAGCGATAGGCTACAGTAATTTTTTCCTTTGCATTTTTTTGGTCTCTTTGGGATTTTATAATTTTTGGACCACATCTTTGGGTATAATAAATAGAGCAGATGTCTCAGTGTGCCTGGTGAATTCAGCGCTCTCGTGATGAGGAGCTGCACTGGATTAAGGGAGACAGAGGTTTGGGTTTATTCCTTTTAGGTTCAAAACCATTCCTTGGGTATTGTACCCTGTAAGGGAGCTGCTTTCAGAAACATCTGTGCTAAGTCTGCCTGCTGAAGAGCTGCTATCTCAGATGGCTGAAGGTCATGCTGAGAGTTTTGAATTTGAACTGTCCTAAACAAGGATAGGAGAAAAGGGTCCCTGTATTATAGAGAAAGCAAGTCAGCCTCGCTTGAGTTCACTGTATCCATACCCTAGTATATCTCAGCATAATCTCAAATATCACTGATCTCTACCACACAGCTATTTCACTCCTTTAAAAAATCCTTTCTAAAACATACTAGTTTTATGTGCTTCCCTTCAGCCTGTGTTTTCTCTGAACTCAGCTGTCAGTAACTTCAATGTGTTTGAAGGCGTTGAGGCTGTTGCGGCAGCGCGCTGCCTGGCAGGCGATGGCACTGTGTCTGCAGTGTTCCCCTGTGATGTGAAATGACATCCTTTTCCACTGGGCAGTGAAAAATGTTACTGAGCTCTTTTGGCTTTTATTCCTTTGGCTTCAGTTCCCTCACTTTGCTCTGTAATTATATCTGATTATTTACAATGGTGCAAAACACCAAGTCTCTCATTATAACTAGGGTAAAAAACATTGTAATTAGTTCATCAGAATCAGAGAGGATAGAAGGCCTTGTGGCCAAAGCATGGGATGCAGAGTCAGAAGCGCTAGCTTCTCGTCCTGACTTTGCTACCTGCTTCCTAGGTGAATTTGGATAAGTCATTAAGCCCTGACTTAAACCAAACTTAATGGTAAAAGCGCTCTGAGACAGAGATGCTAAGTAAGTCTTACATGAATTGCAAAGTATTACAATTGAATACTGAATTATTTTGTGGATCAGTTTCTTTTCTACCCTGTAGATTTCAAAGCCTCCTACATTCAAGCAAAATGTACCATGAGGGAATAATATAAGTTAAGGTATAGAAAATCAGGCCTGGTGACATCCTGGTATTCATGCAGGGGGAGGATGGGGACAGTGCCCCTCAGCAATCACTGTGTGCCATTTGACTGAATGCAGACACTCCTCAGCACAATTCCTGCCAATGCTCAATAGGATTTGAGCAAAGGTCCAGTCCTGGCCTGCTTCCTGTTGAACACATATAAAAGAAATTCAAAGCTTCAGCAGAGGCCTCGTCTCTTCTGCCACCCCCTGCCGCCACAAAGCAGCACAGGCAGGCAGCCCGGAGCTGGCAGAGATGATGCCTCCTGCCCCCTTGCCCTCACCAGCACAGCTGCAGACTCCAGGCAGACATGGTGTAGCTCTTGTTTGGCTGCTCAGAGCTATACTTCAGTCCCCTCCACTTTGTGTTCATTTTGCAAACTTGCTCCCCTTCCTTCCCCAAGATGCCAGGTTCCTAACTTGACTTTCTTCTCCAGGGCACCAAGGTCTGGCTGGCAGGGCTGATCAAAGAGCTCTCAGCATGGCAGTGCTGTCAGATGAGACAGACCCACCATGTGAGAACAGTGATTTCACTGTGATACAGAGGCAGAGAATCTATCCAGCTGATGTCCTGGTCTGCAACAAGCCCTGTCTGCCAGATTTAAAATAACCTTTCTTGGACTGCTTATTCTTCTGTCCTGCTTTTCATTCCCTGCTCCTGTTAAGTACATCACAGTTAAATATTCCAGCCAGAGTCTGCTGGGGAGGAGAAGCTGGGGCAGAGGAGAAGCTGGGGAGGAGGAGAAGCTGGGGCAGAGGCCCTGGGCAGGCAGGGAAGGCAATGAGGAGGCAGAGCGTGTCTTGGCAGCTCTCACTTGAGCACTTGCTTGTGCTTGGGGTGGACTCTGAGGCAGAGACTGTTCTCCACAAGTGCTAAGGGACATGTGCTCTCTTCTGCCTGATGAGATTGTGCATTAGCTGAAAAGGGTTGGGACTGGGAAGCTGATGTGAGACCAGAGGAATGTCAAAGCAGTCACATCATGAGTCAGAATAAGGGCAGACTCTGAGTGTAACAGATAACAAGATAGCAGGGAATATTCTGAATTATTCCAATCCCATACACTTTTGTGTAAATATGAAATAGCTGCCTTTTGTTTTTAAATACGTGACCCAAGGCAGAATCTAGGATGTAGTCACTAATAAACTGCTGATCATGTTTACAACAGGAAGAATATTTTTTGCTTTTTATGAAATCTGTGTTTTAGCATTGGACTGGCAGGATTATGCAAACAGAGGGAAGATCAATGAAGGGTGTAATTGTGAATGTCAATAAATTGTCTATGTATTAAATTTATAGAAAAGCAAGCTGAGTTTAATAGGAGAAATGAAAGGGACAGACTGCCTCTGTTCTGTAGAGCAGATCAATAAAATAAGACCAGAAAAAGTCAGCATGTTGGGGAATGACAGGGTTGTGTGTGAGAGCTTCTGCGTGGAAACAGACGAGGCCACATTCCTGCTGCAGCCCAGTTGGGAAAGAGCAGGTTGCTCACAGATAACGAGTGTTTGCTTAGCGATCAGAGATGGGCCTGAGCTGCTGTGGAGCCCAGCCTGGCAATATTTGGGTGGTTTGTATCCAGGCCTGCTGCTGCAGGGAGCACACGCACAGGGCTGCAGGAAAGGTGAAGAATCTGAAATGGAGGTTCTTTGAAGATGGAGGTTGGACAAAATAATTTCTTAAGATCTCTTCTTGTCCCCATTTTTGATGGGTTGTAAAGATATTGGAAACAGGTATAAAAGTGAGGGGAGAAAATGGGAACTCGCGTGTTTGCAGTGCAGCCTTTTGTTACACAGAGTGGGGCGCTTGTGTTTGCCCAGTGTATACAGAGTAAGAGTGATGTAAAGGAGTCTTAAAGTAAATATTAGAATATGAGCTTGAATAAATAGTAGTGTAAAGACAGATATTAAGGCAAACAGAAGTAATGCCCTAAAACCACATTTCTTTATTAGGAAACATGTATGCCTCTCATTGCTTTGGGAAAATTCCCACAAACACATCTGCAGCTCAGAGGGCAGAATGTCTCCAGGCAGGCACATCCAGAATAAAATACAGGTGGGGTTACTAAAGGTAACTAGTGACATTTGAGTAAATTGAGGATTCTGAGTTGTATCACTGACTCAGAACTCACATTACGAATAGACACTTACAATCTTGAATCAAAGCATGACAGGAGAAGAAAAAGGAAATACAGGTTAGGGGAACAGGAATTGGTCAAGATTAGAAAAAGAAGATTTTGTATAAAATCTGGCAATGATTTGGGAGTTATTACCAAACATGACCCTGGTATCTTACTGTAACTTTTTTTGCAAGAGGTTGTTACTCGTTTCCACAGTAGCAGGAATGTCCAGCAGTACAATGTCTTGGTGTCTTTGCAGTCTGAAGAGAAAGCCGTAAGGAAAGTGTATTGAAGAGCAGGGGTAACCTTTGATAGCTGAAGAAAAAGAAGGAAGATGTAAGCAGCAAAGATTTAAAGCAAATGAACTTGAAATTTCCATTAATAGCCATCGTAGAAACAGTGTTTAGAAAGTGTTTAGAAAAGGTTTATTTAGCTCCTTTCACAGGAATGGGTTAATAGAGCTTCCTTCTCACTGTGTCATCCTTTCTTGCACACAGTGCATTCTGCAGGCTCTTGGAGCCTTGGCCTAGAAAAAATCAGTATGTGGTAACTCCGCTTCTCCAGACACGTAGTAATGTAGTTTTAAGATAAGCTGGCCACCACGAGCCTCTCGGTAGTGTC
The DNA here is from genome assembly GCA_028020825.1 of Podargus strigoides. Classification (NCBI taxonomy): domain Eukaryota; kingdom Metazoa; phylum Chordata; class Aves; order Caprimulgiformes; family Podargidae; genus Podargus; species Podargus strigoides. The sequence continues at coordinate 11,523,546 of CM051640.1, read as the reverse complement.
ATCCTCTTCAGTTCTTCCTTCCCCACCAGACTGCTGTCCACCTTACCCAAGTTTCTGTGGCGTGGCAGTGGAGCAGTGGCATTTGACAGCTAAGCCTGATGTGTGCCCATCCGAGTGCTAGTCTGCAGTTCTCTGTCATTGTGAGTAAAACAATCTGGGAAGCAGACGTAGGTAAAACACTACAGACTCGTACTGCAAGCAGAGCTGTAATCATGTAGAAATACCTTCTGTGAGCACAGCCCATTCCCGTAAATTAAAGGAATAAGCTACAGCAGTACAAACACAGCTATCCTATTTAACTGCTTCCACACTGCAGGCTTTGTTTCATTACATTTCTTCCTAAACGGAACTGGATGCAGAGGCCCCAGAGCTGTGGCTGCTGTAATTTACCTCCTGCGTTACCTTTTCATTCACTGGAGCATCATGTCTGGCTCTGTGATCACCCAGACAGGGTCACTCTGGTGAATCTGAGAGCTTGTAAGGGAAGGACCTGCTCTCTGCATTAATGTAATTGCAGGCTATTTGTGAGATTCCTTCCATGTCTTATTTCCTGAAGGCCTGGCACAGAAATCCAGTTTTGTAATTTGAGTACTAAAGAGTGGCTGGATGTAATTACGTGCTCCATTATTCCAGCAGCCTCTGTAGCACAAAGCATAAAAGCTCAGTGTTGCCATTAGCACTGAAAATACACAAGCTGGTATGTAAGAACTGTCTTGTGCAAGCAGTGTAGTGGGCAGTGAGTACAACACGGGTATGACTTCAAGTTTAACTAGGGTCTATTTTGTACTGTTTATAAATGTTTGCCAAAAGAGGCTGATGAGATTTCCAGTTACACGCTCGTTGTATTGTTCTTGAGGTCACATTGTACAGAAAAGGTATCATAAATAAGCCTTGACAGTAGCAATAGGATCCCCACTAAAGCAAAGCAGGATTTTGGGGGAGTGTGATTTACCTCTTTGTCAGATGTGATTTTGATGGTCCTTTGATGATTTTGATGGTAACAGAAACCAAAGGTTTGGGTGAGCAGTTGTGAGCAGTTGGTCCCACAGCTGCTGTGGTAGAATGGATGCAGGACGTGATGCTGCGGCATGGTGTGACAGTGCCTCGTCAGGCGTCGACGCAGCATCATGTGGTACAAACATCCTGTGCCACCAAACACAGTTTAAAGTGCAATTAGAAGGCTGATAGCAGTGTTCGTAGGAAGGCACGAGGCAGTGTTGTCAAGTAATACAGCAGTATGAGGGTAGGTCTTAATGATATAGTACCTTCCATTCCTATGGCAGGGAATAAAAAATGGGTAAACTCACTTTTTGTGGCTACAGTGTCCAAATTAGAAGCTGCTAATTAGTGTTTATCCTCTCTTATGCTGCTAAGGTACATTATTCTAGAGACAATTCAGTTGTTCTCTGGGGATCTGGTGAAGAGTTTCCGAGCAGGGAAGGTGCTATCTGGGAGCCAGGAGACTGACGTGGTACTCATGGCTGTGTTCCTGCCTTGCTGCATGACCACTGAGTCAGTTGTGCCAGCTTTCTGGGCTTCTGTTTGCCCTCTTGGCTTTTCCCTGTTTCATCTTTTAAGGCTGCAAGGAAGGGATTTCTTTTTAATCTGTATTTGTACAGCACCTAATATAAAGGGATCTGGGTTTCAGTGGGAGTCCTTACAAGCTACTGCAATGCAAATAGCACATCATCTAGTAAAGAGCTGTGTTACACAACAGTGTAAGGGTGATAAAGCCACCACGTGGAGGCTGGGCAGACTTACTCATGTCCATTTATGTCTGTGCAGCTTTTAATCTTCAAACTGCACTCTTTTCCATCCTAGTGTGATAAAGACTTCTATCTCACAATACAGCTCAATCAGTGCCCTTTTGGTCTGTATTTGAAGGTTTTACCAGCATGACTGTGTCAAGAAAGGGTGTATTTTTATTTTTTTTTAATTTAGATCAATGTGCCAGTGAAAGTTCTGGTAAAGATAAAGCTACACTGCTGTAAAAGTGCACGAGACTGTATAATATTTTTGCTTTTCAGATTAGAAATAGACTTTTCTAGCAGTGTATCTATTTCTGTAGGTGGAAGGAAAAGATGAAGTGACCAGTTCTGCCAGGCTAACACAGCAAAAGATTTTAAATGCAATTCCATTACAGGATTAAGCTGGGGGTGTAACCTTGTCTTTCCTTTCCTTCCTTACTGAGCTAGGAAGTATTTTTCCCCGTTGCCTTCTCTCTCCTTTCTTTTGGAGCTGGCTTTTCCTGTCATACTGCATACTCTCAAAAGAACTTGGCATTTTTCCCTGCCCTTTGCAGCTTTGGAATGCTTTCTTCCTGTTTCTTAATCCCTGTTACGACTGCAAGTAAGGCAGAGGTGGTGTCTTTGTTTCACTGTTGCTTTTAAGTCACATGATGATATTTAGGAAATCTGTGGACCTGCAATACTGCAAGATTGCACCTATAATGAAAAATATTACAATAATGCAGCTGAGAGTTCACCAGGAAAGTGCAAAGTAAACGCGGTATTCACAAGAGGAGGATGGCTCTGGGGTCCTTCACAGTGCCAGGGATGCTGTTGCTTTAAGAATTAAAAATAATTAGATGCCCACTATTCTCAGAAACAAGAAACACTCCTCAACACATCCAACAGATCCCTCCTACTACCCTTTTTTCTTTGTGGCTGCATCCATACAAAAGAAAAGATGGTAGAAGGTGATACTGTAGGCCTCTGCGTTGCTTCCTAGAGTTTATGTGAGACTTTACTATGAGGTAGCAGGTAGGCAGTTAATTATTACTTTAGACTGAGGTCTTGACATTAGTGCCAGTCAGGTCATGATTTGCTATTGATAAAAGCATTGTGCAGTGCCAAATATAGCAATGCTTCAAAGACAGCAGCAGAAGTAGAACCCCTGGTTGCTTAGCAAGTATCTGTATATTTAGCAAATCTCTCTCTCTCTTTCTCTCTGTGTAACAATTAACACACAATTAAAAACAATTGATCACAGTACAACCAAGAGAAGGAGGTAAAAGTTTGTGTCATTTATAGGAGCATCCACTATAGGGAGTTAATCTGCACCCTCCCAGTAACAGAGCTGCGATAATCTGCAGTATTATTGATTTGTTATGAAGGAGAAAAACAACACTGAAGTGTGTCAGTGCCATTAGGAAGTACAATCACTTCACCTGGGACATGGAATCTAATGAAAACATCTTACAGTGAAAGAGCACAGGAGGTTCCTGACTGGCCCACAGCTCTTCCTGCATTTTTGTCTCTCCTGGTCTCATCCCGGTGACACTCCAGACCTCCAGCTTGCTTTCTGTGACTAAAACTCCTGCCCTTTCTATGAGATCACCCAGAAAAGAAGCCAGAAAGTATCAGTCAATATGGAAGTCACAAGGTCTATCTGGTCTTCCTCTCCTGTGAAATCTCCCCTCTTTTTGACCCCTGTTGTATGATAAATGAGTAAGGAAGCAGGATTTCAGGGAGAGGAAGTGATAACCTTGAATTATCCTTTGGGGCAATGTGATAATCTAGGCTGAGCTGATTAGTCATCCGGAACAATTAAAATATTGCTTTATAATATTTAATGAACGTAGCCTCTGCAAACGACTGTAATATCTGGGAAAGGCATTGCTTGCCAGGAGGAGAAAAAAGCAGATATGCAAAGTGATGTTTTTAGAACATAAACACATACACTGGAAGAAACTGTGATCCAACAAACTTCAGCTAGGGTTTGACAAAGAGCTTGGTTATACCTCTGAGGCAAAACGGCGGACACTAACTCGATTCATCTTTATCCATTTCCAGTGCGTGGCAGAAGCCTCAGCTTCACAAAATATTCCATTCCACCAAGTTCCTTTAGAATATCTGAGCTCTAATGATGTCTTGATAAAGGACTATTTCTTCGTCTCAGATCAAGTATCAGGGATTAAACTCCTGGGGTTTTGCATCCAAATGAGATTTCTACTGGAACAGAAATATTTGCATTTAGAAATGATTGCGTGAAACAATGTGCTACAATTGTAATTGTCCTTTGCTGATTAGACTTTCTGGGATAAAAGTTCCACTGTGAATATTTTGTGTAGAATCTCTAATTTCTCTAAAGTATAATCCATCATTCTGTGGTTACTGTTAATCTAGTGAGATCGTTTGCTTGCTCTGCTCATACTGAACAGATCCTATTGCAGTCAGGGAGAATTGGGAAGCAGAGAATACAAAAGAAAAAACATGGCTTCATCTTTCAGAAGAAGTTTCTTCACATTTTGAAATCTATCCAGCACATGCCAGGTAAGTAAATAAGATACGTCATGGCAAAACTGCCCCTCATTTATCAAACAAAAAGAAAGACGGACTATTTTCCTCTCGTTAGTTCAAATTTGAGGGATTTTAGTGGCCTCTAATGCCCTCTAATGGACAGATCTGTTGGAGCAGTGTCCTGGAGACCGTGCGGAGAGGGTGGTGGAAGGACCAAGCATCTCGGTGGCTGAAGAGCTGTATTGCTGCCAGCGAGGCTGCACAGCTTTCATTGGGAGCCTGCCAGCTCGTAGATTAAAACCCATGTTTAAGGGGTTTGTAGCTTAGAGATATTAAATCACCTCTTAGCAAAAACTTGGCAGATCCTTTCCTTCCTCCCTTCCTTCCTCATTTACTTAAGTTTGTTTGTTTAGCTTCGCTTAAGAACAGTAGGAAACTATTTTTTGACGCTGATCCCAGATTTGGCACGTTTCCTCCGGAATGTTACCTTATCCGTCAGGAATTGAAAGCAAACATGTTCCGTACAGAGGAATGCCTCTGTAAGTGATGGTCGGTTTCTGGACCAAAGCTGATAAATAGAAATTGAAAAGTATCACTTAGCATAATTTCCAGCTCCTAGTGGCTTGGCTTTTCAGGTTTTAGTAGGCCCAGACCTCTGCTGAGAGGGAAGAGAGGACATAGTAGGGACTTTCCTCTTACGTACGGCCCTTACCATTAATGCCACTTTTGACAGCCACAATGGGAATCTTTTAGTGAAGAAAAACCATTGGCATGCACACTGACAAGACTTTGTAGGTGCCTTAGGCTCTAATTTCTTATTTTAGTTTACATATAAGTTCAAGGAAGTGCACTAAGAAGCTCTTGCCAAAGTGGCTTTAAAACATCCACCAAAATAATCAAGAAGTGCAAGATTGTTGAGGCCTGCTAAAGAAATGGTACCACAGCTCAGAAGTTATCTGGAGCTAGGGAATTTGGAATGATTTATCTTCAAATAATATCTAACTAGCAGTTATAAATGGGCATGTGTCTGCCTGTTGGAAGACAAAATCACGTGGGTTTTCAGGTATCCAAAAGACAGGGTCTAGCACAGAAATTACTAGTAGAGATACTGTGTTTTATTCTAGGATAGTGGGTCTTGGGGCACTTTGTACTGAACCTAAGAGGAAACAATTAAAGGGAAGCAGAGAGCACTGGGAAAGAACAATCTTCACCAAATACTGTCTCGAATTTTCCAAAGAGTTTGGGGAAAATACTATGAGAATTTCCAACATCACTGTTCAACCTCTGAAGTTTTCCCCTGGTCTGAAATCTGGGAATACTACAGCAAGTCATGTTTGCTTTCAGGGAACAGATTTGCTTTGGGAAAAACACTATGAAAAACAGGAAGCAGCACTGTTTGTTTTGTTTAGTAAATTCTGACGGGAAGAAATAGCCTGTCTCTCTCTACCTAAGTCAAGAGTTCCCAAGATGCTTCTCTCTCAGCTAATCTTATCAGTCCTGATTTCTTTCTGGCTTTTTGAGGCATGTTTTTCATAAGCATATCAGTAAGCTGAAGCCCTTTCCTGCCCCCTACATGAATTATTATTGTTTAGATTTTGGCAGAATGTAGAGATCCTATGAAGATTGTGGCTGTATTGCCTTGAGTAGTGGATATTATTCCAGCCTGATTGCCATAGGATACTTAAAGGTTAAATATATAAACAGTTAAAAAAGAAGATTTGATAAATTAATGGAGGAAGGGCCCAGCAGGAGTGGTTTTGCCTCCAGCAATCCCAGATCTGCTCTCTGGTGGGAGTTGGAAAGTGTGTCAGCGGAGGGAGCGCTCCGCTTGCACTGCTGGGCTGTAGAGGCACTCTCTATCAACACAGCAGTAGACTTGCTGGGAAAAATGGATCATGGTTCTGAGGCCTGCCCTCTTCGCTGCCGTCGGCAAAGTGAGCCAGCTGAGTGTGAGGCAGTGAGGAAGGTGAGGATGATGTAAAGCTGGTTGGGAGGGAGGCAGTGTCCCTGCAGTCCCCTCCAGTGGCAGACGCCGGTCAAGGACGAGCAGCGATCCCATCTCCAGCCAAGGCAGCGTTGGCAGGGAGCGAACGTCTGTGGCCTGAGTGAGGCCACGCTCTGTACGAATTTACACTGGTTTTAAGGCTGGCACTTCCAAGTGAGACCCCTTCCAGGCAGGTACGCTGCACTCCTGCGTGGGGCAGAAAACCCGCAGGAGCTGGAAGTCTTGGAGGACAGACCCCCAGCCTCATCCTGTTTTCCAGAGCTTGAAGTAACCGTTTATCTGTGCAGGGGGAATGCTGGGGAGTAACAGATGCTTATGGAATGGTGTGGGGATGCAAACTGCTCTTCAGCTGATGTGGGTTCTGGCGGAGCCTTTCGTTGTGCTCAGCCGTACAGTGCGGTCAGAAAAGGTTCCAGGGAGCAGCTGCATTCGCCATCCAACTCAGATAAGGTTTTGATAATTAAGCAAGTATATACACACATCATGTAAGTTTGATTTGGATAGGAGTATATATAACCCATACATTAGACGTCCTTTCTGGAACACAAAGACATCATTTACTTTTAAAAATCTTTTTGAACCCTATTAATGCTGACTATTTTAATGCACGCTAATGCAAAGGAGTCGATAGCCTTTACACCGCAGCTGGTTCATGGTGCACAGCTAATGAATTACAGAGTTCAGTGCACTTAACGGCCCAGTGTTAGACTTCACAATTGTATACATCAGGATGCTTTTTGCATTTCCTGAAAGACAGTACGCACGTTGTGCAGACAGAAAACTGCTATTTATTCTTCAACCAATTAATTGTTTTTTCTTAAATAAAATATTTGCAGTCGATTTTCGTCTTTGTATGAAACACTGCCTCTTCAAACGCGTGCTGTGAGCCAAGGTCCTGAATTTGATGCTAGAATGCGCTGGAATCGTTCATACTGTGAATCCGAGTCACAGGAGTGTCATTGTTTGTTACTTACCTCAGAAAATTACCTCAGAATACATTTCATATTGCCATTGCTGGGAATAATTAATATGTCCTACAATCATAGCAAGAGTCTCTACGTCAAATCTGGGTGGAGTTAGAGGAAGAAAGTCCCTTTTATTCTCCAGTTCTTCGCTTTATGACAAGTTTAAATGCCCCGTTCGAGAAGTCTTCCCTCAAGTTGCGTCTTTATTTATATTGTCAGAATTGCAACTTGACTCTAGCACGAAAGGACGTTATTTTGTGCTTCTGTCTACCCAGAAGGAAGACAAATTAACATTCCCAAGCAGGAAAGTGTAAGTGGATGTTTGTTTGTGTGGTTATGAGGCACGGAGGGCGAGCAGCTGGCTGGGTACTGTTTAACTGGGCTGAGAAACACTGAAATAAACTGATTTATTCAAGAATAACGAGACCCAAGGCAGGGTGGGGGGCGCCGGGCTCCCTCCCCGCACACACCGGGACCCGGGGAGCGGACCGGAGGGAAGGGCCGTCCCCGGGCGGGAGACAGGCCCGCGGCCACCCGGCTGCCCTCCGCGCGCCTCAGCAAGCCACGCCCCCGGCGGACGGCGCGTGCGCCACGCCCCTCACGGCCTCCCGCTCGGCCCCTCCGCGGCGCAGGCGCGGCCCGGGCGGGCGCAGGCGTGGTGCGCAGGCGTAGTGTGGCCCCTCCCGCCGCCGCGCAGGCGCAGCGTGTCCCCACAGCCGCGCAGGCGCCGCCCGCCGCCGCTTGTGTGTCGGCGCTCCCCCTGGCGCGGCGGCTGCGGCGCTGCTGCTCGGGCGGGCGGGGGCGGCCTGCGCTCCCGCTTCCGGTGTGGTGTCATGGCGGGCCCTGGGCGCTGATGGCTGCGGGCAGCTGAGGGCCCCGGAGCGCGCCAGGGATACGGAGACCCTCCCCTCGCCCGGCGCCTCTCCTGCCGCCCTCCCCGCGGGGATCCGCCCCCTCGCTGGCCGGGCAGGCGGGGGGACATGGCGGCCCACAAGCCGGTGGAGTGGGTGCAGGCCGTGGTGAACCGCTTCGATGAGCAGGTAGCGGGGGCGGCCGTGAGGAGGGGCGGCGGCCGCTGCCGCGCTGGGCCGGGGCTGGCGGGGGAGCAGGGGCGGCGCGGCGGGCAGGGCTGAGGCGGGCCGGGGCCGGCCGTGAGGGGCCTCTGCGGGCCGGGGGCTGGCGGCGCGGCCGCTGCGGGCGGGCGGGGGGCGAGCGGCGGGGGAAGGCTGCCCCGCTCCCCGGGGCGGAGGCGGCGGGTGGGAGCGCTGCCGCCTGCCTTCTCCCCGCCAGCGGCTCCCGGCCGTGCCGGGGGACCGAGGGGCTGGGCCCCCCCAGTGCCCGGCGCGGCTGCGGTGCCCCGGAGCCCGGCCGGGGGCGGCTCGCTGCCCCATTGTGCGGGGCAGGGCGGGGCCGGGTGCTGCCCGCGGCTGTCATCCCTCCCGGCCGGCTCCCGGAGGGGGGACCCTGGGCTCGGTGCTGGAGCGGCCTCCCCGGGGCCACTGTGCTCCGGATGGAGTGGTGTGTCAGTCCTGCGCAGGGAGCAGGGGGGAGATGCCCGGTTCCTCTTTGCTTCTGCTCCCCCTCCTCTCCCTGAAGTGTGTTGGCTTTTTGCAGACATTCCCGAGACATTTACTTCTTCGCTTTACATCGTCTGGTTCATCCGAGGGAGGTAAAGCCTCGGGGAGGAGTTGGAGGAGGACTGCGCCAGCCCCACCGCGTTCCCGTAGCGGAGCGGTGGATGTCAGTGTGGAATTCATCCACAGCAGCGCGGCTGTGGGGTGAAGAGGGTTTTCCAGCCAGTGGTGTTACAGCGACAGATATTTACTTCTCTTTACAGAAGTCAGTGTTAGTTGGTTGGGGAAGGGTTTTCTGAATGGAAGGAAGAGGGATCTGTTGGCCTTCAGGCTTTGCATCTCTCTGACCCACGTGCAGAGACTGCCTGCTGGGGTTAGGCGGCACAGCTCTCTGTGGGACTGAGCTTGACGTCGAGACTCAGCTTTTACCCTCCTGAGATGCTTTCCTGATGTGTGTGAGCTCAGTTGAGGCTGAATGATCAGGTTCTGTGCTGTCTTGTTTTGCTATATCCTGAGTACAGCCTTTGTGTCACTCAAAACACAGCTCTGTGAGACCCTGCTCAGTGTAACAGCTACCCAAAACATGAAGCTGGTTCTACAGATTGAATTTTGTTCACCTGCCTTATAATTCTGTCCTTCTTGGTGATACTTGGCTTTTAACAACGTGCAGTAAGATTGGGACTGATTGAATATAAGCTGATCCTTTTTACATTTTTATTAAAGCTGCTGTGAATGAAGTTTATTCAAAAAAGGAAAATACCAAACTTTGTCTTTTGACATCAAAATGATGCAGCTTTTTCCAATACATTTCAGGCATATTTGCATAGTTAACTTATCCCCCTTATCTTCAGTCATAGATCATTTTTTTCCATTAGCTTAAAAAGCATGGTACTGATTATGCTCCCAGTAATGCAAGAAAATGTTTCTTTGTGTACTGGTGTTAAAAGGCCCCGGGCTCTGTCGTGTGCTTTGTGATGTACATTGTGGAACTGGGCTTGCCAACATCTGGTAGGAGTTAAGAACTTCATTTTTTTTTCAACAAAATTATTTTTGTATACATTTTAGGGGGTAATTGCAGATAGGTGTATGGGAGGGATCCTCTCCTGGTAGGAAGAAAACTCTTCTGATTTTTGAGGTGCTGAAGGCTTGGAGCTGCAGGGATAATGTACATCCAATACCATAGTGACTGTTCCTGTCATAGTGTGGCTTGGGTGAGATTTACAGAATTTTGGTTTATTGCATATTTTTGTTTAACCAGTGCAATTTAAAAAAAAACCCTTGTATCATCAAGTGATTGAAGCAGTGAAGCAGGGATGAGAACTTAACCTCTACTGTTTTGTGTGAAGTTTTCTCTCTCATTTGTTAAGTTCAACACAGGGTTCTCAGTTCTGTTTGTTGACTTTAAGACATGGTTTCCTCTGGGTGCCAGGTCTGCCAGGGATCTGCAGGGTGGAAAGGTGTCTGCTCTTAACTGAACACCTGAACCCCAGGTTACCGTGGCACCATCACTGCTGCTAAAGATGCTGTCAGTCAGTAGTGATGCTCACATGCTGCTTGTAACTCCTTACGTTTGTCATCACTGGGTAGTTGTGGATATTAAGTTACCAACTTGTTGCATTTAAGACTGCTCATTTGAGCATCAATTTTGTACTTCATAAAAATATACTGAATATATGCACCTCATTTTAGTGGTGATAATGCACTTTGAGTTTTTGCACTGTGTGTGCCCTTTGAAATGCAGGACCTCTCGATTCAGCGCTGAGGGAGCCACCACTCCTCCTATCATGGGTGTTTGAATAAGGCAGGGGAGCTCGTGTCTGTGGTACATTTGTTTTGTTGGTTTTTCTCCTGTAGGGGAGAAGATAAAATTTGTCAAGGTTTCTTCCTTCCTTTACAAAGGAGGAAAAAGTAATCACCTTTCACCAAAATGTATAGATGTAGACAGACTTTTCATTCATTTCCTCAGTGCTTGAATTTGTTTTAAGACAGATGAAACAGCAAACAGAGAATGCTAATCTACACTGAAACCATGAAAAATCAGTGCAGACCAGTCTGGTCTTGTCTACTCTTGTTTATTGTTATAAATGCTGCTTTAACCAAAATCTGCTTTTGTGTGTACAATTCTGTGGGCCTGAAATGACTGGCAAGGACAGTTTTATGAATTGCCCAGCGCCTGGCTCACGGAGTGCATTCCCAAGCGCACGGCCAGTCTCGCCCAGCTGCACTCACTTCTGAGACTGCAACTGCTGCAGCGCGCTCTCCCCTGAGCCACCCCTCAAGGCTGCCTGAAGGTTTCTGCTGGTACAGAAAGAAGATATTGATGGTGCATGTGAGGCTAGATCACATTTCTTACACAGCACGTATGAAATCTCTTGACTGATTTTGTATGTAGTACCAGTTCTGATATTTCTCCAAACTTTGAATGGTCAGGATGGAGTTGGGCTGCAGTAGCACAAAGAGACTAGATTGTGTTTTAGTCAAGTTCTCTGCAATTTCAGACATAATCTGGTCTTTCTGATATAAAACAGTCCTGTTTTTTCTCTGGAAATGTTCACATATGATTTTATGCACTGTATCTTTACAGTATTTTTGAGTGTGTTACAAACTGAAGTCACGGGCAGGCTGATAGAGCAGTGAAGTAGTTGTAAGCATAGTCAGAGAAGCCTTCCTGCCTAAACCATTTAAATCTAGACTGTTATAAAACTATCAGATACAATGAAAGATATGAATCCTGCAGAAACTTGTGGCAACTTAAGTGGTTATGATATGCTTTAAAGAAAGAAGCTCTTTATTATGCGAATTATGGTTTAGGCTCCTCGTTTGTAGTTTATGAGAGATGATTGCTTTCAGTTAAGAAAGCTTTTGTAAAAACTGAAAGCTAGGAGGAAAGTTCCATTCTTACTTTCATTAAAGCATTAAAGCACATTAAAGCAAATATTCCCTCCCTCTGTTGATTCTGTGCAGCATTTGAAATCTGTACAGAATCAGAGACCTGAAAAAGCACTGGCTGCATATTGGCTGGCTGAGAAATCACTGGTAGTACTAAGGTGTATGTTAAAGTATTGCACTGAGTTCTGCTGGCTGTGCTCCCCCTTCTGCTGTAAGGTCAGACAGGTCTGTGCAGAAGGGGCAACTTTTTTCCACAACTGCTGTGTGTGAAACACATTTCCAGAGGAGCTGAGAGCCGAGACAGACTGTAACGCTGCTCTTGGCCACTTCATCGTTCTCCAGCGTAAACCTGGAGCAGCTTTGATCTTATTTTTCTAAAACTGTGTGTGTAGTGTGTTTCAAACCAAAGTGCTATAGTGCACACAGGTGGTGTCCTAAAGGGATGGCCCACATGCAACAGATGTTACCTGAGTCTGTTAATGAGCTGCTGAAAAGCATCCAGGTGATTTGATGGTCCGTCCTTATTTAACACAGCAGTTTGTGTTGGTGGATAAATAAACATTTGTTCACAGAGCCAGTTTTTATTGACCTTTTGAAACTAGGATATTTTTTTTAGAGCAACCTATATCAAATATTTTCAGACTTCTGTGTTCTTCCGAAGGCTCAGTTGTGAGGTTCTGTTATTAAATGGCACCTCTTCAGAAGGTGGTGCAGTGCAGGGTTACAGTCGGGAGGAAGGTGCCTGTTGATTTGAGAAGGAATTTGTACCTGGTTCTGACAGCACTGATGCTGAGGGAAGGGTGGTGCTCTGTATGTTCTGTCTCACCAGCACATGGGTGTGTTGCAGTCTTCTGAGGGAGTTCCGAGCAATGACTGGGAAGGGAAAAGCTAGGTAGGTTTCTGTGCTGTTAAGGGTAGCACTAGGGATTTTTTTCCTAGGTGGTGTTTGTTACTTTCTCCTGAATGTGACCCAAAGGCACAAGCCTCAGATGCATGCAGACATCTCGGGCTGCTTACTGAAAATGATGACCCCATTCTAGACAAGTGGAGTTTTCTCCCCTGGTGTGGATCCCCTGGAGTGGTCTCCCACCTTCCCCTCTCCGAGGGTGATTTAGACCTCGGTGCTTTCCATGAGGTGGAGGTTGTGGCAGCAGTGAGAGGGTTCCACAGTCTGCCACCCCTGCGAAGCTGCTGCCCAAGCGTGCTGAGCTGCGCAGCACCCGTGTGTGGCTGGGCAGGGAGTGCTGTCCATGAGGAGGGTGGTCAGGATAGTGCTGTCCTCCTGCACCCTGGGCCACACTGGGGTTAGCTCTCAGGCTGTGAATTCTTCATGTTCTGCAAAGTTGTATCCTGCACAAAAAAGTTGAAATTGTGACTTTGAAGTGATAAAGCACTTAGACTTGCTCCCTAACCTCTGAAAATAAGAATATTAGATACAGTCTGTTCCTAGAGGTGCAGCTGAATGAGAGCAGTGAACTGTCCCTTTGCTGAACTGGGGTGAGTTCAGAATGGTGCACGTGCTCGTAGTTTGAAGTTCCAGTTATATTTAAGCTTTGTGCTTTAATTTCTGTTTCTAATTCGAATAGAAACTATACAGGAAACCTTTTGTGTCAGACTTTATTTTTTTTAAAGTAAAATCAATAGCAATTAAAGTAAAAGTTCAACTTTTTTTTTTTTTTTCTTGTAATGTTTAGGTTGATGGATATTTGTGTAGAAGTTAGTTTATTTTTGGTCACTCCGCAGTGGCACTGCATTCCGTTAGGGGACATAAAATGCTCCAGCACATCGGAGTGCACAAAGGAAATAGCTGAGAAATAAATACCCCAAACCATCAGTGCTAATATTTCCTTTTTATATGGTTTCCTATTTTACATGGCAGTCTGAAAAGCAGTTTTACTTGTAGGTGACCTTGTTGCAGTGGCTGTTGTGGCAGGAAGCTCCAGAAGTGTGTAATGCGATGTTTCCATAACATGGAAGCATACAGAACCAGATCTATGACACAGTTTCTTTGAGAGGCACTTCTGAAGTGTTTTATCACTCAGTGGTATTGAGCTTTTCTGCTGTTGTCAGCATGGAGACTTGAAAACTCAAATAAAAAGTACTAGTAATGGTGAAATTTTTAACTAAATGTGTCTATCTTCCACTAATGACTTCCGAAAATGTATTGTAAAAATAACATCTAACAGTGAAAACAAAGCTTGAGTCATGAACACTGTTTGTTCTTTTTCCAGTTTTAAACCCAAGCATGCTGAAATGCACCGCGCTGCTTTAAAGCATTGCAGGCTGAACCCTTGCGAGAGAGTCACAACATGAAGTGGAGATTACCTTCATTACCCTATAGAACTTGTTACTACAGGGGCTGTGCGGGTGAAAAGCTTTCGGCCTTCTGCTGAGGGGGCAGATGGGCTGGTGTCTCTGTGTGGTTCCCTGGAGGCAGCACTTGGGGCAGGAGATCCCTAAGCCGCTGTCTGAATCGAGAGCAAGTGTTCCTCAGACACCTTCCTGTTGCTGTTGGGTCTTTGGTGTGATCTAGCGTGGCAGTTGATGCATTTTCTACTTGAGAGCCAGCCGTGATCCCAGTCTGCAGTACCAGAACTGATACGTAACACCCAAAGCAAACCACAGTTTATATGGGGAGAGATTTACTTGGGCACAAAACCAGGTAGTGTATGAAAGAGGTCCATTTCCCTACAAATGGAAGACCTTTTCTGGCTAACCTCACACTTTGGCGGGGCTGGCTCGCGCGTGGAGCGTGCGGGGCAGTGGGTGCGTGCCTGGGAAGTGACTCGTTTGTGACCCTTGAAGAATTTGGGTCCAGCAGGAGACAAAGCGCCCAGTGTTCACACGGCAGGGGCAGCATCTCGGCGTTCTGCAGTCACTCTCAATCTTGTCTTTTCTGGAAAAACTGCTTTGCAAGGCTTGTTTTCACCCCTGGATGTTGGGTGAGGGTCGGTGGTGTGGGGCTCACAGGTCGTGTTTGGCTCTCAAGAGCTTGAAGCGTGTTTGAGGCTGAGAGACCATGGCGTGGCTGGTGGTGGGGTGTTTGTGTGGGGACCCCCAGGTAACCCCGCCTCCCGAGGGCTGCCCAGCCTGTCGGGGGTGCTTCCTCCCGGCGCTCACTTGTACCTCTTGGCCAGTTCTGTCCCACAAGGGAGTGGAGGACACGCATGGAACCACTGTTGCCACCTTCCAGCTCACCTGCTCTGTGAGCTGCTGTGGTTTTACCTCCTCCCAGGTTGCAAGATGCGTTTTGTTTTCTTGCAGCTATTAGCCTTGTGAAGATTTTTGGTATTTAACAAGCCAGTTTTTGCAATAAAGAAACTTCTCAGAATTCTGTCTTACTCGTATTTTTCTGCTCCTTTTTTCTGCCCCTTTTGATTGCTTTGACATTTGGTTTGTAGAAAATTATCATAAAGTAGAGATTTAGTTTGAATTCAGAAAAAGGAATAGGTGAACTTCAGTATTTTGTTTCATAGATAACTAATAGATGAATGTAGAGAAGATGAAATAATGTGTTTGTAGGTGTCTCTTGTAGAATGTTTTTCAAGGTTGTTTCTGCTGTCTCAAAAGTTTTTAACCCATCTTTAAAGCTGTGAATTTCAATGTGAAAAACCTGACAATGTTTGTCTCTCTGTGTAGCTTCCAATAAAGGCTGGCCAGCAGAACACCCACACCAAAGTCAGTACGGAGCACAACAAGGAATGTCTCATTAACATTTCCAAGTACAAGTTTTCCCTGGTCATCAGTGGTCTCACTAATATCTTAAAGAATGTTAATAACATGGTAAGTTTTAAAATTTCGGATTATTGCATGATTTTTCAAAATGGTCGTTAATTCATATTATACCATCTGCAGAGTCACCTGAAATTTAGTCAGATTGGCACTTGCCTTTTACATTTCATTTTTTTCCTATTCCTCCTCATGCTGAAGTTCACCAGCAGCACCGAGCTGTGAGTTTCTGTATATGGCATATAGATTTTGAGAGGAAAGACCTAGCTAAAAATGTCAGTGTAAAAAGTCAATGTTTGCTTTGCACTGAGGAGCAAGATTTAACTTTTTGATGGACTGAGCTACTGAGTCAGCAATATTTTTGAAAGATTTCTGTACCTGAAACAAATGTTTAGAAAAATATCTGGAGAGTTTGCACTCTGCTGGAACTTAGACTTGTGCTAACCCCTTCCGTGGTTTAAAATGTAACTCCCTTTGGGTGACTTCTACATGTGTGCCATGTGTAGGCAGGAGTATTGATACATTTTTGGGTAAATCTTTCCTGCTTTATTTTGCTGCCTCAGTATTGCTGGAACCAGTCGCTATTGTTGGCAGTAAAATTGGGTGCTAGCGTAAACACCTGATGGAGTTCTGCCTTCATCCTCTATCTGAAGTGTGGCATCTTTTTGGAGGGGCTTGTGTGTTTCTTCCTGTGGTCTGTGCTAAATTTTGCAACACTGATAAGCTGGTCGATATGGATTTGTTGTAACGCCAGCTCTGTTGAGATGCTGGCAGTGAAACACGTAATTGGAAAAGAGTCAGCAGGAATTGGTACTAAAATAGTTTCTGAAGGCCTGATGAATCTAATCTAATTTAACCTAATTTTTGCTGCCTTTATTTCTAAACTCAAAACCAGAGCAGTAAAGGAGCTGTAACTTACAGTGCCACTCTGTAACATTACTTTAATGTGTTACAAGTCAGATTTCTGTGTCTCAGATGAATCCCTATCCTTTCCACTTCCAGAGAATATTTGGAGAAACTGCTGAAAAGAATTTGTATCTATCTCAGCTGATTATCTTGGATACACTGGAAAAATGTCTGGCAGGGGTAAGTAGGCTTGTGTAAGCAGTTGCTAAGTTGGAATCAAATGAGTTAGAGTACAAGTCAAATGCTTGTGTATCTATTAGTACTGATAGTGAAGTTAAAACTCACCTGATTTAGAGCAAAGTGGGATTAATGCTATTTAAAAAATACTAAAACTTCCTATAAATGCAAGTAGTTTATATAATTGATAAATTAAAGATTTGTGGGGTGCTTTTTTCTCGCCTAAAATTAGTGATCTGTTTTCAGCTGAATAGATTCAAGAAACTTATGAATTTGCCCTCCCACTATTTGGCTAATTCATGGAGTTATAAATAATTATTTTCTTCTAGTAATTTGTTACAAAGATCTGCAGACAGCTGTGCTCGGAGAGGTGTGGTAACTGGAGTAAGGGATGACACAAACCCAGATGAAGAATTAGATGTGGTTATGCAGCTTTGCTAGATCTTTGTAAGCTTTGAATGCTTGTGGCATGCTCTACATGCATCACAACATTTTCATCCCACAAAAAAGTAATGGGATATTAAATCACGTTAAAAGTAGCAGCTATTCAGTACAAGTATTTGAAGTTTTATGCTAGTAACTTTTCTGCATACAGCGCTGAATTTTCTTTAAATTTCTTAAAACGTTCATTTGTTGAAGTAGTTTTTTCATGTGCTCATATGTACAGCAGAGGAAAGATGACTTTTGCAGGTGTTTCCTAGAGTACATTGGTTAACCATGTCCAGCCTCCCAGTGGGAGCCCAGCCCTGAGGTTCCAATCAGAGCTGTGCTGCAAGGCAGTTTCTTATTACCTTTGGGATGCAAACGGTTGTACAACTTACTGTGCTATTGCGAAGCCAAACTTCACCCTGAGCAAAATTGGCAATGGTTTATTCCTTTAAGAAGAAAGGGAGTTTTTTTTTAAAGCTGTGTTCCTGGACGAATGTCATGAAATCATCTAAGCTCTTTGCTGTTTCCCTGCAACAGTTTTTGAAGGTTCTTTCTTTATGAGGTGATGACCTTACTACGGTTAGCTTTGTCAAGCGGCGTATCTTACACTGCAGTACTAAAACACTCTGAGTAGTTGGGGATTCTTCCACATTCACAAAAGATCCAGGTCAATGTATTTTCCAGAATAATTTTCAGCTTTCACAGCAGAGGTAAATACCTCTTTTTGGCACTTTTTCTGGTTTTGATGCAGTAAGTCACAAAAATGTTTTAACTTTAGAAATTAATTATTTAAAACCATTTCTTATATGCATATTGTTTGTAACGTTGGTGTTGTTTCCAGATAGATGATGGTGTTTGAACAGCCGAAAGTTGTGCTGAATACTTCTTGCTTTGTGGATTGAAGTGAGAGCAAGTTGAGCCAGTATATGTGCAATAGGGCTGAGCCAAAGCTCTATACAAAGAGCGTTGTGTTCTGTGATATCTTCAGACATATTTCTTGCTTGCTGTTCTTGCTCAATGTTTCATCAAGTTCTCATGGCAACAGGACTCAGGTCAACTAAGTGGGAGTCTCTGAAACTTCCCAATTCCCTATGGTAAATTCATTGGTAGAATTTTAGAAAGCTTTAATGCTGACCCTTCTGTTAAAACTTGCTCTTAGTAGAGCAAAGTTTCACTTTGAATTCTTTTGTAAATAGTTTCCTTATGTCTCATACTGTGCAAACTGGCAAAAATTAGGTTTTTCTTTTGCAGGAAAGTTAAGCCATTTTTGACTCCTACATAGCAATCCCAGACAAGAGCAAGGGAGAAGCACCTCGTTTTTGGATCATTTATTAAATGCAAAATATTTGCCATCAAAATGTAGTGGTTAGAATACTACTCAAAAGAGAAGTAAGGGTGAGTCTTTGCCCTTTGAGCTTCCATTCAAAGCTTGAGATACTTAATGCTCTGCTGCTAAAACTTCACACACATCAGCAGGATGCATTCTTCACAACAGCAATGTGCTTTAATTCAGAAACTAGCTTGATATTTTGTTTATCAGCTTGGTGTCCTGCATAGTTTGGAGACTTAACTTGAAAATCTGAGGTGGTTTGACCGGTGTGGGTTACTGTTCCGATGGCAGGCACCCGTCGCGGTGTGGACTGCTCGCACGCCGGTCAGTGGCAGCCTGCAGGCAGAGGGAGCACTTCAGACTCGGGTCCTGTGCCTGCTGATGGCAGATGCTCCGTTTTTTTGCCTCCAAACCTGCAAAAGAGAATTTCCTGAAATACCGAATGTTTATTTTTAGCAACCCAAGGATACCATGCGACTAGATGAGACGATGCTGGTGAAACAGTTGCTGCCAGAAATCTGCCACTTCATCCACACCTACCGCGAAGGGAACCAGCACGCGGCGGAGCTGCGCAGTTCTGCCTCTGGGGTTCTCTTTTCTCTCAGCTGCAATAACTTCAATGCTGTGTTCAGCCGCATTTCCACCAGGTGGGTGCTCTTCAGTAGCCTGACAGTGTATTAGATCTACTAAATACTGGTGTCTAGCACGTCTGTCATGAATTGTAGTATTTCTAATTTCATCATGATTTGAAATTTTAAGTATTTTTAAAATTTTTGCAGAGCATTTAATAACTTCAGTTTCCGGAACATGGACTTGGCAGCTAGCATGGAGGATGTGGTTTTACTCAATAGGTTGATTATGTTTTGTTGCTTATGGAAATGGAAACAATTCCTTTTGCTCCTTTTATAGGAAGAATTTCTCAGTTGAAATTTTTTGACAGTCTTTGAATCTAGTCCATGGATCTATATTTACTCAAATGTCTATGGCATGGTTTAGTTCTCAAGCTCCAAAGCCCTTCTTACCATCCATTTGAGGTGGAACATAGTGCTTTTTCCCTGACCTGTTTTTCACTTGAAGATGGCTTGCACAGAAATAGTTAAATATTTGACCAGTTGTTGCTGATCTCCACAGGGGTCAGCTTGCCGACAGTTAGCATTGCTGATCTTTTGACCTGTGCTTCCTGTTTAAGCATATTTCTAGGCCCTGTACAGCAGCTGGGGGATTTTTGGCACGAAAAGCGTAGCAGTGGAGACCTCCCCGTTCCCAGCGAGGGCTGTTAAGTTTCACTGGCGTTGAAGAAATGAAGAACTGCTTTTGTGTACAGTACTAGAAATCACATTCCGTGTCTAAAACACATCTGTAGCTTTGGAACAAGACATGGCAATCTTTAGTTTGTGAGAACATATGATTTAGTTATTAGTGGCTGAGTATCTGATGAGAAGTTTAGTACAGCATCTAATACAGAAAAGTGTGAAAAGATGCCATTGTGTTTAAACTGGGGTGATTAAACTTCATCCTCTTTGTTTAGGCCAGGAAACCACGGACCTTCTTTAGCTTACACAGAGTGGTTGTCACTCACTCCAGCAATGTTAAGTGCCATCAGTCACTGCTTTACTCCTGAGAAATTATCTGGGGCAGGACTTGCTGTTAAGGAGCAGTGGTCTAAAGGTGCCGTGATTCCACGAACTGAATATTTCCTTGAAAAGATGGCAAGATTGCTGCTACAGTATGGTAGATAACAGAGGATTTGGGCAAATCTTGGGCATAAACAGACTATCAGCAGATGGTATTGGTATCTTGTAAGACTCATCACTGGTATTTCTAGATCCCTTTTCAGTATGAGGATGGAATAAGACTGTAATACTAACTCTTAATCATGCAAGATCTGTCTTTTATTTCTAAACCTGGAAAAGTTATCTGGGGAGATTGTGTTATATGAGGACACCATACAATATTCCCCTGCTGTTCAAATGTATGGAATCATAGGTATGTGTTCATACCCATCTGCCTGAGAAGTTAGCTTACTTTGAATATTTTTAGATTGCAGGAACTGACTGTTTGTTCGGAAGATAATGCTGATGTTCATGACATTGAACTTTTACAGTACATCAGTGTGGATTGTTCAAAACTAAAACGACTCTTGCAAGGTATGATTTGAACCAGGGTTTTGAAATATTTTTATCTGGCAACGGCTAGTTAGAGATGGCACAATGGTATTGATATCTATACATCATTTTCTTGCTCTGTTTTACTCCAAATAGTCACATATCTACCAAAATATTTAAAAATACTTAAGTAGCTTAAAGACATTGGTTTAAAAATGGCTTTACACTTCAAATGCCTTTTATAATGTGTTGCTTTTTAGAACCGAGTTTCTCTTGTAACTGCAGAAATGTTTTACCTTTGCAGAGACTGTATTCAAGTTTAAAGCCCTTAAGAAAGTCGCTCAGTTAGCTGTTATCAACAGTCTTGAAAAGGTAAGTATTTTATTATTTATCCTCTGCTTGATAGGTTATTTGCAGATTTTCTCTAATTTAGAAAGAGTTGCAATTCAGTAATTTACTATAAAATACAAGTTGCTGCATCCCTTGGATGTGTGTATGTTTTGCAAGAAATGTTGAGCGATGAGAAGTAAAATACTTCATTTAAATATATAATTCAGATAAAATATTTTTGAGCTCTGGAATGTAAAGGTGTTTTGCTTTGTCTGCAGGCATTTTGGAACTGGGTGGAAAATTATCCTGATGAATTCACAAAGCTGTATCAAACACCACAGACTGATATGGCTGGTAAGGCATAGCATGACAGTGTTCAGCAGTTGGGGGTCTCAGACATCCCCACAGTCACTTGCATTTTGTGCCCTCGAAACACGTTTCTATCAACCTCTGTCAGGGCAGGCAAGGATATATCACTGTTTCTTTTCTCTCCTGACTCACCTTTTAAAGGCATTCATTTTGTGGTTCGCAACACAAAGAAATAAAACCCAAAAGATGGAAACTATAAATGTGCATTTTTCATCCTGATAGAGGAAAAAAAACCTTAAAGAGAACGTCACCTGTATTTGTCTCTAGTCAAAAAAGAGAGGAAAATTTGTATTTTCAGGTAAACCATATCTTAACTGGGTTGAGACCATTTTATCCCCAGTAATGTGCACATCAGAACTTTTCTCTGTGTAGGTAGAGCTATCCCTCTGCTCTTTTATACCTATTCTTTACCTTTTCATAATTAAAATTGGTATTGAACTTGGGGTTATATTTTATGCAGATTGTGCAGAGAAGTTGTTTGACTTGGTGGATGGCTTTGCTGAGAGCACAAAACGTAAAGCAGCAGTTTGGCCACTGCAGATCATACTCCTGGTCCTGTGTCCAGAGATAATCCAAGATATAGCAAAGGATGTGGTAGAGGAAACTAAAATGAACAAGGTAAGAGAAGCATCTGAATTCTGGTTCTGATTTCTAGAGGATGCTTGTCTTTGCTTATTCTGTATTGCAGGTATATTTTATTTTCACAGGTACATTTGTCTTTCCTGCCTACAAAGCACATTACAATTCCATCTGCACCCTTTTTAAGTTCTCACCTAACATATGTTCTTTCACTGGCAATAATTCATACAGATCACATGTCCCAAACAGTGTTATATCAGAACTTTTACATCTCCTTGGAGATGTGGATCCTCATGCTGTGATTTCCCCTGCCTCCACCAGGAGCAGACTTCGCGTTGCATCTGGCTGGGCTATGTTGTACTGATCCAGGTATCTGCTGCCTGTGTACTGTGTGCCAGAACTGCAGTACCTGTAGCAGATGTGGAATTTGATGTGGCTGCAAACATTATGGTTAAGAGTGAACAACCTTCTATCTTTGTGCCATTCCTTGCCCTAGATCATTCAGAATTGATGTCTTTAATAAATGTAACGTTTCTCCAGAATGCTGCATCAAGTTGGTTTTTGCAATCCCAATAGCCATGATTTCTGATCAGAGAATGCAATGTTGGTTTTTTTTAACGTTTAAGGATCTAAAAACCCTGACCAGAGATTACCACAGCTCTGGTTATACCCATTTCTGATTTGAATTCTGCAGAAACTGTTCCTGGACAATCTCAGGAAAGCGCTTGCAGGCCACAGTGGGAGCAGACAGCTGACCGAAAGTGCTGCTATTGCTTGTGTGAAACTCTGCAAAGCTTCTACCTACATCAACTGGGAAGATAACTCTGTCATTTTCCTACTAGTGCAGTCCATGGTGGTAGATCTTAAGGTAAAAATGTCTCTTTTGTAATTGCAAGGAAGAAATTTGAATTTTAAAGTACTGAAATAAACTTTGAATTTCTCCTGAAGTGAATACCACAGTGGTTCTCAGTGTTGAAAGTATTGAAAGTAGACAAGAATAATCTTGGTGTCTGATTTATATATATTTTCTTTATTTTAATGATACAGAATTTGCTGTTTAATCCAAGCAAACCTTTTTCAAGAGGCAATCAAAATGCAGATGTAGACCTTATGATTGACTGCTTAGTTTCCTGCTTCCGCATAAACCCTCACAATAACCAACACTTTAAGGTGAGAACACTACTGACTGGTAAGTCACTCTCCACATGCTGTTGGTGACCTGTCAATTATAAAATATATGCTAACAGCAGCTGGAAGCTCATGAATAAGTTCAACTGTATAAATATCCCTTAGTAATAAATCCCTGCGTGTTTTTATAAGTCTTTTCTTAGCTGATTAGACTTTCTCATGTTAGGATTTGACAGCTTTGTCAATTTAATAATAAGGCTGCAGTATGTTGTTCAGTGTGATAAGAAAGATGGCAAAGAAAAAGATGTTCCTAAGTGGCTTTTATGTATTTTTATTGTAGATCTGCTTGGCACAGAATTCCCCATCAACATTTCATTACGTACTGGTAAATTCGCTCCACCGAATAATCACAAATGTAAGTTCTGAAAGTATTTAATCAGCCTGGCAGTCTCTGGCTTCTCTTGAAATCAATATCTGCTTATTAAATACAATTAGAGTAACAAACCAAATCTTGTTGCCTGTAACATGTAGCAAGAGTTGCTTGCTAATGAGGAAGGTCATACAAATCTTTGTTCATGCTGCCCACCAGTTGGATTCCCAGTTTGAGAGCTTGCATTACAACTTTGAGAGCTTCTGTCACAACTCATTTAAATAGAGATTTATGGTGAGAATGCAAAATTAACCTGTTGGTAATACTGTGTAACATACCTGTGTGTAAAGGTTAGTTATACTACAGCTTTTGTAGCTCTTGCATAAAATAGATGATAGTCTGACGTGTTCCCAGTTTCCCTCTGAGCGCTGTGGTGTTTTTGCTGCAGTCTGCGCTGGACTGGTGGCCCAAGATCGATGCTGTGTACTGCCATTCCATGGAGCTGCGCAGCATGTTCAGCGAGACACTTCACAAAGCTGTTCAGGGCTGTGGGGCACACCCAGCCATTCGCATGACTCCGGTAAGGCTGCTGGAGAAGCTGTTACAGCACAGACCTCTTGTTTCTCCTGTGTCTCCATTCCATTCCAGCTTTTTTATTCATTAACTTTAGACTGGAAACTAGAGGGGGGAAGAACATTGCAATCCAAAAAGCAACAGAGAGCCATACATGCTCTGTAAACCTCAGAGGTTTTGGTGTACTGACTGACTGTTCCTGGTCAGCTAGTGATGTGTGTTTCTCAGTGTTCATGCTGCTCTTAAACTGGCAACATAGAACTATTTCTTCTGTCACTGTCCTCTGTGGCTAACTGTTCGTTTTAAGCTTTCTTGCTGTGTAAATAGCTACGTAACACATCCATTGTTTAAGTTGAAAAACAAAAGCATTCTGTATGTGTAATTTCTGAAAACTGCAATGCTTTTACCATGATTGGCACGAATATCTCTTCGTTTGTCTTGCTTTCTGTTGAGCAAGTTGACTGTTTGGTCTTGATGACAGCAACAAAGTAAAAGATGTTTCAACTGTTATGAAATCAAGTCAATATTCTTGGTTGTCTTGGGAAAAATCTTGAGTAAATTCAAATTTGTAGTCCAAATTTTTTTAATAAGCTCACATGCAGCTGTGTTGCCTTTCTCTGGAACTTCCCATGTGTCAAGTGAACTTGGTTGGTTGTTTTAGAAGGCCTAAAATGAGACATGAAAATATTCCTATTGGGCTTCTCAAATGAAAGCAAACGATCCATATACCTTTAGGTGAAAGCTACAACATGTTTAACTTGCCTTTTACATGTATGTATTCATCTGTTGTGAAAATAGCAGGGGTGTTGTAATGGCAACTCTGACATTGATTGGTGGTGCTTTGTCTTCTGCTTCTTATTTTCCGTTCTTATTGGCTGCTGTCGCTCACATGGTCAGATGCCAACCAGTCACTGTTTTGCATGGCAGTGGGCCTCTGTTGCTGTAAGTATGACCCATCGTAACTACCGCAGAAAAGCCTTTCCTTACTCTTGACTTTTCTGTGCATAGTTACCGCTGCAGTCACCTCACCTGGGGTACAAAGGTAGCGTGTTTTAGTGAGAACGTAGGACTGGAGGAGACCTTCAGCACTCTGCTTGGCAGAGGCACAGTGATCCCCTTCACACCCAGCTGAGCTCCTTCCCAGAAGGAAAGGCTTTTTGTTGGTTCTCTTCTTTCTGCCCCCTACCTTTCCATCATGATGCTCTTCCAGAATCTCCAAATTTGGTTGTTAGAACCGTTTTCTAATTTCCAGCCTAAACTTATTTATGTCTGACTTACCCCCACCTGTTCCAGTGTTGTCTGTTAGCTTCAAACCAGCATTTCTCCCCTTGATGTGTTTGCAGAGAGCAGCCATGCCCCTGTCTTTGTTCATTGGTAGTCTTTAGTTTTGATTGTGTGAAGTAAACAAACTGCTTCACAGAAACAAATGGGCTTCTTTTGCCATGTGCCTCTTCTCAGAATTCCCTTAGCTGTAGCAAACCAAAGTTCAGCACAGAACTGGTTACCTCTGCCAGGGTGGTATCAGTTTCTTGATCAGATGCTTTTTTGATGTGTTAGATTTTATTTTGTATATTTTCACACCGACTCTTTAACAAAATAGCACAAGGTTCTCATTTATTGCAGAATGTCATTATACAAAGTCATATCTTTGCTGCAGTTACCTTTAGGATGATTTCAAGCTAGACTATTTTTTTTTTTGTTCAAAATCTGCAAGTTTAGTGAAAATGAAAAACAAGTTCATGTTATTGTTTGAGATCTTTGCAAATAATAGACTAGACAAAATAGTTTAAAAAGCTGAATTTCTGAAGAATATTGTGTTCTGTCTTCTGATGAATATCCACAGTGGCAGATTTTTGTCCAAGTTACTGTCTTGTAACTATTTTGGTAGCTCTACTACTCATTTAGTCCCTGCTGATATAAGATTAAAATTAATGAAAATATAAATTCTATAAACCTGTTGGAGATAAATGAAAATCTTTTGTCTTTGGACATACTGAGGACCTGTTAATGCAAGTTCACAGGTTTTTTATATATATATGTATGTATATATGTGTCTCTCTATATAAACACACACACACATACTGTGTTTTTCACAGACTTCAGTATGCATCCACGTTATTTGGAGAGCCTGCAGTTGATTGCCATGCAGAGTGGTTCACTTTGCAGGGTTGTGCACCTTGTAGGATTGAAGCCTAAACTCAATGTTTGAGAACCAGTGCAGTCCCTACACACTCACTTCACAGCCAGCACTCTGTGTGACTACTGGTGAGCTGTACTGGTCACCTTGCTACCTGGATTCTGCTGTGTGAACAGCAGTTCCCTGCCCTCTCATGTATCCAGGCTTATTTCAAAACATTTATTTTTATTTCTTCATCAAACCAGAGAAAATCTCTCCAAACTCTTATTAGTCCTTTTATCCATTTTTCTTTTGCCACTGTTTGTCTTATGCAAAAACTTTTCTTATGTCCACATGCAGCTCACTAGAACAACACATACGTAAACTTTAAAGATATATTCATATGCTATCACTTATTATATAGAAGAGACTGTTTAAATAGAAGGCTGTGTGACTATACTTGTGTGAGTTTAATATACTTTAGAACTTTTTCATGAATTATGGATTATAAAAGCAATATACTTCATAAGATGTTTAATTATAACTACTATGTAGACTGCCTTACTGACAGTGTCTGTCATTTTTCCTTCCATCAGAGTCTTACATTTAAGGAGAAAATGACAAGCCTTAAATTTAAAGAAAAACCTACTGATCTGGAAACCAGAAGCTACAAGTTCTTGCTGTTGTCCTTGGTAAAGCTGATCCATGCTGATCCAAAGCTTTTGCTGTGTGTAAGTATATCATATTATTCATTCATAGTAAAATTTACTTTTGAAGCTGCTAAATGAATAAAAATTAAAAACACAAACCTGGCATCTAGGGTGCTTCCCTACTCATTCTTTGGTTAGAACGCTTCTGTTTTTTAAAGGAAAAAGGCAAAACTTAAAAGGAAACTGTAAGAAATTTTACAGAATCAGAGCAACACAATGAAAGGGAGCTTAAAGCTGTGTAACTCTGAAGGGGGCTTGAGCGGGGGGAGAGGGGAGTAGAACAAGAAGAAAACTCAGAGAAGGCGAGGGGAGATTTATTATCGTTTCAATGAAAGACTGTGCTGTGAGATCTGCCATTTTCTCAGGTTTGCTTATTGTTCAATTTAAAAATATTTCAACTCTGTCAAAGACACGATATGCAAGGGGTATCATAGCTCAGAAAGAAATGAGCTGCTCCCTTAAACACCCAGAAATCCCCCCAGGTTGGTTACGGGAATGCAGTTGTAGCCCTCAGTAACATGGGCAGCCATTACAAAGTTGTGCAATGTAAACTTGCTTTCCTTGTTGCTGTTTAGAATCCAAGGAAGCAAGGGCCTGAGACACAAGGCAGCACGGCTGAGTTAATCACCGGCCTCGTACAGCTCGTCCCGCAGTCCAGCATGCCTGATATAGCACAAGAAGCCATGGAGGTAAGGGTGGGTGCTCTTTGTGCAGAATGATCAGTACACAGACAGCAAGGCTTTTGTAGAAGCTCTGAAGTATTGATTAGCTGTGAAGTTCTGTGTCTTTGAGTTTGGTCTCTATTGATCTTTTTCTAAATGCCTCCTGCACTGGGAGTTTTATGGGAGAAGCCCATAAGAAAATTTAAAAAAGCAATTCACAGTGCCTCTTGTGACTGCCCTGCTCCTCTTGGTGTGGTTTGGTCAGCCCTGGTGGTGATCCAGACTAGTAGGTTACTGAAGTTCTGCAGTAGCTGTTTAAAATAGGAAGCAATTTGAAGTAACTACTTAAATATTGTTGGAGAGCAGTATGGGTTTTTCTGTCTTCCGTTGTGTTGAAAACAATGTAACTGCTGTGTGATCACACCTATTTCTCTGCTGATGCTGATGT
The DNA here is from genome assembly GCA_028020825.1 of Podargus strigoides. Lineage (NCBI taxonomy): Eukaryota > Metazoa > Chordata > Aves > Caprimulgiformes > Podargidae > Podargus > Podargus strigoides. The sequence goes on along the minus strand of CM051640.1, from coordinate 11,495,911 downwards.
ACTTTGGAAATTTCTGCCTTTAAATGAAATGACTTTGTTTGGAATTTAGGCCTTGCTCGTTCTTCACCAGTTGGAGAGCATTGACTTGTGGAACCCTGATGCACCAATAGAAACCTTCTGGGAAATCAGGTATGTGAGTTAACCTGGAAATTAGAGGAGTAGCTGCTTTGATTTGTCTTCTCCTTTGAAATAGCTGTGAGCATTTTGGGAACCCTCTGCAACATCAGCGAGAATCTGCAGTCAAAATTATTACGTGTGTTCATGGAAACATTTTATCTTCCTTATACCATATGAATTTAACAACAAATATAACAAACATTTTGCTAGCTCTCTTAATGACTCTCTTTGGCCTGATGTTAAGGTGTAGAAATGATTTAGTTTGAAAAGTTAAGAGGCTTTTCCAGCTCATTCAAATGTTTACTAGTTGTTCAAATTCTATTTTATCCTTTGTGGGGGGCCGAGGGAGAGTAATGCAAAGCATTTTGGAGGTGTGGATTTGCCTGTCTTGATTCTGAAGCCCTCACCTAAAGAAGGCAGTAGTTTGCCCTGTCCTGTGATCTCCCTTTTTATTTCCTATGTATTTAAAGAGTTTTTATTCATTAAAGTAGTCTTGCTTTTTATAATTTCACAGCAGTTGTTGCAGTTGATTTTTTTTTTGAGAATATTAAGGAAAATGAAGTTCAGGAAAAGTCAGTTACATAAAATGCTGAACAAAAAACCAGGAATCTGTGAACGCAGATTTCTAGGAATTGCATCAGCTAAACAATTTTAAAAAGAAGTACTTGGTGATCTGATCTGAATTGTACTGAGGTCTGGTTTAGCAGAAAGGGAACGGCAGCCTAGGAAGAACGCTCTGACAGCATCAGCACACTGGCCTGTGTAGCTGCTGAACATGACTGGAGGGGCTTGGGACAGGTTTGAGGCCGAGCCCTGCCTCGATGGGCAGTAGCTGAAACTCATTACTGTAATTTCTAAAACTAGAAATGAGTTTGTGTCTGTTCGGGCTGCGGAAAAACCCATTAAAATTGACACTAATTTGGACCCTTTGGCAGTTTTAACAGAGAGTGTGAGGCCCGAATGGATATGAAGAAGGAACATCCCTAGATGTGTTCCTTCCAGAACAGAGTTGAGACACGTTATCAGAGCAGTGTAGGTAAACTTGTACTGCCACTGTCTGTGCTGTATCTGTTCTGTGGGTAAAGGGAGGACTCCGGAACTGACAGCTCTGGAGTCTGCACTGCTAACAAGTACCCAAATTGCTGAACCTCCTCTAGGGAATGGAAGAGGCCAGCTGGGCGGTGGGAAGGGTCAGAGGGGAGCTTGCTGTTTAAAGCACACACCTATCTTGTATCTATTATACATTGTAAAAGATGGTGCTGGTATATGTATAGGATATTCATGCTAATTGCCTATTTCTGTGTAAAATCTAGTAATATCTTCCAAAAACTTTGTTACTAGATTATAAAGCTAATGCTGAATTTCATTTTGCTGCAGTTCACAAATGCTTTTTTATATCTGCAAGAAGCTAACCAGTCATCAGATGCTCAGCAGCACAGAAATCCTCAAGTGGCTGCGGGAGATTCTCATCTGTAGGAACAAATTTCTTCTGAAAAATAAAGTAAGTAAACGTTAACATCTCTCTGTCAGGATCACTAAAACGAATCACTCTGTTTTGTCACTCCCGTGTTTACCAGGTTGTTTTGATGACTGGAAGGGATTTAATAGCTGCACCCACACTGTCTGTTGTCCCATCTCCTCTCTGCTGAGGGACGCCCTGGATAAGAATTGTTAACCAAAGTTAGGTTTAGGATTTTTTTTTTCTTTAGCCACACAGGTTGCCTTACTTGCCTGGAAAATGTATGTTTCGCAGGAACCTGGTGCCTGGTACCTATTTGCCTAATGCAAAGGGAAATAGTCCACAAGGTGAGAAAAAGGGAAAGTCAGTTATGATAAAATTTACTTCTTCATGGATGAAATAAATATTCCTTTTTGGCTCTCATGTTGATGTGAGTCCTAGAATTCTGACTTGCTTCTCTCCAATAATCTCAGGAGACTTTTACTGAGCCAAACACACACTGTAATGCTCTGCTCGCCAGAATTAAAACCAGACTTGCTATATTACTTGTTGAATTAAAGATCTACTAGAAAAAACAAAGGATTTCTGGAATTTTCTGTCTTAGTATTTTCTATCTAAGTAGCTGTGTTAACATGAGAAGGATGCTGTCTTATGTGTAATATATGAGAGCTCTGCTTCACAATCTCAGTTCCTGCTTTTCTGATCTAATATAAAATGTATAGAATAAAATGTACGGTGCTCCTGAACTTGGCTTTTTCAGACTTAATTACATCTAAATTATAATTATGTTTGTGTTAATATGCATTCTGTGGAGTAAAACCAAGAAGCCTTATAGGCTCCAAGGAAGGGAGGAAAAGGCATCACTTTGGGCTTACCTGAAGGTGACTCTCCAGGTGATTTCTGAAGGGCAAATATTGTTCTAAGATCCCATTGATATGGGTGACTTTAGAAAGCCCCGAGAGCACCGGTGTGAAAAGTGCTGTGTAAATGTTGAAGAGCTTTTTACCTTCCTGCAATCTATCCTTTTTACCCTTGGTAAAAAGTAAGTTGATTTATTATTTTTCTTCCCTCCCTTTGCAGCAATCAGATAGGAGCTCCTGCCACTTTCTCTTCCTTTATGATGTCTCTGGAGGTGGAACTAGCCAAATTTCTCTTGACCATGAGGAGATGATACGCTGTGCTCCAGGAGCTACCCTCAGGAAAGGGAAAGGGAATTCTTCCATGGTAAGTAATCTATGATAATTCTTTTTAACACTTGGGGAGAAAATCGTGTGTGCAGGTAGGCATTAAATTACTTGGAGAGTAATTTTTAAAAACAAAATTAATGTTTCTGAGGAGGAAGAGACATCTGTATCCTACCTAAGGTATGTATTAATATGCTGGTTAGTAATGATGTTTCAGATTTTAAAAAGTCACACCTTTTTCAAGTTAAAATGTTAGTGAATATTTTTTTCTGAGAATCACACATAGCATCCCTACACATTCATCTATTGTTAATAAATCTGAAATCTCACTTTTTAAAGCACTGCATGCCGTTTGAACGTACCATGAAGGATCATAAAATTGGCATTTTAGTGAGGTAAACCCTTTGACAGACAAGTTTCTCAATCCTAGTTTTAGTACTAGTTTAGCTGCAGGAAAAAAATGAAGAGGATATTTAGAACATCTGTTATGAGCCCAAACTTTAATTTTGTTTTTTTTATTGTGGACTTTTCCACTATCAATGAGATTTTCCTAGGTACGTGGCTGTCCTTGTGAAGGAAGATGGTTCTTAGCCACTGTGTTTGTGCAACAGCGTATGAAAATAGAGCTCTGATGTTGTTCAGGATTGCTTATTCCTACTGGAATAAAAGCAGTTTTAAAGAACAATTTGGATAAGGCTGAATTTTCGTGAGATTCCTATTCATAAGCCATATTACCAAATTCAGAATTGTCTGTTTCCCAAGGAAAGCACGGCAGGATGCAGCGGAACACCGATCTGTCGCCAAGCCCAGACCAAGCTGGAAGTCGCCTTATACATGTTTCTGTGGAGCCCGGATATCGAGGCAGTCCTTGTTGCCATGTCCTGTTTCCGTCACCTCTGTGAGGAAGCAGACATCAGATGTGGAGTGGATGAAGTCTCAGTGCATAATTTCTTGCCAAACTACAATACATTCATGGAGTTTGCATCTGTTAGCAACATGATGTCAACAGGTAAGAGTCATGAATCTGTGAAATACCTTTCTACCTGTGTTAGGAGACTGTTTGTGTTTGAGTTCCTTAAACAGGTTGAGATTCTTGATTTGATTGCTACTCCTGCATTCACTGAGTTATCTTAATCTTCAGAATTGCTAGAAAAAGCGGAGAATTTGGGTGACTGAGTTCATGAGTTAGTGTAACAAAAAGAATTGTTTTCTCAGCACTTCAAAGGAGATATGTTCCTCTGTTAATACAATTATTACTTTCAAAGATCTCATATTTGATGTAGGTGTTCTCAAAAAACCTGGTTAAATGTTCTGTGCCCCTTTGCAGGGAGAGCAGCTCTTCAGAAGAGGGTGATGGCCTTGTTAAGACGCATTGAACATCCCACTGCAGGCAACACAGAGGTAAGCTTTCTTCTGAGTGGGTGTGCTCTTTGCATGCATGTTATTTTGAAAACAGAAAACACTGTTGCTACAAGTAGTTTTGAAGTTAAATCTTTATATATCTTCTTTTAGGCCTGGGAGGATACACATGCAAAATGGGAACAAGCTACAAAACTAATCCTTAACTATCCAAAGACCAAAATGGAAGATGGGCAGGTGACTATGAATTTTCCATAGGTTCAACCCTTAGAAATTAAAAATAACTACTTAGGCTTATTTATTTTTAGGAATTGAATTTTTATCTAGCAAGTGAGTTTTGTAGGCAGACTCAGGCTCCATAAAAATAATGGTAATCAGTTGTCCTCTGTATTTACTAAGAGACTGTCATGATTTAAATAGGTTTTATCCTGGTGCAGAGAGGGGAACGGGCTTGGCAGTCCCCTTCAGTCCTGTTTAGCCTTGCTTTTTCAACTTCCCTGAAAACAATGCCTCTGTATAGATTTCTGTTCATACTATCACAGTAAAATATAAAAGGTGAACCTTAGAAAATTCTTGAGACTGGAATTGTAAATGGCAGGATGTGTTATGGAATAGTTTGAAATTGTGATCTCCATTAGTTGTGTTGGACTGAAGAGGTTTCACCTTCAGCCGTTCTTCTGCAGGTGACCGAAAGCCTTCATAAGACAATTGTGAAGAGACGAATGTCCCACGTTAGTGGGGGAGGCTCCATTGACTTGTCGGACACGGATTCTCTTCAGGAGTGGATCAACATGACAGGGTTCCTGTGTGCCCTGGGAGGAGTGTGCCTCCAGCATCGTAGCAATGCAGGCTTGGCAACCTACAGCCCGCCCATGGGCCCGGTGAACGAGCGCAAGGGCTCCATGATATCCATGGTGTCCACGGAGGGAAACACAGAGACCCCCGTCAGCAAATTCATCGATCGGTTATTGACTCTGATGGTCTGTAACCATGAGAAAGTGGGACTTCAGATACGGACTAACATTAAAGATCTGGTGGGTTTGGAGTTGAGCCCAGCACTTTATCCAATGCTGTTTAACAAATTGAAGAATACCATCAGCAAGTTTTTTGATTCTCAAGGACAGGTAAAGTGTTGACACAGTCCTTCACAGTTGGGTCTTAATAAAAAGTGTCAGGCTTGTCTTTCACATGGGTAACTGACATTGGTATTTGTGTTTTATACAACAAACCTGCAAGATTTGTGGTTGTATTTGACAGCGCACGTTAATAATTGTTGTATTTGTGACTCCAGGCTAGATTTAACATCAAGTAATGGGAAACATTCTTGAATTCTTAGTGAACTCTGAGTACACAATCTGTGAGAGTGTTCTCAGAATTGTTATGGCTGGTGGCATTGACATATTTAATCTTGACATATATTGGGGTTCTTTTGGCTAGGTAACTAGAAAAATAACTAGAAAAATGTTTATCCATTAGATTTTTGAAATGCTGCAGTATATTTATTAAATACCCTTTTTGTGTTGTTGTGTGTAAAGAATTAAGACCAACAATCTTCTTCCGGTAGGTTTTGTTGACTGAGACCAACACACAGTTTGTAGAGCAAACCATTGCTATAATGAAGAATTTGCTTGACAATCATACAGAAGGGAGCTCAGAACATCTTGGACAAGCTAGTATTGAGACAATGATGCTAAATCTGGTTAGGTAAGAAATCCTGCTGGCATTCCTATACAAATTAATGTGTTTAAGAAGTGAGGTAGACCCTTCTAGTTCATATCTTTTCTGCTTGCATCCATGGAGAAGCAGCAGCTGATTTTCTGATCTTCATCCTCATGATTCGGACAACTTCAGTAATAGTGGAGATCATTTATACTATAGCGTAATGTATACTGATGGAGGATGGCTTTTTGTTTGGAAGGAACTGACCATTCCATAGGTTGGCCCTATTCTTTGTAAGCATTCCTGGTTTCTTTTCTGTACAGTGGTGTTAGTGGTTAAAAACGAGCTGAAGGGCAGATTTCTGTTCAGTTTTATACTGATAGAGAACTTGTTTGGCCAGAAAGAATTTCGTACAGGTCTTCAGCTGGTATATGGACCGACTTACTCATTGCAGGGGGCAAAAGGTACCCCCAACAGTTGCTGACCCATTAAGAAGTCTGCTGGGTCAGCCAGCATGCAGGTTCCAGCATGGAGCTGAAAAGGTTTGGCAGATGGGGGGCTCTGTAGTATGAAGTAGCATGAAGTATTTAATCAGTCTTTTTGCTGTTGTCTTCAGGTATGTGCGTGTGCTTGGAAATTTGGTACATGCAATTCAAATAAAAACTAAGCTGTGTCAGTTAGTGGAGGTAATGATGGAGAGGAGAGATGACCTTTCATTTTGCCAAGAAATGAAATTTAGGTAAGTGTTTTACATAACTGCTAGGGTAGTGTAATGGGGATAAATGTAGGGTTTCTTGGTTACAAATTTAAAAAAATAAACCAAGAGATATCTCTCACCAGTATTCCTGGCATAGGGATAGTACTCCTGGTTTTGTCTTCAGAATAATTTAGAGCCTGGTCCTGCATTAAAATTTTATTTTGATTGTGGGGATACTGCCTTGTTCTTAATTATTGCTACATTTACACATAAAAACTGTGTGTGAGATACGGACTGGGGTATTACTTGGTATAATAAAATTAGTTCAGTTCACCTTTAGTGTGTGGTGATTGTTAGAACACTGAATTTGTAATAATTAAGATTACCAACAATAGTAAGTGTGTTTTGGGGCAGGGTTGTTTAAAAAAAACCCAACAAACCCCCAAAGTTAAAGTAATATATCTATATGTAACAGGAACAAAATGGTGGAATATTTGACAGACTGGGTTATGGGAACATCTAATCAAGCAACAGATGAGGATGTGAAGTGCTTGACAAGGTAAGAAACAATACCATTAAACTGTTTGTGAAGCTGCTGACAGTGTTCCAGGTGGTGTGTGATGTCCCAGGTGAGCTGGCTCCTGTGGACTTGCTTTAGCAGGAGTAATTTTAAGGAAAAGACGAAAATTGAAACTGAAGTTTTGGTGAGCAGCAACAGAATGATATTTAATGCATGGTCTTAATGAACACGGCTCTTGAGGTGTTTAGGGTTTCTTAAACTCTACTGAATTTATTTAATTCCTTTTAATACCTTTTCTGATTCAGCATTAGGATTGAACATGCTATTTGCTAGAGCCTCATCTTCATGCGATGCATTCTGAGGTATGAAATCATCAAACATCGTAGTGCTGAACTTACAGTTAACTGGTTTTTAGTGACAGATCTGGTTTGTGGTGGTTGTCCCTAGATAGATTGCTTGAACCTGCACCACAGAACATAACAGCTGTTTTCCTGATGGACAGAACTTTACTAGGATAACTTATATTTTTAAAGATTCTTGTCACCTGCATTTAGGTATATGAGGAAAAGGGACTTGGTATTGGATGGGGAGACTATCAAGGGGAAGGAGAGACTAATTCACAGCTTCTTAAAACTGTATTTTGCAGAGATTTGGACCAAGCGAGTATGGAAGCAGTGGTCTCTCTCCTCGCTGGGCTTCCGCTGCAGCCTGAAGAAGGAGATGGTGTTGAGTTGATGGAAGCAAAATCTCAGTTATTTCTTAAGTAAATAGTGACTTTTAACTGTTTTTCTCCACCATGACTCCAAGTAGATGTACTGTATGATTTACTGCAAACTATGGGTTTTTTCCCTAGCAGAAATAATTTTATATCCAAAAAGGAATTAGCTCTCGTGCATCCCATTTCACAAGTCTGCCTCCTAGGTTTATGGAAACATTTTCATTTAGAAGATAATTTCAAAATTTGCCTTTGTTTCTGCTTAAAGCAGATCTATGCTTAAGTCATGGGGAGGGATTAGCTTGCCTTGGTATTGTTGGAAGAGCCTTCAGGTCTCTTTGGAGACATCTGTCTGTAAAGGCACACCTGTGAAATTCACTTGTGTGGTTTGAGGGGATTTGCAGACCATAGTTAGGACAGTGCCTTCTGGTTGTCACAACACATCTGAGAGTTTGGACTGTGCTACAGGAAGGATTACTTGGGGCAGTTACGAGGTTTTTGGGGAGGATTATTGTCTGTTTGCTCCTGTATGCAAATCTTTTCAGATCCTTGCCCTGGCAGAATGTTTTACTTATCAAAGTCTTTTTCCTTCAGATATTTCACACTGTTTATGAACCTTCTAAATGACTGTAGTGAAGTCGAAGATGAAAGTGCACAAACAGGTGGCAGGAAGCGTGGGATGTCTCGCAGACTGGCTTCCCTGCGGCACTGCACTGTGCTGGCTATGTCCAACTTACTCAATGCAAATGTGGACAGTGGTCTGATGCACTCAATAGGTAAAGTAGCTACAGATAACTGTGCATAAATGAATACATAATGAAGACATTGGTATTTACTTTATTTTTACATCTTCCTTAGTAGTTCTGGGTTTTTTTAATCAGGCTTGGGCTATCATAAAGACCTCCAAACAAGAGCTACGTTTATGGAAGTCCTCACCAAAATTCTGCAGCAGGGAACAGAATTTGATACGTTAGCAGAAACAGTGCTAGCAGATCGGTTTGAGAGATTGGTGGAGTTGGTTACAATGATGGGTGATCAGGGGGAGCTTCCTATTGCGATGGCTTTAGCCAATGTGGTGCCTTGTTCACAGTGGGTAAGTTGATTCATGCATTTTATTTCCTACATTTTTGAAAATATTAAGACTTGAAATAAAAAGTAGTTCAAACATTAAGAATGTAACAGCAGTCTGCTAAAGAGAGATCAGACCTACCGTCCGTGGTAGCTCGCTTTTCTTGAGAAGTGTACTGAATCTGATTGTCAGAGATCTTGATTATAAACTGCATTTTTATAGTAGATTTTTAGTTAATGTCTAAGAATAATTTTATATGTAGTTATTGTAATAAATGCATCTATTTGGGCTGGTTATTTACTATAGATTGTGTGCTGTAATGCAGACAAATGGAACTACTTGCTCCTGTAGATTTTAGCAAGATGAACTGGGCTTTGTCATGCAGCAGAATAACAGCTTATCTATCTGGGCTAACCATTATGGATTTGTATGAGTGGGTATCATGAGGCAGATTTTCAGACAAGCAATAGCACAGGAAAGATTTAAAGAGAGGTTATGTATGATTAATTTTATATTTACATGCAAACTTAAAGCGTTAGTACAAACTGCTTGGTATTTGTTTTCATAATTCTGGTTTTTTGTGCTTGCTTTTGCTCACTGCTGGTCAGATTAACATTTCATTGCTTCTTTTAAGGATGAGCTAGCTCGTGTCCTGGTCACGCTCTTTGATTCCCGACACTTGCTCTACCAGCTGCTCTGGAATATGTTTTCAAAGGAAGTCGAACTAGCAGACTCCATGCAGACACTCTTCCGAGGCAACAGCTTAGCCAGTAAAATAATGACTTTCTGTTTTAAGGTATTTTATCTAATCTTTCTCTATGCTACAGGTCACTTCAACAGGAAGAGTTTAGCAATATAGAAATGCAAAACTACCAGTCTGTGGTGCTAAGCACTTGAGTAACTGTGTTAGATGAAGGTAGTCGAGAGTTGCCTTTGGGTCTCGGTTTACTTTTGTCTCGGCTCTCACATCTGTCAAGTTGAGGGAGTTTTGCTTTTAATGTTTTAACATTTCATGAACTAAATCTTGTAGATCTCTTATGCTCAGGCCCAACTGAAAACCACAAATCCTCCTGGAACTAACCTTTCTCCCAAGGCTTGATGACTCAACCAGTTAGTCTTAAGCTTTCAGTTAGTCCTCTTGAAAGTTTCCAAGGCAGTAAATGTTTCAGCTTGCCTACTCTGTGTTCTCCATTGTAAAGAAGAAAACTGATTGCAGCAACAAAAACATTTGCAAGATTTGTAGATTTCAACAAAGATTACTAGTTGTGCAGAAAATGTAACTAACTTGATACACCTCTTCTGATTTTCGTTCCACACAGGTCTATGGTGCTACATATTTGCAGAAGCTTTTGGAACCTTTACTAAGGACCGTGATCACGTCCTCGGAATGGCAGCACGTTAGCTTTGAGGTGGATCCAACAAGGTTTGAGATTCAAGGGGGAGGCAAATGTATTTATTTGTAACCATGATTCCTGGTCATTGTAAATATAAGAAGATTCCTTTTTCCTTGCTGCAAATATTCTTCTCATACTTCTGTACTTTTCCACTCCTCGCTTTACCAGACACATCTATTGTATCTGTAGTCCTGGTACCCAGGGAGAATTGCACAGAGCTGTTCAACACAGCAGGCTGAGTTTTGCTGCATGTCCTCTAAGCCCTGAGAGAGTCAGGACGATAGAGAACTCTTGCAAGACCTCTTCTACCTGCTGCCACTACAGTGGGCATTTCCAGTAGTACCTGGAAGTATCTGCTTTAGGTCATTGAATTAACTGCAGAAGCAAGATGGAAGGCATGCATGTTGTGTGTAATTTTTTTACTTTAATTTCTCTTCTGTCTCACCTTGCTTTAGTAGCTGTTGTTCTGTTGCTTTATCTCGTAACTCTTAAAAAAACTTTAAGTATTTGCCTTTAAAGTAGGTTTCCAAAAGGTAGGCCTTCTTTTTGGTAGTTCAACTGTCAAATATCTATGTCTACCTCAAAAGTTCTTTCAGAGAAACCATCAAACTGATAAGGCAATTCTCAGTTGCAGTGATGTATGCATGTCTTTGTATGGAATGGTGTGAGAGAATCCCACTGACAGCTGTCTGTCTATTGCTGAGTTTTAAGTGACCTTATATTTGTAACTTACATGGTTTAAAATATTGATGGAAACTTTTGTGTGAAAGATCATAAATATTTCTGTAAGATTTCTGTTTGCCCTGGGAAAGAACGTTACTGCCAACCACATAAGTACAGCTGGTATCGTTTGTTTGATTGCTGGCCATACATTTATGGGTCTGTTTCAGGCTGGAGCCCACAGAAAGCCTTGAAGAGAACCAGCGGAGTCTCCTGCAAATGACAGAAAAATTTTTTCATGCAATCATTAGTTCTTCTTTGGAGTTCCCACCACAGCTTCGCAGTGTGTGCCATTGTTTATACCAGGTATGCCTGCAGTGGTTGCCTGCCCTGAAACTCTGGGGTTTGTTTATAATCCTTGCAGTTTGGAGCTTGGTCCAGTAGTGGGTGCACAGTGGGTGTTTCTTAAAGACTGTTTTCAGATGGTTTTTAAATACCAGGAATCTAAACGTAGGGGCTGAATGGTGTTTTAAGACTGGGGTTGGCAACCAGGAGGTGACTAACATTCTTTTTTTAAGGACTTGAATCACAGCTAAGAACTCAGACCTGATAAGGCAGAAATAGTCTCTGCTTTAGCATCTCTGTGGGAGACTGAAGGTTAACTAGGGAGGTAATGGTTATACTTGCTTCTGTCAGGTTATCATGTGGACAATCTATAGGGAAGGCAGCAAAAGGGGAAAATAAAAAAATCACTGCTGGATTGAGAGAATGCAAAGCTGTGTTTTGAATATAGAAACGGTGTTCTTGGTTTTTTTATACAGGATCAATTAAATCAGAAAGTTATTACCTAAAAGTCTTATGGATCACGCCTTTGATAAATCTTAGCTTTGTGAATAAAATAATAAAGGCAAATTACAGAGACTGACTTCTGTAAGTGGCTAAACATTTAGTGCTGTCACACAAACCTTGGAAAGTTTCCAGGCTGGAACCACCCTCTTGCTTGTGTGTGGTACCCAGGCATAAATGATGCTTAAAGAGAAGAAACCTTCCCGAGTGGTGCCCTGTCCTCTGTAGAGTAAGTTCTCCTTTAGGGGTGCCCTCTTGGCTGCCTCCTGTTCCCCAGCCCCTCTGCTCTGTCCCATTTCTGCTGTGCTCTGTAGCAGCTCAGATCGCTGAGCCCAGCATGCCCTAGGTCTGTCCTGCTCTCTGTGTGTTTCTGATGGATTTAGCTGGCTCTGGGGGAATACAATTTCCAGTCCTGTTGGAGGGCTGTCGCAGAAGAGCTGTGATCTTAGGTGGGCTGCACGAGCTGGTTTTGGCCTTTTGCCCATGGAGTGTGCATCTCAGGTCTGAAGCAAAGCAAGGAAAATAGATTTTTCTGAGCTGTGCAAACTAATGATGAGACACAAAAAATTCTGTGCAGTGTAGTCTAGTCATGTTTCTACAGTGAGTGCTGTATTAATGCAACAACTGCGATTCTCAGAACTTGGAAGCGAGGAACTGTATGTTGTGGCTGTGGTGGATCTTGGGTGGTTCCTGTGAGCCCTTGGCATGGATCAGGTGTGCAAATGATGTGCCTCTGGTTCTGCTCTAACAGCTCATCTTGGTGGCTTCTCAAGTCATTGGTTTCTCTTTCCGGCAGTGGCTGTGTTCGGTTGGCGGGGGGTGGGTTGGGGTTGGTTGGTTGGGTTTTTAAATGGGGAAATGGGGGGGCAGTTTGGTTTCCTGCAGGTTGAAATGGCCACAGTCTCACAGGCTGGGAGTACATCTGAGTGTTGCTGAAAATGTCACACTTAACCTTGCTTGTTGCTTCCCTTCCCTGACCTTACATTGTCCCATGTCTTTTCCTACAGTAGTTTTTATACCCTGTTCCTAGGACGTATCAAATTTATCTCCATTTCAGTGGTGTGTTGCTAGAAATTATTTCTATGCAAACCATTTTTAATTCCTGTGTGAAATGGGATTACTGAAACATACTCAGCAGTGGGCAGTGCCAGGTGGTTCTGTGGAAGCATATCGAGTCTGTTGGCTTTCTTTTTGCCTTTGCCTTTCTTTGGTATCAGGGGTAATTTGTTCCTGAAGGAGATGATTTACTGGCAAATATACAAGTGGTATTAACTGATACTCAGCTTCAACATTGAGTATTTGAACTCTTCCTGCTAACATTTATATTTGTGTACAAAGGTTTTCATCACAAATAGTTTAATAATTCATTTGGCACTTTCAAATTCCAGAGAATTTTGAAGAGTCTGGCCTTTATCTGAAAGGAAGTGCAATTAAAATATGATTTTTCAGGGGTGTTAATCCATTTTTATCATAAGAACCATGAGACTGAATTTTGCAGTCTCTTTTTTTGGTGTCTTTTTATGCTTAGAGTTTTAAAGTAAATCTGTGTGCAAGAAATCCTCCTCAGATGTGTTCTGTAGATGATTTGTAGCTAATTCTAATCCACGTAACGGCATTATGGAAATGGTGTGTTTGGTTGGGTGCTGGTCAGTACCTGAACAGAGCCCTAATAAGTGTTTTCCTCTGGAAACATGGTATAACTAGTTACTGTGAGAGGTTCACCCTTGCTCGTGGTCGGGTGGTGTGTGGTCAGGAGTGTCACGTGCTCATGAACAAGCCTGAGTAAAGGAACTCAGACCCAGAATTGGTGTGGGCAGTTTCCTCAAACCCACACAAGCATACGTGGTTTTTTTTAATCAAGTGAGAGGGAAATTGTACTTGCTTTAAGTGCAGCAGCCTGATGCACAGAGTGTGTCTGGGGCTGCTTCAGGAGCTGACTCTGTAGCAGTTACACAAAGTCAGAAATCTGGCACCATCAGTTAACTGTTAATAGGTCCTGCACAAATTTGATTTAAATTTAGCAGAATAGCTTTTACTGACTGGGGTTTTTTTTTTTGCTTTTTACTGTCACATTTTTCAGCTGTAGAAATTCTATTGCAGTTCCAGTTTGTGTTATACTCTAAAGGTGATGTGGACTGTTGGTGCATGCTTGCTCTCCAGGATGTGTGTGGCTGTGCAGGGGAGCGGGGCGCAGGGCTGGGGGGCTGGAGCTTTGCTCAGACCCTGGCAGGAAATCCCACTGTGGTGCTCCTTGGTGGGTCCCTCTGCATTGCCATGCAGAAATAAGCACAGTCAAGTCAGATATCTGGATGTGGAAATCTAGAATAACTTAATGTAGACCCACTGGCTTTTTTCTTCCTCTCTCCACCGAGTGTTTTGTGGCAGTGTTTAGCTATTGAAGTAGTGATAACAGTGATGATTCACACATCTAACTAAATTGAAGGCCACACAGAGAAACATTGGGAAGATTTAAAACTCTAAATTGATTTTAAAAGTAATATGTATTTCAAAGGTATAACGCTTTACTATTTTTACTATTAAAATTATCAGGGGATGGTGAAATACATTTGAAAGCCGACCATACCTTTTAATGCACAATATTGTATCTCATGGGCACATTATTGTGGTTTGACTTTTAATCTAGCCAGAAATAGTAGAAATGATTGAAACGCAACATTTGCTTGTTTTGTATGTAGTGCTTTGTAAATAAGATGTAATAAAATTGTGGAATAAAAACTCCATCATCAGTCTTTAGTTGATATATTTCATTTTCTGTTGGTTATGTTTGTTACATTTTACTGTGTGATTTATGTACAAGTCAACATTGGTTTTTTTGTTGCTGTATGTAGTTGGTGCTGTGACTTGTTTGTGCTCATCTCTGTTCTGTAGGCAACTTGCCACTCTCTACTGAATAAAGCTACCGTAAAAGAAAAAAAGGAAAACAAAAAATCAGTAAGTTTGGAGACCTTTTTATTAGCCATTTCTTTCAAAGCACAACAGAAATCTTTTGCTGTTTGTTTGAAACATCTTCACTTCAGTCTATTTGACCTCACTGTAAAATCATTCTACTAATTCTGGCACAAAATAGCTTTCATTGCAATTAACACTGAAATTAAGTTATATTTAAAATATTCTCTGTGTGCCTATTTGAGTAAACAAAAGACATTTTTAACATTACTGCTTATTATTTAATGCTCTGATTCTTCTGCCCTTGCCACCATCTTCAAATTAAAAAAAAAAATGCGGAAGAAAAATGTTTTCTTCAGTTTGGGGGAAAACTTGAGTCTGCTTAGTTGTTTTAACACTCTGGTTGATAAATTGAGCTCAGCTTGCATCCTGGGAGAAGAATAATTCCTGTATATGGGTTACTGAAAAGAAAAGAGGCTTATATGACTTGTTTCTGATACTAGAGAAAAGCAGATCTCCCATTTACAGTAACTTGCTGTGTTAAAGAGTTCAGATATGTATATTCTGATAGACTGATGTCATTAAAAGTTGAATTATGCTTTTCTTTGACAGTGACCTCAAAATACAAAGTATGAATAAAAGAGGCATAATGGAAATTTAGATTTTTATTAAAACACTTATTTTTTGCTGTAACTGAGCAGAGTAGTATTCATGTTCAAATGCAAAACCTGTGTGCAAACTAGTATTTTACAAGAAAATACTATCAGTAATTCCATCACGAGGTAACTGGATGAAGTTGGTGCTGAACCAAAGTGATCCTTGATACATTATGTGTGTACTAATGCCTTGATCTGGTTTGGGAAGCGTGATTTGAGTGCACGAGTTACGAAGCACTGTAGTAAAATGGGGTTTGTTTGCTTTTTATTTATTTTAAACAATGTAACTTAAAATACGAAGCTTGCTAATTTTATTCTGTGGAAAGGTAGAATCTGGCTTGTTTTAACTGTTGTTATTCATAAGGAAATATACATACATATATTGAAGCTTTATAGATCCACATGTAGCATATTTCAGAACTTTATTTTTTTAAGAGCAGCTGACAGTGGCACAGTTCTGGGGCTCAGTGGTCAGGGAGGCTGAAGTACACTGCCTTATCTCTGTCCAGTAGCCAGGGCAGCAGTTTCCCCCTGGCGAGGAGGTGTGTAGGAAAGCTGGTGTCTGACAGCCCCCTGGCCCTCACTCCCTTCCCTCTTGTTCCTGATTGTCCTGTGAGGGAAAAGAGTCCCCACACACACTGAGCAGGGTTAGAATGGAAGGAATGCTTACAGCTGGGTTAGGTTACCATACGAGGCTTTTCTCTGCTTGCTTTCCCTTTCCTTTGATGCCAAATGTGGTTTACAATTCTCAACCCCTAGGTTGTTAGCCAGCGGTTTCCTCAGAACAGCATCGGAGCAGTTGGGAGCGCCATGTTCCTGCGGTTCATCAACCCTGCCATCGTCTCCCCGTACGAGGCGGGGATTTTAGATAAAAAGCCTCCTCCAAGAATTGAAAGGGGATTGAAACTGATGTCCAAGGTGAATCAATGAATACTCTATTTGCCCATCTTGTATGTTCTACCTGATAGAGTTCTGGTTTTGATTAGTATGAGAAAATTTAGGTAAACCTGCAGTTTTTTGTAGCAGTCATGTTTGTTTAAAGTGCAGTTTCCATGCTGTGTTTATACATCGTGACTTTAATGTTACAGCTCACAGCAATGTAAGTATGGGGAACAGTTGTATGGAAAAAACCCACATTGCCCAAATGGTGTATAGGGTACAGAATGCCTGCTGGCTCTTCACTTGAACCTCCAACCTTATTTGAAAACAAACAAAGCAATGTTGCTCTGAGGACAGTGGGAGTAGTGGCAGACAGATACTGAGAAAGTTCATGCTCGTGCTGCAGGAGTGATTTGGTTTTTTTTCTCCTATCTTTAATCTCCTTGGCACTGTTTCCTGTACAAGTTAAAGATGGCATACAAATTCTGTGGCCAGTGCGTATGATCCCTTTGGAATGTTGAGCAATTATGGCTTTCTTTAGAGAGATGTTACTGCTGTTACATGTCTGTATATTTTCCAGGAGAAATAGTTAACCTTTAATAAATGGTGGTGCTGAAAGATGCTTTACTTTCCTGGTCTAAATCCAAATAAAGTTCATTAATAAGGGAAGTTGTTTTCTAGCATTTAAAAGTATGTGAAAGAAAATATTTTGCAAGTGAACATAGTTGGAGTTAGTTGGCTTCTTGGCCTCTTTTTGTCTTGAGGTTTCACACGTTAGAGTGTTCCGACAGTGAAGTTGCACTGACTGCCAGAAGAGTGAATACATTGAACCTCTCTGTGTCTTTACCATCTTTCCATCATTTAGATACTTCAGAGCATTGCCAACCACGTCCTGTTCACAAAAGAAGAACACATGCGGCCTTTTAACGATTTTGTCAAAAGCAATTTTGATGCAGCACGAAGGTAGGTGCTCTGGGACCCTGCAGAGCCTGTGTCGTGTGGGAAGAGCAAGCAGAGCATGTTCTGAGAGCCTTTGGGTTTGCACTGAGCCTGCTTGGTGGAGTTCCCTTACACACTTCTGGTTGTTACTGGTTTTGAACTCCAGGTTCTTCCTCGATATCGCATCTGATTGCCCAGCGAGCGACACGGTGAACCACAGCCTGTCCTTCATCAGCGACGGCAACGTCCTCGCGCTGCACCGCCTGCTGTGGAACAACCAGGAGAAAATCGGGCAGTACCTCTCCAGCAACAGGTGGGGCTGCGGCCGTGCTGCGAGGAAGGGAGCTGCTGATGGGGAATTAGTGTTTGGAAATACTTTCAAATGCCGTTGTTGTTACTGAGAAGAATGTCATGGCTGAAAAATCTTGGGAACTTTTGTCTTATTGATGAGCCATTACTGGGAACATGCCTGACATCTTTGCCATCCACTTTAGTGCCAACCTTTTGCGCAAGCGTACAGTTCTCTTACTTTCTGTAAGAATTGTTCTATGTGTAACAAACATTGGTCTTATTTATTTGTGTTTTTTTGGGGTTTTGGGGTTTTTTTTAAATTAAAAAAGAAAATCCAGCCTGTTCAAGGTAAAAAATAGGACTCGCTGAGTAAAGAAGGACTTTTCTTTTAAGTCATGTGCTGTTTCTAGGGACCACAAGGCTGTTGGAAGACGACCCTTTGACAAGATGGCCACTCTCCTTGCCTATCTGGGTCCCCCTGAGCACAAACCCGTGGCAGATACCCATTGGTCCAGTTTAAATCTCACGAGTTCCAAATTTGAGGAGTTTATGACAAGGTAATGAGATTGTCGTGGAGGGGACACACGTTGGGGGTTTCTGGACTTTAGCATGTCAAGCAGTGTAAGGAGTTATTGCAACTCCAGCTTTTGTTTGGAAGGGGAGTTTAAAAAGCTGGGTCTGTATGTACCTTTTAGGTTTCTGAGTAAATTTTAATTTCAAAAATTAATTTGAGAAGCAGAGACAGCAGTAATGTTTGTGGCTTAACAAACATTCAGGATTGTGTGAACTTAATACTTTTGTTCAAAGATGCAAATAAAGAGGGTTTGGGGTTTTTTTGGGTTTTTTAATTTTTTTTTTTGGAGGTGAGTTGTGAAAAGCTGACGTCAATGTACTGCTTTTTAGGCATCAGGTACATGAAAAAGAGGAGTTCAAAGCACTGAAAACATTAAACATTTTCTACCAAGCTGGGACGTCCAAAGCTGGCAATCCTGTTTTCTACTACATTGCTCGGCGGTAAGGAATCCTCCCCCTTCCCTGTCTGAAGTAAACACGAAAACTCAGGAGTAGCAAGTGTATCTGAGAAAGGGGCACCAACTGTATAACAAACGAGAATCTGAAAAGAGCTTTTTTTAGTCAAATTTGGGTGATGCTGTTTTTTAATTGAGTAGTTTCCTCAATCAGAACTGTCAGTTTTTTCACCCAGGAGCATGTGAGTATCTGTGGAAAAACACCCAAAATTTTAAATCTATTTCATTAATTTTTCACTGTCTCAAGTAAAATACATCTGCCTCACATTTCTGTGAACCCTTTATCAGTGACTTCAGCATCTTCATTTTCTGAAGTATAAAATGAGTAACAAGCTAAAATGAGGGATAAAATTGCTCAGAATGGTCCCTGTACCCCATTTGAAAGAGTGCTACAAGTACTGAGAAGTTTCACACACAGTCAGGACTGTGATGATGCTTCAATTTCACCATTATGTTCTAAGGGGCAGTAATGCCATGGTTTTCAAAATGATTGAGATCTGTGGAAATATCACTAAAGAAATAAGAAAAGCAGATGTTGACATGTGAACTTTGCAAAAGTCTCTGTTTTTCCCAATCAGGTAAAATTTTGAATGTTTTAAGTCTTCCCTGCTCTGGAAGACAGTGATTCCTAACAATGAGTAACACATGCTGCAGTACTGAAGAATTTGAGAATATCCCAAAATCAATATTAGTCAGTTTATGGTCAAATAAGTCACAGTTCTCTCTCTCGAAATAAATAATGAATTTAAATAATCACTTCATGTGTGATCTCAGCAAAATTATGTTGTTGTTCAAATGCTACAAATTACCTCAGTATTTTGAGCTGAGGCCTGCAAACTGTTACCAGACAAAGCTGTCATAAATGATCTCACTCCAGTATCTGAAACCTTGAGGTTTTACTGTTAGCTGGTCTCAGGTGCCGTGGTGTGTTAGCTGTGCTGTTGGAATGTTGGTGGGGAAGGGGGTAAGTACTGGTGCATTCCCCAGCAGTCCCCACAGACTGAATGTCACCCATCTGTAAGGAGGGCCGGGAGGATGACCCTGCCTTGTGCAAAGGGGTGCTAAGGAGCAGATTTCTGCACGTTCTTGTCAGGTACAGGATATTTAATGGAGATGCTGTCACGCTGACGTAAGCCTTGCTGCTAGGTGGAATGTTGCTTTATGTTGCTGGCTTCCTATGGAATTTCCACGTAACTCTTCAGTTTCTCCCCACGAGGAGAGAACCCAGCAGCTGGGGCTTTGCTCTGGAGCGATGCTGACGTCTCCTCCACTCACAGGGTTGTGGTGGTGGTGCTTATTTGGGGTGTTGGTCTTGTGGTTCTGAGCCACACGCTGGTTTTCAAGGTGTGGAATGTGGAAAGACTGTTTAGGTTAGAGCTGCCGGGGTGTTTGAGGGCTTGCAGCAGGCTGGGTTTGGGTTTTCTGTGGTAGTTTGACATCTTGTTGCTAGGGCACTGTTGAGTCATTTTACTGAGATATCTGGATCAGTTTATATCCTCCTTGTGCTGTGAAATGTAATCCCTTCTGTCATGTTTCTTCACATGTTGTTTCCTGGGCAACAGCCTGACTTCTGAAGCCACTGCTCTTCTGGTTTTAATCCCTGTGCTGTTACTTAAATGATCAATAAGTATTGATCCTGAAGTGCTACCATTAAGTTTTAAAGCTGATATCCCAAACTAATTAATAGGAATACAAACCTCTGAGTTATTTCAGACCACAGCTATGCCTACAGCAATTTTAACCTTTCAAAAGCAAGCGTGTTTCTGCTACAGAGTGTCCTAGACCTTTTTGGGGATTTTGAATATTGTCCTGAAATGCTAAGTAGTTATTTTGGGAAAAAGAATTTATCTGATAGCACATTATTCTGTATTTATCATGGACTGACTGACCAGCGTGGTTAAAATGGCACAGACCGATGCTGTCGTGCTCACATCCGTGCTGATCGGTTTTATTTCTACTTGACTGCGCTGTTGCCAAGCAACAAGTGCACAACTCCCACAGTCGCCTGCCTACTCGCTGCTCCATCATCAGCTCATTTGTATTCCAGAAAAATACAAGGAGACCGAAATTTCAGTCTGCTTTACTGAAAGCAGTTGACTGGGAAGCCCTCTTGCTTGCACCTTCCCCAGCAGGGTCGGGGTGGTGGGCATAGCCCTGGATCGTGGGAGTGCTGTCTCACTTCCAGACCCATCCGTGGTTTTGTTTCCCAATCCTGTACATGTATTTGGAAAACTCCACAACCCCATTTCCCCTTCCTGGCTTTTATCAGCATGCTTAAGACTTTGAAGTCTGGGTAGCAAGTCAGGCACTTCTGCTGTATCAATATAATATAATTTGATTTAACCATAATTTGCCCCCATAAAACGTGAAGATTGAGCCAAATGTCTGCTTGAAATGGGTTGTTTGCATAATAAAATAGTGTCTATTCAGTGATATTCCTATGCTTACTTGAAAAGAAGCACTGCTACTTATTCAGTTCAATACAAACATAACTTTATTTTTACTTAAATGCCAATGAAATAACTGTACAAATTCATTGTGTAACATTTACTGTTAGAAATTAAAACACGTTTCTGGTTATAGAAATACTGTTCACAATTGGAAAGTTGTGATTTCTCTGATACCAGTGGTTGTAAATGGTCTGCAGCCCTCCTGACACCTAGGAGAAACAGGGAGAAGAGGACTCCAGGCTCAGTAGTGAGGTTTTCTGGGTTTTGCAGCACCTTCATGCTACAATAACTGGAAATAAAATGGCCTGAAATGAATGGAAAAAACTGTGTAAAGATTTGTGATATTTAGTGACTAATAGTTTTTCAATGAACTTGTTCTTCATTTTTCATTTCATGCTGTTTGCAAAACTTCATCTGTAGTATATCGAGTACCTTTGCCACATAATTGAGATTATTTTCCTAGAGTGGACAGACCCATGCGTGCAACTATTTCTACTCGCTGATGGTGCAGGTGTCGAGGAGAAAGCATTCATGCTCACCCTTATTTGGGCATGTTCAGTGCCATGGGCTGAACTGGATTTTCAAGACTCAAGAATTTTAAGATTCAAGAATTGTTTCAGTGACAGCTTGCCGACTAATTGTTCAATTGATTTGTTGCATAACTTGTGTTAGGAATTGGCTGACACTTTGACTGCTCAGGAAGCAGTGGTCTGATACATTCTCGCTGATTTGTGATGTTCTTTAAAGCATAATACATTAACATTTCAGATTTTTGGATGTCACTTGAGATAAAGTTAGAGTTCCATTTCATTAATGTCTGTAGACAACTCCTTGTTGTTGGAGAGTGTCATGGCATTGAACATCTTGTATTTTCCTCCTCTTTTATCTTTTTTATTTTTATTTTTAAAATGGAGAGTGAGAAATAACTTGCCTGCAGTCTCTAAGTCAAGACAGAGCAAAAAGAGATATCTATCAGCCCCTACCACTTTTCCCATGCTGCAGTTGGACCATGTTGCCTTCTCAGTTTACACCCTCTTAGCAGACATCATGGCCTTGTCATATTCAGTTCCTAAAGTCAAAACTTTTGTTCTTCATATTTAAAATATCCTAGTAGATATGAAGCAAACATAGATATACATGCTAGCAATTTTTCTCAGGAATAGCTTCTGATTAGTGAAACAGCTAGGTTTAGTTCCTTTATTTTTTCCCTTCCTTTTGCATGTATTCATAACTTACAAAGAATCTGTGCTGCTATATTACAAGAATTGCTCACTGGCAAGTCAAGCAAGACAATGCAGATATGATACAGGCCTTCTATTATTTTTTTCCAGTTGTTTAATGACAAAATCATACATAAAATCAGTACTTAAAATTCTGATGTTTTATTCTGTGCAAGTAAAATTAAAAATTTAAATACAAAATAAGCATAGGTTTAAAAACAAAATTATAGGTTAGTTGTACTCAATTAAGACATATTAAAATAAGTAGCAGCTTAGTATCAAGACATTAGTGTGCACTTTCTTTAAGTACTGTTATTTTCTTTAGATCAAAGTCAGAACTTTGAATTTCTTGTGTTTTGAGTCAGTGTTTGACCTGGGTGTCTGAACTCCAGCTATGTATCACAGGAACAAACTCAGTAATTTTCACAAGACACAAGCCCTTAGCCAATAAACATTGCCACTGCGTTAACCATTACAACACAGAACAAATAAATCTCACAGATACTTGCTTTGGAGGGTACACGAGTATTCGAAATACTTGTAGTGGATTCCTCTTTCCTTAAGGTAGCAGTTGTGCTTTGAGGCATTTTGGAGTAGTTTGTTGGCATTCCACTGGTGATACTCAGAGTCATGGGAGTGGTAGATGATCCTGTTGGGCGGGCCAGGCTTGAGTTCACCTCGGTTGAATCTTTGATGTAGATGGTGTGTGTGGCTGCTGCTTCTTGAGAGCTGACCTTCCCAGTGGTCAGATCTTCTGGGTAGAGGAGCAGTGGTCGGTCTGTGCTGGTAAACAGCATGGTTTGGCTTAAGGTCGCCAAGCTAGTGACTTCCTTAACCTTAAACTGTTTATGCATTTTTGTCAGTTTGCTTGGTTCAGTTGCCACTGGAGAAGGAGCTCTGTCTGCTGCCTTCATTCCTTTGATCTTGAGGCTGGAGTCTCTGGCTGTGGGAGCTGTTGAAGCTGGAGTGGTGTCCGCCCAAAGCACAGACTGGTTAGCACAGGGAGCCCCGACAACCCGGGCAGCCGTGCCCTGCACCCATTTCAGCAAATACAGGATGTTTTGTTTGTCACTGCAGGACCATGGGTTGTTGTATAGTGTCACTACTTGCAGCTGAAAGAGCTGGTCAAAAGCTTTGTCAGGAATGGATGTGAACTTGTTGTTGTGCAGGTAGAGGCTTGTAAGGTGTTGTAGTCTCACCAGTGTTCCTGGGAGTATCTGGGACAAGAAGTTGTTAGATAGATCCACTGTCTCTATGTTGTAGGGCATATTGGTTGGAACTGTCCAAAGCTTGTTGCTGCTGAGATTGAGAAACTTGAGACTGCTCAGTGTGTTGTTGATCAGAACAGCTCTTTCCACCATATTCCCAGAAACATCGAGCACTTTGAGATTCCACTGGTAAGCTGTGTCGAGTTTCTGAAGAACTTTAATGTTGTTGTTTATGGCATATAATTCCCATAAGGACTTGGGCAGATGAGCAGGAACATTCTTGAGCCAATTATTTGAAATATCAAGGGTCCTCAAATTGGTGAATCTCGTTAGCTGATGATCGAGGTCTGTGAACTGGTTAAAGGACAGATTTAAATATGTAATGTTGTCTTGAAGTCCATGTGGCAGTAGAGTTAAGTTTCTGCCTGAACAGTCCACATTCCTGTCGCTTCCTGAGCACGTACAGTTAGAAGGACAGATAGCCAGGACAGTGGGTATGAAAAACAGAAGGACCAGCAGCCAGGTAGATGTTTTCAGTATCTGGTATTCCATTCTTGCCTGGAAATAAATATACCAAAATGACACCCTTTAAATCCATGTAATATATTTTATTTCTTTGTAAGGGTTGTCTTCACAATGACCACTTGCAGGACAAATTAAGTAAAAATATCAATAAATCCCTTTGTGGCATGGTCCTTTTTAGAATTGTTCAAGAGAGACTTTACAAAGCATCCCTTCATAGACTGTCATGTTGTCTGGCAGAATGAGACTTGTTTTTTCATCTCCCTTTCCCCCTCAAGCTCAAATGAGGGCTTTCTTCCGAAAATGCAAGTCTCTTCCAAATGTTATACAATGTCTGCTTCTTGTTTTTAGTGATTTCAAGCCTATATTATGTTTGGAATAATGTGTTCTTTTATACAGGATGAAAAAATGGCTGTCAACTGGATCTGCTTTACAAATCTCTGCAGCAATGTAGCAGTCCCCCCCATACATGCATACTGTTTGCCTAAGTAGAACTGGTTAAAATACATCTGAGGTCGTTAGGAATTTAGTTTGAAACACAAATTCCATGTTCATGCTCACATGCACGTTATTATTTTTTCTTATTATAGTGTTAGTTACATTCTCAAAGCTGGTAACACATACTTGAAAGCTGAATTACTGTTAGTAAGAAATCTCTGACACTGCAGCAAATTTCTGGTGCAAGCATCTCATCAACTAAGAATTTAGTTCTTATTTCTGCCTCTAATTTTGTAGTAGGTTTTTGTGATTAAAAACAAAAAAAAAAAACCAAACAACTTACCGTAATCTCTTCTGCAATCTCAGCGCATCATTTCTGTGACAGATTTAAGCTTAGAGGTCGTCTTGTTCTAGAGAGTAGCTACAGTTGCTGTCTGTGGATTGTGCTTGCCTCTTCAGCTGCATCGTATTGCTGCTAGCTGGGGCTCTGCAACCACCTGATCTGCACTACACTGGAGGACTGCAGAGCTGTCGTTGGTGCTGACTCAAATTTATTGCAAAGCCAGCACATCCAATAAAAGAGTTGTTTTATGCTAACTGATTCGAATTATAAAAAACACAGATATGGAGAAGTTATGTTAATGCATCAAAACATACCGTGCAGGGTTGCCTCTGTGAGCGGCACGGGAGACATTTCTGCGGGCTGGTTTAGCTTCAGCTGGGATCCCATTGGAATGTTCCTGTTTAAAAAGTCATCTGAAGTTATGTTCTTTTTTACCTTTGATTAACCTCTTCTCCTGAAATAAAGGGTAATGTTAATTTAGGCTTCCCATCTTCAGCTTTTTTAAGCTCCACTTCCAGAATATTTTTTTCATAATTTTAAAATACTTTTCTACTCACATTAGGCTGTCTCTATATTGTAAGGTATAATAGAGCTCAGCTTGTGGGATTTTACAGATTTCTGCAGGAAATCTATGTTCTGTCTTTATAGGGAATCTGAATTTCTCCAGGCAGTGTGGTAAGAGTGCATATAGTTTATAATGCTGATAAAATTAACACGGTGTAATGCAACAAGCCTTACAGAAGTGTGCAATTGGGATGCTCTTCTTTAGGCATACACAATCATACAGCTATATAAATGGTAAGAAAAAATTGTAAGGATCTTTTCTTATGTCCATTGTATGCACAGCAGCCTAGAAGTGCATTTGCATAACTTATGACTTTAATTTTTAGTGGTAATGTAAAGATTTTGAAGTTTATTGTTGTAGCATGTGCAAACGTGCTCTGTGCAATACCCACAAATATATTACTTCCCCAAGCAAACTCAAAGCTACAAACTCTTTGCAGTTTTGCAGAGATGTTGTGGAACAGCTGCAGCATATAGCAGCTTCTTTCTGTAAATCTCAACATTCAATACTGGTAAAAATAAATAAAAATTTACTTCTGAGACTGCCCTCCTGCTTCCCACCAGAAAGTCAGCTCAAACCAAGGCATGGCTCTAGAGAGGACGGTGAGCTCTGCTTGTACTGCCTTTTTGTGCTTGTTCTTCAGGTGATTGGAACCATTTCAGCTTTACGGTGCCCACTGTGTTAACTGTGTACTCTCACCGCTCTCTGCTTTACCAAACAATAGTGTGAAGGGATGGAAGGTTTAATCTCATTGCTATTAGTGAAGAACAGCTGCTGGCTGGTGGGAGGGTTTGTTTCAGGTGCTGTAATCCATCCGTTACCAAGCTGTTACCACATCATATGCAGAAAATGGGCCTTTGCATGAAGGATGGTGTGTATGGATGTTGAGGTGTTTCGACTTTGCTTTGAATTCCAAGCTTTCTGTCTGAGCAAATACTCAGTTATGCTTTAAGTGACCACAGCAGCTTTGGATTGGAAAGCTTTATTAAAATGAACTTGAATTCATTGCATTCACTTACACAGCCAAGTCTAAGCCATATACATAAGCCACAAGTATACACACCATTTTTAGAAGCTCAGAGTACCTCCAAAGCTGTGCTGGTCCTTGAAAGCTCCATGTTACATGGATGTACGCCCTGACACACAGAGCCATGCACCCTCTGTTTTCTGTAGTCTCAAAATCTGGAAGCACTGGTTACAGATACCCCACGGATTGTGCCCACTGGTTATTTTGCAATTATTTGCTTCAGGCAGAAGCAGGCTCTTCCCTTTTGTGAAAGCTGAAGTTGAGAAATGCTGTCATGCCCATGCTGTGGGCTCACTGTTCTTGCCTGTGTCAACTTCTCCTTTTCTCAGTTATTTGAAGAATATTTCATTTCAGAACAATGGGAAGGAAATCAATTTTGGCAGTCTAGAAAGGGTGTTCTGATTGGGGCAGTGGTTCGTGAATCTCTTGGAGAAGTGACTCGGGTGGGGGGGGCAATTGTTCCTCTGTTTCCGAGTGAAATTCCTGGTACTTGCTGGGATCTGAGCTGTCCTCAGTTGGTTCCCTGAGCCAGTCGGGTGGAGGTGGCAGATCTGGGGGCTGGGGTGACAGTGGTGGGTGAGGACAGGAGTCACGTGCGCCGCTTGCTGCTTCTGAGGTGGGGGCTGGAGATGCGTTGGCAGGTGGGATACTGGTTATGGAGCAGTCTTCTACTGGTGGAGGCACCGGGCTGCTTTCCGTACTGGTAGTGCAGTGAGGTGGTTTCTCTGATGCAGTGGGATGGTGTTGTACGTCTGTCTCTTGTTTCAGTTTCCAAGGCAACATAAATAAAACTGATGACCGTTTGGGAGCCTGGTCAGAGTCCACACAGACATCTGGTGTGTCTCCATCTGCAAACGGGGAACGACCCGCCCAGTTGGAATCAACCACCACTGGCCTCTTGCAGCATTTCCACAGAAGGATTACAATAATAGCCATTATCATGCTAATCAAAATGATGCCAATCAGGAGTGCTGCTATCCAGCTTCTGTCGCTGGGTTCTGCGTATGGGTCGGGGAACGGAGTCGGTGTCGTAACAGTCAGTGCTCTTCCAGATCTCTGCAAACTGGGCCCAGTTGCTCGCAATGGATAGAGGGGAGCTTTGTCTCCTGTGGGCCTCCTGATACTGCTGTGGGCACTTCCTTGACTCATGGGAACGTTGTGAGGTGTTGCTGTAGAAAGGGCTTTGCAGATTTCTCCGCAGCAGAGGAGCAGGATCACTCGATTGCTGGCCATTCGCCTGCAGCCTCTGAGTCGCTCCTCTCCTGCAGCAGGGGTGAAACAGAGTGTCTGAACTTAAAACTGTGTGTGCTGTATAGTGACAGTACTGACACCAGACAATTTTATGTTCAAACTACAGTAGAGAGAATAATATTAGGCTCTGTGTCTAAAATTTCCTGTCTGTTCAGTTTGCCTAATCAGCAGGTTTGTCCCTGACTTTACAAACAGGCAGATTTTCAACATCTCTTCATCATCATTACCTTTTCTCACCTCATCAGAGAAAGGCATGAGCAGAGAAGTCCTCACAGCATTTCAGAGTGACATTTATCAGAATGGTTATGGGCCTGGAGCAAAGCACGAAACCCTGGCAGCAGTGCTGACAAACACAACTGTCACGAGGGGAAAGCATCGGCTCGTTCTGGTGGATACGTGCTGAGACCCAAGGAAAAGGCTCTTTGCAGTTCTCTTAAACTTTATTTCCTGTCCTTGCCTCTCCTCAGCAGTTAAGGGTAGAGCAGAAAATTTTTTTTAAGTTTCCAAATACTGATGCTGTAATGGAACAGCATTCTAACATTAAACTGTTCTTATAAATTCATTCCTGCGTGTGGAACACTTTCTGTAATGAAGATGATTGTGTTCAGGTTGAGTTTTTGCATGTAACAGATTTATTTCCCCCCACCCCCCAGAACTGCTGGGAGTTCAGGTCTCTGAGTGTCTCTGTGTGGAACAAATCATGAAATACAGCCACCACATAACATTTTGTATCTGAAGTTACTTTCATGCAATTTGAACTAATTCATTAGTTGCTATAACAATAGCCATGTGAAGCTGTTCCTGGGCAATGAGCATGCATAAATCTTTGTGGGTTTACAAATACACAAAATGACATCTCAGCTGCAATAGTGTAAACAGGCTTGAGCAGTAAATTAAAGCTTCTTGAGAACATTATTGTCTAACCTCTGTAAGGTTTACAGCAGGTAAAAATGATTGAATTTAGCTTTCTTCTGCTCCCCTCTTTTCAGAACGTAGTAAATAATACTTACATGGAGAGTTCATGGTAGTTCACAGTAACAGCATCACCCGATGTGTGTCTGAAACCCCGGTGCTCTGAAGGTGAGGGACATTCACCAGGAGCCTTGAGCCCCCCTGAAGCCAGGACGTACACAGGACGTGCACGGTGCAGTTCCAAAGCAAACAGCACAAACACTAAGCAGTTCCATCTTGGAGCTGATTCTTACCTGCACGTTTCTCTTCTATCAAGCAGGCATCATCCTTTTAGTCTGAGGCCGTCGGCAGGCGGACGGTGTGCCGCGAGGCAGGCAGCTTAAAATGGCTGTGACATGTGGCAGTGAGTTTCTGCAGCTGAAGAGGAAGTTTGCCAACACTTGCTGCAGGAAGTGTCGAGAGTGGGGAGATCACCAAGAGCCTCCTCTCCCAGACCGCATGCTTTACGAGCAAACTTTTCCGCTCGGTTGTTTTCATAAAACTCCAACATTTAAATGTTTGTGGCTTTTGTCCAGGATGTGCCTATTATGCAGAAATTCATGGATGCTTGTTTGCCTGTCTTTGTTGAAAATACTTATAGTTACTTCTGTGTGAGTCAAAAATTATGCAAGTTGGGATTGGATTTGGATCTTGCTGATTGAATTTCAGTGGTGGGTTTGGTGCACTGTCATGCTTATTAGTGGAAGATCAACCGTAGTTCATTCCAGTGAGTCACAGAAAGCTGGCTGAGCGCGGGCGCTGGCTCGCTCACCCATCTTCATTTGGGCAGGTCATTAAAGAGCAGATAACTACAGATTTCTGCCCCCTACTCTCCATGTTCTGTTTGTCTGGACAGCTCTGGTCCCTGCTGCCGTCAGCGGAGGGCTGTGCTCTCTGAGCAGCTCTTTCCCCACAGCCTGTCCATACTATTTAGTGTCACCCAGGCTACTTTCTTTTGTCCCCTTGAGTGTTCTTGTCCAGAAAGGCTGCCTGGCAAAAAGAAACCTGCACAAATACATCCTCGCAGCATTGTGCAGGTGTGTTCTGCCAGTGCCAAGTAGCTGCTGCCAGATTCCTCTGCAGCTTCTCCATCTCCTCCTGCTTTTCCTGTTGTGCTCTCTTCTGCCTGCAGTAGTTCTCTTATCCAGACTCTCCCTGCTCCTGCAGCAAACACAGCTCCTGATCCTGTACTCACATTATAACTCAGTTTCTTGTCCAATTCCTTCATTTCATCCCCATTCTCTTCAACCCTTGTATTCTCCACCTATCTTTTGCCACAGTTACCCCCTCATTTCCTTCCTATTTTTCCTTCCACTGATACAATTGTGATTCTTTCCTTTGTCGCCTGCTTTTTTTGGTGACACTGCTGGTTTACTCCTTTCATCTGCTGCCTACTCACAACTTGCTTTGTTCCTGTATACCAGCTGGCTGACTCTCTTGCAGATTCTTTCTGGTTTCACTCTGTTGCCTTCCAGTTTTGCACCAGGTTAGAGTCGCACATTTGTTACCTCAGATTCTTTTTTTAGTACTTGCACAGCTTCTGCTGCTGCCTCCTGTGCTTGTGGTCATTTTGGGGAAGGAGAAGGTAACTGCAATGCAGCATCCCCTGACTCTGCCCTCCACCTCTCGTTCTGTCATCACTGTGACACGTTCTCAGTTTCTCCCCTCTAAGTACTAGGTTGTCATCACTGATGTGACACAGTTTGCCCTTACTCTTCTCCTGGCGTTTCTCTTCATGTTTTAGAAATTCCTGGTGTAATCCCCTGTCCTCCCATTCTACTTTTGTGTTGTGTTTGAGCTCTGAGGTCTGAATATGTGGTTTATGGCAGGTTCATTGGAATTTGCCCCAGCTTTGTTGGGTTTTTTCCCCATCTCCAATGAAGTTATTTTCTAATGACTCCCAGTTCTGTGCTAAGCTTGCGAACTCTGTCCAGCTTCATCTTCCTTATGACACAAACCACCTTTGACATGAGCAGTTGCATTGTTTTGAGATCTTGGCTCTCTTGGCTGCTGTGAAACTGTTGTCTTGCTTCTCTGTTGTGTCTTTACTTGCCCTTCCAGCTAAGTTTATGGGTGACGTAATGGAACATGAACTGAGGATTCAGTTCTATGTCCTGATTCTTTCAAACTCATACAACCATCATCTCTTGTGTCAAAACTGTTTGTTACAGATGCACAGGATGTTGAGAGCTTTGTCATTATGCAGTTCTAGCACTCGTAGTGGTGGTGCAATGGATCTCCTCAAACCCAAGAAGCAGCCTGTGAAAAGCTGCTCGTGTTTCCTTGACATGACAAAGCTCTGCTGTAGTGACACCAGCCATGGACATCTCCCCAGAAATATGGGAAAATTGGGTCTCTATGAGCATAAAGAAACTAAAAGTTGTGGTGGTTTTGAATAAATGTTTGGCATGTTGTAACTGGTTGTGTTGGGATGAAGTGGAGTGTGTTTCTGTGATGCAAGAAATCACAGCTAGCCATCAGAGAAGACCTTTACTGACCTTCAGCAAATGTTATAGGAATATAACATTCCAGAATGTCTTGTGCAATATTTTGTTTTAAAGAAATAGTGTCACATAAATTATTTAAAAACTGATGTTGCTAGTTTATTGGAGATAACAAATTGAAACAGTTCTCATCTTCTGACGTATAACACAAACTTCACATATTCATACACAGAGTCGAAACACAACAAATGTGGTTCAGATCTCCATCTGGTTCCAAAGTGATTAAGCTGCTTTAAGAAGCTCATGATGGAAAAACCTGACAGGGGATTTTGAGAGGGACTGGTTCCCAATTCAGTGATAGCATCGAAGCTGTCACTGAATTAAGGTGGTGATACCTGTGTGGCACCTCATGGTATGGTATATTTGTCAGCCTAACAATTCTGTACTTCTGTTCCCCTAATGATCTTTGGGAATGGGCAGACTGTCCTTTTGTTTTACCCAGTTCAGCTCCTTTCACCACAATTGCTGGTGACACCGCTGAAGCTATTTAACACAATCTTATTCCCTTCTAGGTCTGCCAGTTGCTACAGCGTTCCCACTGTTATAAAAGGAAAACCCTAAGAGCTGAATTTAGCTTTCCTGTGATAGAATTCATGTTGTTACTTGAAAGCTGTTTTTGCCTTGCGTTAGTGACGTAAAAAAGGCAAAAGATGAGCTTTTACCTGAGTATGAATTAAATCTCAACTACAAAGTTGGTTAAAATGGGTTTGTGTGACTTTGACAGTTCTCTGTTTTCCTGTTTGTCTGTTTCTTTAGTGAGTTTCTGGGTAGTTTCATCTTCAGTTTTCCTTTGGATCGCAGTGTCTCGCCCTGGTATTAAGTCTTGCATTACCAAGTCAGTTCCAGCTGTCTCCTTGGGCATCCTCTGCCATGTTCCTGCTGCAGTTGGCCAGAAGCTGTTAGCTGTCACGATATCACCGTTGCTCCTGGGCCTACGTTTTCCTTGCTGAGTTTTTTTGAGATAGGACATTTTGTTTGCTATTACAACTGTCGACAGAAATAAGAAGGTGCAGATAAGCACAAGTACTGCTATTACAATGAAACAAATCAGAATAAGAGACTTATTGTCTTCACATGTTTCTTTTGTCATTGTACTCTTGGGCTTGCTGGTATTCCTGGGTCCTCCACTGGCAGAACCAGCACCTCTGGCAGGGGAAGATGTTGGATTTGGGGCCATTGTGGAGGATAAGGATTGCAGGGTACTGATCTGCTTTGCAGATGTAGTCATTTTGCTGCTGAAATTGATGTTCAGAGGAGAATTTGTGTTGACTTCTGTTATGGTCTGGCTTCCACTTGGGTTTTGGCTGATAGGATCCCAGGTTTCATTTATAATCCTAGGATAATCGGTGTGGTTTGCGCTTGTTTGCAAACACAGAGCAAAGATTATCAGGATGAGGAAAGTGAAGTGTGGTTTACTATGTCTCTTGGTCTTCATCTTCCTATTGAGTAACCTGCAAACATACAAATCATGGTATTAGGTTAGCAAATGCTATCTCCTAGAGGCTTGAATCAGACTTTGTGGGGAACAGTAGGCAGCCTTTTTGGTGAAAAAATATGTAACTTGACCTCGTTTTTAGTGGGTGTAGGAGGATGAGTTCAAGTACTTGATGCTCTGAAAGAATGTGCTGTCTCAAACTTCTGACAGTTTGAGGTTTATAGGAAATAAATGAAGATAAAAGAACATGGAGCAAAGAGAGAAAGGAAAGTGTTTGCTCTGAAGTGCTCAGTGATGTGGAGGCAGGCTCCGGGGTACTTCCTCCTCTGTGGTAGTTCCTCCTCTTTAAAGCTGGCCGTATTACAGCTTTGAGCTCATCACTTCTGCTTTTACACAGGGAGAGGTGAAACCCATGTAAAGTTTACAGATGAGTGCTGCTTGCTTTCCTGCCTCCCCCGGAACGTGGGGAACGTAACCCTGCGTGTGAGGATGGGCAAGTGGAAAACTTCCCTGTGAAGTTCCCGTGAGTGACAGCAGTGCCCCCTGAGCTGTTTCTGTTGCTTAGCACGGCTGTCTGGAGGGTTTCTACATGCTGAGCAAAATCTTTGTTCTCTAATCTTTCTGCTTTGTGGTTACAAAAGGCTGTTTATCACAAATGTACTCAAATTTTTCTCACACACACGGTACAGATTGTGACATTTTCTGTAAAATGCCGGAGACAATTATGCAAATGATATTAGCATTACTCTGTTCTGTTTCACATCTGTGTAGTATTCAAATTTGTAGCTGTTGAATTTGGAGGGCAGGAAACTGATCTTTAGGTCAGCCTGATACCAAGATAATAACCTCAGATCAGACAAGCAGAGAACCACTTGGCTGCTGTTCATGCAGTTTGCACGTGTGAGACACGTTCAGAGTTTGAGGCTTGTCATCCCACCCAGTGCCTCACTTTCACCTGGCTCCATTATCAGAACAAAGTGTTTCCTTTGAATGTTACAGACTCTGGTTCAAATACAGAGTGACCCAAAGTGACAGTGCTATTTTAGAAATAAATTTGTTCTTGAAGCTGCTACTTTAAAGGTGACAAAGTGTATCTGTATCTTGGTAAGATTAGGTACAGATACACTCCAACATTTAATGTTCCTGTCCAAGAGTTCCTGCTACTCTGCCTGCTCCCCCAAGAGCACACTAAGTCCAGTGTTAATTGTAGTGTTCTAGCCCAGATGGGCTTTTCTTAAAAATAAACAAACTGATGTTGTTAAGGGCTTTGCTTAAAATCATAAGAGCAAAAGAACTGATCATTAAGGAGCTGTTCCTTTTTAGTCCAGCCTGCTGTGTGTAGGTATTGACAGGGTCTGCTCTTAGTGCAGCCAGATCTGAGCACACAGGAACAACAGAGCTGGGCAGTGACTGTCACTGCTCATTCTTTGGAGTCTGGTGATGAATAACCTTTAACATTGATAAAAATACAGTTATATCAGCTTGCTTAATTCAGTTGGAGATAACATTTGTACAGATTGTTACTATTTTTGAGTTACTTGTAGTTCTTTAAAAATACTTTTACATATAATTTGCTATAAAATCAAAGAAACTTTGAAGAGGAACTTAAAATAGGAGAAGGAAAATGTGTACTTACCTTGCCGAGATGTAGTCAAAAGCAAACTGGTGTTTCAGGTAGTTAGTCCTTTAGCAATAAAATGTCTTTGTGTGTGTGTTTGCTCTTAGGATGCAAGCGACCATTAACATAGAGCCGGTGGATTTAGACAATGCTGGTGTTTTTTAAGCAAATCTGTAACTGAAATTATATGTCGTTTACTCTGAGTGGAGAACTAAAACCACAGAGATGACACACTTCCTTTTTGTAACAACTACACCATGACACGTTAGAGGGGGAAAAACACCAGCTTGCCCAAATTAGCTCTCAGAACAACAGGAAGTAACACAGGGGAAGAAAAAGTCTCTTTGGCAGACGAATATTCTACGTCCATGCAGTGTCCCTCAGTTGTCCTGCCCGCAGGTGGTTCACCTCAGGTGTTCCCCACCAGGGTCCCCGTTCACTCAAACCTGCGGCCGTGCTTACACTATTTATTAGCTCTTTCTGCAGCCTGGTGGTGTGCCTTCAAAGAGTTGAGCTAACTCTAACTTGAGCCAGTGACGGGGATTTACAGGTACCTGAGGTGTTCATGAGCTACTGTTGAGTTTAATTTTGAATTAATTCTTCCTAATTGAATTTTGTCTGCTGTGCTGACTCTGGAGACTTGGTGTAGGCAGATGCACTGTCCAGTCTCATAAAATTCAGGGAATTGTTAAATGAGATAATACATAAATATTAAGAACCTTTATCTGACTGTTTTTCTGGGCTGAGTTATTTTGTAGACAAATCCCCTGTACTGCTGGGAGGACTGGCCATTCTTACAGCCACTCCACCAAGCGTTAGGGTGTGCTGCAGTATATGGCAAATGAAATGAGTTTGAGACCCCATGAAACAATTGGTATGTGGTTGCTAATTTAGTCCTAATTAAGACTTCTGAAGTAAATGCATTTTTCCACATGAAAAAATAGATATAATTCAAATCTTTAAGGAGATAAAAACGTTAGCTTGAGGGACTTAACACTTTTAGTTTTAAAGAAACTTTGGGCTCTTTTCGTGTAATGCAGTTTGGATCCAGTTGATGCATTGCTGCTCTCCAGCATGGATTTTATTTTTCCATTTAGTTGAATAAACCTTCTCTCTGTCTGGAGGTTGCTTGGCTGTGGTAGGTTCTGTGGCACTTCGAAATGAAGTCAAGTCCCAAGTCAAGCTTCGTCATAGTGGGCACTAACCTCGGTGGGAGTGTGAGGTGTGACAGAAGGGCAGTGATGCCTTCAGGTTGGAGCTGCCAGTTCAGTGTCACTACTTTGAATCTGTGGGAATTTCAGAACTGTGTGAAAGATCAGTCTGGTTTAGTGTGGCAGTGGTAGTAATGGTAGCAGTAGTATGTGTAACACACCTCTCATGTTTGTAATGCGGATCTAAAATGCAAACCCAACAATGTCCACTTTGTTTTCTTACAGATTCAAGACTGGTCAGATCAACGGAGATTTGCTGATCTACCACGTCCTGCTGACTCTGAAGCCATACTATGCAAAGCCATATGAAATTGTAGTGGACCTCACGCACGCTGGCCCCAGTAATCGCTTTAAAACAGACTTTCTCTCAAAATGGTTTGTAGTTTTTCCAGGCTTTGCTTATGAAAATGTCTCAGCAGTTTTTATTTATAACTGTAACTCTTGGGTCAGAGAATACACCAAATACCATGAAAGGCTCTTGACAGGTTTGAAAGGAAGCAAAAGGCTTATTTTCATAGACTCCCCAGGGAAACTGGCAGAGCACATCGAACACGACCAGCAGAAACTCCCAGCAGCTACCTTGGCTTTGGAGGAGGACTTGAAAGTATTTCACAATGCTCTTAAACTGGCTCATAAAGACACCAAAGTTTCTATTAAAGTAAGTCCTTTTAATGCTGTTCCTAGGGAACTGTTACATTTTTATAAGGATTTGAATATGATTTTATTGTCTTTTAATTCTCCTCTCCTGTCTTGAGGAGAAATCACAAGTTCTTAGTATGCCTCTTTAGGAAGTATAACATTTCATACATTTATCTTTATAAAATGAGATGTGTCAGACTTCTCTCTGTGTTAACAATAGGTGCCAAGCCATTTTTCTGTTCTCTTTCTAAGGTTGGGTCAACAGCTGTGCAGGTGACATCAGCAGAACGAACAAGAGTCCTGGGACAAACCGTGTTTTTAAATGATATATACTATGCCTCTGAAATTGAGGAAATATGTCTTGTTGATGAGAACCAGTTTACCTTAACCATTGCCAACCAAGGCACACCACTCACCTTCATGCATCAGGAGTGTGAAGCCATCGTTCGGTCCATCATCCAT
Source organism: Podargus strigoides (assembly GCA_028020825.1). Classification (NCBI taxonomy): domain Eukaryota; kingdom Metazoa; phylum Chordata; class Aves; order Caprimulgiformes; family Podargidae; genus Podargus; species Podargus strigoides. The sequence continues at coordinate 11,459,688 of CM051640.1, read as the reverse complement.
ATACGGACACGGTGGGAGCTGTCACAGCCAGACTCCATCCCACAGCACACTAAAATTCGTCCCAAGGATGTCCCTGGAACACTACTGAACATAGCACTGCTCAACCTGGGGAGCTCAGACCCCAGTCTGCGGTACAGATCTTTTAAATTAATATCAACTTTGGTCAAAAAGGGGAATTCCTCCCGAGGTTTTCTTAGTGTTAGCAAATATTGCTCAAGTGAAATGTTTCTTTCACCACAACTCAATAAAATATACTTCTTAATATAAAGATTGGGTTTTCTATAGGTGAAGAGAGGCATGCATACTGTCAGGGTGACTGAGGGCATATAGGAAGCTTAATTTCTCTTTATATGGAGAAATACTTGTGCTTTGCAGTGTATGTTTATTAGGTACACTTGATTTTCATGGTGTTGAACTTGTTTAATAAGGTAGGAGCTGTAGCTCTTGGATCAGGCTGGTGGAGCTTGTCAGAAAGGACTGCCCCAGCCTGGTGCTGCTCAGTGGCAGCTCTGGGGCCCTTGCACCAGCTCAGCTGCACCTGGAAGGACTTAGAATTTCCTGGAACTGAAGGTCTTTCTGAGAAGTCCAGTACAAAGTCCTTCAAGCATACTCTTTCACTTCACCTGAAATTGTTTAAAGCAAGTGGAGGAGCAGTTCTTTAATTTCTCCAAGGCAGATGTTCTTGTCTCTGAATCTGAACTGCAGGGAAGAAGTTGAAGATTTAAATGTAATCTCTTGTCTAGCAGTATTGAGTTGATGTTTCAAATGTCAGTGCTGCTGCTGTGATGCCGTAGTGTAACGCGTGTGTTTTAAAATGTACGAGAAAACTCTTACAAGTCACATTGCTTGCTTTGTTACAGGTCTGCTGCCTATAACCTTCTATGTGCCTTAACCTGTACCTTTAATTTAAAGATTGAGGGCCAGTTACTGGAAACTTCAGGTCTGTGTATTCCTGCCAACAACACGCTATTTATTGTATCTATTAGTAAGACTCTTGCAGCTAACGAACCACACCTTACCTTAGAGTTCTTGGAAGAGTGTATTTCTGGATTTAGCAAATCTAGTAAGTAACACTGGTATTCCTTAATGCTAACCATGAATTTGAAAAGATTTAGGTTGGTAGCTGTCTGGCTTAGTTAAGCTTCTTCATGTTCCTGAGTCACAATAAGTTTGAGTTGCAGTGCTTCCTCGAGCTGTTTCAGCCGTTCTCACAGTTACCCACTTATATTTGTTTATTCATAAGTTGTGCAATACTCTGAAGCCAGGCAATTTTACAAATGGGAATGGCATCTGTAGGAGCAAAACCACTACTTTTCACATTTGTGTGCCCTCTCCTTTCCCATGAAGTATATTTAAAAAAAAAACCAAACAAGCAACTGCCTTTTAAACTGATGTTAAAACAGGTTTTACTCGACATCTCATTTGTTTACAGAATTAAGTCCATTCAGAAGATCACAATACAAATTGTTTGTTTCATACCACTGTTGCTAGTTTTGTCCAGTGAGTACTTTGGATGGATCTCTGTCAGGCTGGTGCTAATTCACCAGAAGCAGAAAATGTCACAGAACAAAAACCAAAACTGGAGGTCCATGGCAGTGAAGGTTTGAACTCCAGACTATACATACACAGAAGAGTTACTGCAGCCAGATCAAAATTCATCTTTTCAGATCAATTATAGCTCTCAATCACAAATCTGGTTCTGTTGCACTGCTTTTGCCATCCTTCCTTTCCAGGCGTAACAGAGCTCTGACTTTAACGTTGGAAGCTGCTGAGAATACATTCTCAAGATTGAGAACAAATTATTTTAAGTAGTCCTGCCTAATACTGAATGTAAACATCTTTGTGTCACATCTCTTAATAAGATACTAATATGGCAATGTCTCCTTGCCAGGTTGCTGCAGATGTTTCTTGGTTGTCATTATTGGAGCATGTTTGTTTCTGCAGCTTGTCCCTTTGCCCAGTGTGATTTGCTCAGCTCTGATAGGAATTATTTTAGACAATGAAGCTGAAAGGAAAAGTGCTCACAACTAATTATGTATTTATAAATAGAGACCAGTGCTGATTCTTTGTTACAAAGTGCATTTTTATTTCAGGTATTGAGCTGAAGCATCTGTGTCTGGAGTACATGACTCCCTGGCTGTCCAACCTGGTCCGGTTCTGTAAACACAACGACGATGCGAAGCGCCAGCGTGTCACTGCTATTCTCGATAAGCTCATCACAATGACAATAAATGAAAAACAGATGTATCCTTCCATTCAGGCTAAGATATGGGGAAGTCTGGGACAGGTACGAACTGCATTGTTTATTGTAGTTTGTTTAAATGCAGATTATAGAGTTATTTAACCACTTACATGTTAAAGCAGAACAATAAAATGAGTCTTGACATGACCTAGGCTTATTAGCTGTATGGAGAGCTGTGTGCAAGTTCTTCTGAAGTTTCCATTCTATAAAATACTTCATAAAATCACTAATGAACTCTGGCTTCTATGAATGTTTCTTTACTTCCCTACAAAGTAAAGAAAATGAAGAAAATAAAGCTGATGTCCTACATGCCATTCATGAAGGAGGTGTCTGGGCAAACAAGACCAGTGTGGCTGGCCAGGGCCAGGCCTGCTCCCAAGCGTTGGATCGACTTCCTCATTGTCAGACTATTTGTATTTTCTTTACCTACATCCAGTCTGGTGCAGCCCAGCATCACAGAGTTACTCTTGGAGAGTGTGGGAGAACTGGCAAATGGATGCGGGAGTGCATTTTCCTGCTTGGTCCAATTGGCCAAAGAAGGGGAGGGGGGAAAGGAAACAAACCAAAAAACTGTATTTTGAAAGCTTAAATCACACTGAGAGCAACATGATGCTCTAAGCAAAATCTTTGACAAATCACATTTTGCTTATATTCCTTTTCCACTTCTAATCCAGTTTCTTCTTACTAGGTTCAGTGTTTTATGAATTGTTACACTTTCAAATGGAAAATGAAATAAAAATAATACAAACTAAATTATAGTTTCTCCACAGTTCTGAAGCACTTTGAGTGAAACCTGATGGAATTCAGCTTCACACTTCTAAAATTTACATTAGGCTTTTTTCCAGTGCTTCAGTTGATGGTAGTTGTGCGTCTTCAACTAAAAAAAATGAATGTGCATATTTAAAAGGTGGTTCACTGTGAAAAAATAAAGTTAAGCTGACTGATAAAAGGACTTTTTTTTTTCTCTAACAGATAACAGATCTCCTTGATGTAGTGCTGGACAGTTTCATCAAAACCAGTGCCACAGGGGGCTTAGGATCCATAAAAGCCGAGGTGATGGCAGACACAGCCGTGGCGCTTGCCTCTGGGAATGTGAAACTGGTCTCAAGCAAAGTGAGTTCCCTCTTTGCTGAGTTCCTTTTATATAATAATGTCAGCTTGTATAATAACGTGACACTGAGAGGCTTTCTGATAACTCAGGACAGGCAATAAGACAAAAAGCAAGCTAAAAGAGGTTCCAAGCCATAGAATAATTCCAGTGTCGATTGTAATGGTTGTGACTGAAGTTGTGAGCTGTGCTCTTGGCTTTCCTTTCAGGTGATTGGCAGGATGTGTAAAATAATTGACAAGACCTGTCTGTCTCCAACTCCTACCCTGGAACAGCACCTGATGTGGGATGATATTGCTATCCTAGCACGTTACATGCTGATGCTCTCCTTTAACAACTCTCTGGATGTGGCAGCCCATCTCCCCTACCTCTTCCATGTGGTTACTTTACTGGTGGCCACTGGTCCCCTTTCTCTCAGAGCTTCCACTCATGGTCTCGTCATCAACATCATTCATTCTCTTTGCACTTGTTCACAGCTTCACTTTAGTGGTAAGGTTTTTTTCAGATTTTCAGTTAAGCTGGTTGTTCCTTAGTTTTAAGAAATACTGGAGTTGTCTTTCTCTCTTTAAACTGTTCTGAGAGTTTGAAAATACCGTGTTGTGATTCAGCTCTCCTACAAATCAGAATGAGGATATGATCTGTGACAAATGAGTATGGAATTAACAAATGACTGTGGCTTAGAGCAGGTGCTTAATGCAAATTGTTTGTGTAATGGGTTTTAGAAAAAGAGAAGAAAGTACCAGTGAGTTCTTGTAGTGCAGAGGAAGGCAAAAATATGTCTGTGCTAAAACAGGTTGATGGGCATCTCAGAAGGGTTGTGTAATGTGCTAACAAAATACCAGTTACATAAGGGAGTGGGGAAACTATTCTGTTACAACAGGTATTTGCATACTGCTATGTTTTAGCAGTCCTAAAATAATTGGTATTAGCAAATATGTAGCTGTCACTGCTTACCACAGAAGTTCAGTATAAAACCAGGGTAGATTTTGTGCAGAAAAAATCACATTTATGTAATCTTGTCTTTTTTTTAAGTATCTGGAAGCTCGTTTTCTATCTATATATATTGACAGAGTGTGTGAATACACACACATATATCTGTATAAAGAAAAGCTTTGCTGTGACACATGGAGAGAAAGCCAAGCCTTCCTGTCAGAACAATGAATGTGAAGTACACCGAAATGAAAGTTCAGAACTGTAAAAATACTCAGTGTGAGTAGCAGGGCTGTCATTTCCTGCTGATTGAAGTGGCTTGCTTCATTCTAGTGCCAGAGCCAAAACCAGGATTTGATTGCAGTTTGAACTTCCCATCCTGTCGGTGTTTCAGAACAGGAACTCTCCAGGTTTCCATTTTCTGAATCAGTGTGAGGAGTCTCACAGAACCACATCTGTGAAGAAGTTTCTTTCTACCTGTTTTTAGAATACTATTCCTGTGCCTGGTTCCAGCAGTCTGTGTGAGAGAGCACAGCTCTCGTGGGATATTCTGAGAGCAGTAGCAAAGTGTGTTGGAATGTGCAGAGGGACAGAGGATGATTGTCTACTTCTGTATTCATGGGAGGGAGAGCCGAAGAGTGCTGAAAATATGGTCTGGATTTCAGTGGCTTAAATTTAATATGTCAACATTTTTCAACAGAGGAGACCAAGCAAGTTTTAAGGCTGAGCCTGACTGAGTTCTCTCTGCCCAAATTTTATTTGCTGTTTGGAATCAGCAAAGTGAAGTCGGCCGCAGTGATAGCGTTCCGGTCCAGCTACCGAGACAGGTCGTTCTCGCCGGGCTCCTACGAGAGGGAGACGTTCGCACTGACCTCGCTGGAGACGGTTACTGAAGCTTTGCTGGAGATCATGGAGGTGCGTGGCTCGAATGATCCCTAGGGGAAGATGGCACTGCTTTCACTTTCCATGGGAGATGTGCCTCCCGTGGTGTGGTAATAAGTAGTTAAGCAGCTGACTTCTGAGAACTGAAATAACTGCACATTCTGAATTTCAAAAAGACTTTTTCTTACTGTTCCATGTATCCAAACAATATAATTCTTTCTAGGCTTGTATGAGGGACATTCCAACGTGCAAGTGGCTGGACCAGTGGACTGAACTGGCTCAAAAGTACGTCATAGACCATAATCCCTGCCCTCCTTTGTAGGATTCTCAGCTTCTCATTACAGCCTATTTGTTGTATATTTGTTTAATATAGTTTACTCTGTTTCTTCACAGGTTTGCATTCCAGTATAACCCATCCCTGCAGCCAAGAGCACTTGTTGTCTTTGGCTGTATAAGTAAACGTGTGTCTCATGGACAAATAAAACAAATAATCCGAATTCTTAGCAAGGTAATAGACCCATGCACCTTAAATCGATTTGGTTGCAATAGGTTTCAGCAGTGCTGCCACTTCTGGAGTAACAGTAGTGCTCAATATTGAGACACTGAGATTGATCCAGAAGTCAGTGTTTAAATAAATGTGCAATTTCCTGTTAAGGCTTTTAGCTGCGTGCACCTGATTCACAACTACTTTTTTTTAAAGGAAGTTAATAATCTAATTTGTTGTAAGGACAACCAAGAGCAGGGCACTTGTTTTAGAAAACTTTGCACCAGACTGCCTGGCTTGGTAATGATGTTCCATGTTTTCTAGAGAAGACTGTGTTCCATAGCGTGTAAAAAGAGTGTGCTAAAGATGTTTCCTTTAAGCATTTTAATAGAGTTTTATGGGCATAAACTTCAACTGAACAGCACCTGAGTTGTCAAAGAGCTGTTCTTTAATTCCTGCACCCTGTCCTGCATCCTTACGTTTTCATACGCGCCGTGCGCTGGCTTTCAGCAGCGCGTGTGTCACTGCTGTGCGCACCTCCACTTGTAAAAGTCCTTGAGAATTGGTTTAAAATGAGTTCGAGCTCTGTCAGCTAGTTGAGAGCAACAATTATTGTTTAGAGCTTTGATCTTCTTTTTACAAAGCAAAATCTAATTATGGTTGTATTTTTAATTACTCTTTTTTTTTCTTTCCCCCCCCTACAACAAGGGACTTGAGAGCTGTTTAAAAGGCCCTGATAATTACAATAGCCAAGTTCTAATAGAAGCTACAGTTATAGCACTCACCAAGCTGCAGCCCCTTCTTAATAAGGTAAACAATGGGATTTTCAAACAGAACACATTTTGTAAATGAAATTAATTCTGGGTATAATCTCAAAAATACCAGTAAGCATTGTGGTGTCTGAAGTTCACACTTCACTGCTGTGACTCATGCTGGGAAGTGCTACATATGGAAATATGGCCCAGCTGTTTGGGGGGGACCTCTGCAAAGGCTTTAAAAATGCTTTAGAATCTGCTCTTCTGCTTCATCAAACTGGGCCGTGGCTGCAGGGGCAAAGGCTGTCTTCATTCTTCCCAAAACATTTCCAGTCTCAGCTTGCAAATGCTTGCTTGCCCCACCATGCTTTGCAGCTGAGACTGATGTTTCTTACCAGCCATGCTGTGGTTTGGTACGGAGCTGGCTGGCTGCACGTCGCTCCCAGCTCGTTATTGGGTCGGCACACCGATGGCTCTGAAGAGCCTCATGTGTCCACTGTTAGTGAATAAAACCTGCTGCGTGTGTCGGTCCTGTTTGTCTTCCATTTACAGGAACTGACTTGAAAGTGAATTCATGCATCTTCCTTTTCCCTTCCAGGACTCTCCTATGCACAAGGCCCTCTTCTGGGTAGCTATGGCAGTGCTGCAGTTAGATGAAGTGAACTTGTACTCCGCGGGCACGGCGCTGCTGGAACAGAACCTGCACACCTTGGACAGCCTGCGAGTGTTCAACGACAAGGTGAGCAGGGCCTCCTGAAACCGCTGCTTTGTCCCTGAGATCTGATGGGTGACTTTCGATGAGGTCCTCCTGTGTTTTGTGTTTTCTGGGTCAGAGCCCAGAAGAGGTGTTCATGGAGATCAGGAGGCCGCTGGAATGGCACTGCAAGCAGATGGACCATTTTGTTGGGCTAAATTTCAACTCCAACTTCAACTTCGCCCTCGTGGGGCACCTCCTGAAAGGTAAGAACCTGTGTGGCTGTTTGCTGTAGGTGAGCACTCTGAATTCAGAAACAAAAACAAATCTGAGGATAAAGGGGGGAAAATGGGTAATGGATTTTAAGTAACTTGAATTACAGAACAGGTACAGAATGAAATGCTCTTTGCCAGGTTTCCCGTGGACACGCCCCGTGACAGTCTTTAGTGCTAGTGATACAAATTCTCAGCTCTCACAGGATGTGTGGCTTCATTTGCTGCAGTTCTTTACTCCTTCCTCCTGTCACTCTGTGTGTGTGTCTGTGCTCAGGCTCACTGGTTTCTAGAAGATTGATTTGTGAGGTAACAGAATTATATGCACAGGCATTTGAAATTATTTGACGTTGGTGGGGAGGGACAGAAGAAATTAGACTTGAATGTGCAATTTCTGAGAGCACTGTGCTTCCTTACCCTTCACAGGAAGTTTCCTGAGAACATGCTGAAAAATATTTCTGAATATTTTCAAAATATTAATGCTTCATAAATATGCATTCAAATTAAATACCATATTTGGTTTCCTAACCTTATTTCTTAGGGTACAGGCATCCTTCTCCTACCACTGTAGCAAGAACAGTGAGGATTTTACACACACTACTCGCTCTGGTTAACAAACATAGGAACTGTGACAAGTTTGAGGTGAACACGCAGAGCGTGGCTTACCTACCAGGTAAAACCAACCAACCACCCGGCCCTTTAAACCTGTGCTAACTGAAAAGGAATGGATTCTTGTGGGAGTTTTTGTGGTTTTTAGGTTGATAAAATTGTACCAACATAGAGGAAACTTGTAAGTGGAGATGGACAGGGGTCTGGGCTAGGCTGGGGTAGATCAAGTAAAGGTTTTTGTGGACTGAAGGGCTCCCAGCACGGACCCTACTGTGCAGCCTGGAAAATGCTTCAGGGAGGCTGAAGGTTTCTTGGTTTAGACACTGAAGTGTGTGCCTTAGAACACACAAATGTCGAGTGGTCTGGGAACAGAAATGGTGACCGTGTGAGGGCAGCTGTTCAAATCGTGTGGTTGTAAGTGCATGGGGGATACAGTTATTTTTAACTGACCTGCTTTTGAGCTCTGCGTTTCACTAAGTGTAATTACATCTCAGTGGTGGTCTTTGTACTAAGTGAAAAATTGACATTGATGGAATTTTGCTTACATTCTTCAATGCATTCCTCCTGTGGAAAACTTACGTTAGCTTTCTTTGAATTTTTAGCATTGCTGACAGTATCTGAGGAAGTTCGAAGTCGCTGCAGCCTAAAGCATAGGAAGTCTCTCTTGTTGACAGACGTTTCAATGGAAAATGTTCCTATGGATACATATCCCATACATCACAGTGACACTAGCTATAGGTTGGTTATCTGATTTTAGATAAGTTACACATTTCAATGTCTGTTTACTTTAACTTATCTAAAGGTGAAAAAACTGAAGCCCACATTCCTAACGCTAAGTTAATGTTCTGTTCCTGGTTCCTGACCAATATGCTCCTTACCCTGTGACACTGTCATCAAGAGTCACAGAGACATTTGGGTATTCCTATAGATTTAATTTTGAGAGCTGTTTCAGAACTTTGGAGGTTCTTCAACTCTCTGCTAACCTCTTTCTGCAAGAGCCCATTTCACCCCATTTTCCATTAATGGTTTAGAAGAAGGTTTTGTTTGTCAAGGCGTGTACTAAGTAACCACTTGGTCCCTGTCACTGGAAAATCCTGACACCTTATAGCCTGTCTGTAAGCAGCCACAGGGATAAGCTGAGAAATCAACCTAGGAGTGACAAGGAGAGGCACTTCCTCTCAACCTCACTCAGTATCTCTCTACTTAGCATCCAGTGTGGAATAGCCAATTATTAAATATATTTCACCTTGCCTCATAGGCTGGTTTGCTTGTGTTCTTTTCACTGCTTTATTTTCTTTCTCTTCAGCATTACATGCATATCAGGTTGTTAGTTTTCACTAGCTCAGATGTTTTTACAAACAAAATAATTATTATTTCTTACTGTGTGTTTTTGGGGAGGTTAACCTGTTAGGAAAGATGGGTTTAATAAAGGATAGTTTGGATAGTTGAAACATTTTTGCCTAAATGTGCATAGTTTTAAAGATTTTCTTAATTTAATTTCTCTGCACTTTCAGGACACTAAAGGAAAACCAACCATGGTCATCACCAAAGGGGTCAGACAGACATCTGGCTGCCAGTTACCCGACAGTGGGACAGATAAGCCCTCGAACACGAAAATCCATGAGTTTGGATATGGGGCAGCCTTCACAAGCCAACACTAAAAAGCTTCTAGGTTATTAAGATAACTAATTTACTGATGTGTCTACAGAGTACCTCAGGAAGTGTTACTGGAGAGAAATTATGCTTGTATTTACTCTAAGTGCTTATTCCTGTTTCACAGGAATATATGCAGTTTCTACAACATAGAACTTAGAGAACACTCTCCATTTTTTGCCTAAATGTGCATAGTTTTAAAGATTTTCTTAATTTAAGGACCAACTCAGTTCTTTGGATCACGGAGGGGGGAAGCAAGAGTGGCACTCACGTGTTGATGTGGAGAAAAAAAGGAAGAAAAAAAAAGATATTCCAGATACTAAAGAGTCACAGTGCCAATTTTCTGCCACCAGCCCTCTATCAACAAAACCAAGCAGCTGAATACCTCAGCTTAGCTGCGATACTGAATACTCTAGAAGAGATGGTCCCAAACCATTTTAGGTGTTTTGAAAGCAATCTGATTTTTATTCGTGGCTTCTCAGTGCATCACATTTGCAAGCAAAGTCTTAATATCAGAGAAACAAGATGAGGTGCTTTGCATACCTTGTGGTTATCCTTTTGTATTATATGGTATATAAGGAAGAAGAGGGACATTTCTTTCATTACAATCCTATTACTGCTTCCTTTTCAGTAATCACATTTTGGCATGTGTATTCAATGTGGTGTGTGACCAGGGAACCATAGCATGCCCACAGCTTACATACTTGAATAAACTGCATGCTTTCCTCTCATGTATTGTGAAGCATTTTGGAAACTGTGATGGAGAGCGGCATGGTGTGATCATATTTTCTCTACCATCCCTGAAAATGGTGAAAATTTCCCCAGATTCCTATCAGTACTTTGTAGATAGGAGAGTAGCTTGGCCAGAAAATCAGAAATAGTTAGAATATGGATGTAGGTTTAATGTTTTTAATTACCTGATAAATTGTTTTTAGGTACAAGGAAAAGTTTTGACCATTTGATATCGGACACAAAGGCTCCTAAAAGGCAAGACATGGAATCTGGAATCACAACGCCTCCCAAAATGAGGAGAGTAGCCGAAAATGATTATGAAATGGGTGAGAAACAGGACTAATGTTTTAAGAATACTAATTATAAATGCTTTGTATAGATATACAAAGGATTACTTCTAAAGTGAATGTTTATTTGCCTAGGTTACCACAAGGTAAGGGAGAAACATCTTTCTTAACAGTGGCTTCTGGAGAGTACAGTCTTCATATCACTGGCAACTGAGGTCTGGATTAGAGTTGCTCAGTTTGCAGATGCAGAATAAAGGGCAGCTGTAAAGCACTTCATACAGGAGTGAAATGTAATAAATAACATTTGGCTTTTTATAAGTTAATAAGCCCTAGCTGCAGATTTCTGCAGGAGGTGGAATGTGACCTAATGCCTAGAATGCCTCTCTTCATCTTCTCCCCCATCCGCTTCCTGTGCCCCCATCCCCAATTGCAATGCAAGACCAGGGTTCTTCCATTGAATCTGATGTCAGGCTGCTGCCTGACCCTGAAGATGGGACTGACCACCCCTGGGCCTGTATTTCACTGCACAGGAAATTGGGGCTGTCGTTTACCATCTGAGAATACATCCCATGTAATGGCCTAGCACTGCTGGTGTTACAGCATAGTTGTTGCTTTTAGACTTGATGAAGAGGCTGGCGAGCCCCCAGGTTTGTGTATGACTGAGTTTGTTGTGAAGAGCTGATGCTGTTTTGGTTTGGGTTTATTTGGCTTTGGATGAGTTGCTCTTTTTTATTTGGCAGAACCCCAGAGAATATCACCGCAGCAACACCCACATCTTCGCAAAGTTTCTGTTTCTGAGTCAAATGTCCTCCTAGATGAAGAAGTTCTGACTGACCCAAAAATCCAAGCACTGCTGCTTACAGTTCTTGTAAGCTTTCTTTCTGTGTGTTCTCTGTTATTTTCTGATATTCTTTTATCTTCCCAAGAAGCATGTGTGTTCCATGCAGTGTTTCTAAATTTGTGTGGATCAGAATCACTGTGATGTGCAAGTCTATTTTCTTGTTGCCATTCTTCCAGCTTTCTAGGAATTGCTTTTAGAAATGTATTTGAGTGTTCTTTGAGAGCAAATACGGAGTTTTCATTATTCTGTGTTGTTTTGTAGAACATGTCCAACAATCATCCTTTTTTTCTGGCACATTTTTATCACAAACTAATTTTATGTAATAAAAGGATGTTAATATATTATACTTAAGAAGTGAATATTGCTGGAATCTCGGCATAATTGAGTTTAAAAATTATTAACTACTCATATAGGCACAGTATGATAGTGCTTTCTTCAGATACCAGTACAGCTTCCATTCCTGATACAATTCAGAAGTCAGTTCAGTTGCCCACTCTGTCAAAAAACAGCTAAATTTTTTGCCAAAATAGAAGCTATTACCAACTGTTTTTATTGGTTCTCACATACATGTGAAATAATTTGATTCCATGTCCAAAGAGGACATAAATTAATCTTTTGCTACTCAGAAATCTTAAAACCTTAAACTACAACAGCAACAGAAGCCTGTAGCTGCTCCCATTAAATGAGAAGCATGCTAACTGAATGCTTTGCATTGTGGCAGGCCACGTTAGTGAAGTACACTACTGATGAGTTCGACCAGCGGATTCTCTATGAGTACTTGGCCGAAGCCAGCGTTGTCTTCCCAAAGGTCTTTCCTGTTGTGTAAGTATCTGAAACCCCATTTGTGACCACTCCATGCTTGGCCCTTCCTTTGGAAGGTCTCTGGACCAGGACAAGCTGGTACAAGGTTCCTGCTCACTTGTAGGTTACTCGCTGCAGTCAGTCCGGGGCTTGTTGAGACAAATGTCCATAGCAGTTTGAGAATCCTCCTCCTTCCCGTGTGAAATGAACAGGATGTTCTCAGGGGCACCCTCAGGTGCCACAGCTGGGCCTGGAAGCACTGGGCAGCCCTGGCAGGCTGGCAGCGTGGGAGGGCTCCGTGCTGCTCTTGCTAGGGAGCCTGCAGCATCACTGCTGCCACTGCTCCGCTCCACTCCTTTAGCACGGCTCTGGCACTCATTTGATGCTGCAGAGAATCACGTTGCATTTTAATACCATCATGCACTTTTCTATACAAGTCAGTATATAGTCTCTTAAATATTATTTTCACCCCAGTGAGACTCGGGTGTTTTAGTACCCCAAGTGCATATCAAAACTGATCTAAATCGTAGTTCAAGATACACTTTAGATGTACTTCTTTAGAAGTCTGTTAAAAGTAGCATTTGCTGCAGTCAATATATGTAAGGGAAAGCCAACTATCAGCAGTTAAGATGAGCAGACTTTTAAAACTGACCTGAGCATGATTTAAAAATACTGCTACCTTTTTCTGGCTTTATAAAGTAGTGGTCAAAGTACACACAAGTTCTGTGAGTTATTGAAACCACAGCTCTAAGTCACTGACATTTGTACTGAAAAACAAACGTGCATGAGATGTGCAAGGGAGCTCACATGAGCAGTGCTCCCACAGGTTTAAAAAGCTGCTTTGAAATTCCAGCTCTGACATGTACACACATCCAGTGAATAATTTTTTGGGTTGGAAATAATTTAAATATTTGCAATTTAAAGTGCAATTTAAAATGCTTTAATGGCTTATATTGTTAGTACAAAGTTCCACATTGTAAGAGCCCTCGCTGAACTTACAGGAATTGTGTTCTACTTCTAAAATCACTGAGATTTTGGAAATCCCACTGTAACTGCTGTTTGCTAAAGTCAGTTGAGCACTGCAGATTTATTTCATGTAATGAACAAAAAATAAGCCACTTCTTTTTTTTTCTGCAGGCATAATTTATTGGATTCCAAGATCAATACCCTTTTATCGCTGTGCCAGGATCCAAATTTGTTGAATCCAATCCATGGGATTGTTCAGAGTGTTGTCTACCACGAAGAGTCTCCACCCCAATACCAAACTTCTTATCTACAGAGTAAATATTTTCCCATTTTTAAAAAAATCTGTTGTATTTTAAATTAGATTTACTACCCAAAATGTTTCAGAATTGCAGCCCTAATACAATAGTCAGAGGTTGTTACAACTGAGGTATTTCATACACAAATTAAAATGCCTGAATTTTGTTACACACGAGTTGGACAAAATTTAGCATTGCATCTCCAGATCAAAATATGTCCTTTCCCTGCCCAAGGAGAGCCGAGCAGTGTGCTCTGTGTGATTTCTGGTGGTTTGCTGTCAGCTGAGAAATGTGGTGGTGTGGTAACATGCGATGTGTTGTTGCAGGTTTTGGATTTAATGGGTTGTGGAGGTTTGCTGGCCCTTTTTCCAAGGTAAGAATAGTATGCTGTCTAGAAGTTCATGAGTGTTTTGCCTTCGTTTTCTGTATAAAGCACATTGGGGCTCTGGGAAAAATGCAGATAAATGACAAGTCATGGAATTTATATGAGCAATTTAGTAATTTAAGGCTCACTTTTACAGCTAAAAGTTTTTGGCCCTGCATCAGGTATTTTGAGTAAAAGCAGTCAGGTGTGTAAATGCCCCTTTTTACTGCTCCTGAGTTCCCCAAGCTCATGTTGACAGAGCAGTAGAAAGAACAGAACCAATCTCTCTCTTTTTTCCCCATCACCCACAGCAAACACAAATCCCAGACTATGCTGAGCTCATAGTGAAGTTTCTCGATGCCTTGATTGACACGTATTTGCCTGGAATTGATGAGGAAGCCAGTGAGGAATCTCTCCTGACACCCACATCTCCGTATCCTCCCGCAGTGCAGAGCCAGCTCAGCATCACTGCGAACCTGAACCTCTCCAATTCCATGACCTCGCTCGCGACTTCCCAGCACTCCCCAGGTCAGTCCCTGTTCGGGTACCACACGGGTAAGGGAAATGTGTGGGATTTACTGGGTTTGGAGCCAAATACTCAGTCTCGTCTCTTTGGATGTGTTTATGCATCAAACAGCATTGCATTCTTGAGTCAAATGAATATTAAACTGTTTACTAAGCTATTACACTGGTATTTCAGGTGTTGGATTTTGTCCAGCACAAAAGCTGTCTTCCAAGTCGTTATGTGTGGAGGAAATGGCATTGAGTGCATCCAAATGAGTAACAGCTGCATCTTAATGTGGAACATATGCAACAGTGGAGCCTTGAAAGTTGATAAATATAATTTCATAATCATGGTGTTTTGCAAGGAGAATAATGCCTGTCTGGGCACTACCAGAGAGCACCTCTTAGGAGAAATAGTCCAGGCCTGTGCTGGGAAGAGGGTGTCTGGGCTGTCTCTGACTACTCGATTTAAGGCCAGTGCTCACATAGGCAGCATCACACAGAGGTCATACTCTCCCTTGAAGAAAAAAAGTATTCATGAAGATACCTATGGAACAGGGGTCAGTTCAGATGGTTGTATTGCCAGAAATAGGCTCACAGTTGTCAAAGGCAGTGAATGGATAAAACCACTCAATTCCTCCTGGCCTGGAGAGAGGGGAATTGCAGAGGTTACATTTGACTGCATAGGTTCTCAGGGCAAAAAATGAAAAAAGAGAGAAAATTATTCAGTATAGCAGATGAAGCATAAGCTAGAGGAAATTAAATATAGGAAGAAAATGGAATTTATGTCAAAGAAATCTGCATGAAGACTCTTCCTGAAGTGATTTTGGATTCGGGTCTCGTATATTGAAGAGATTCTTTACTCTGTCATAAAAATTACACTGTGTGATATCTCTTAAATGATGATTTAACTGTTGCAGTTCTGAAGACTGAAGCCAGTCAGCCTTTTATTTCTGCTTTGTCCTTGCTGGAAGGCTGGGAACCACTTGGATCTAGGGGCAGTATTTACAGAGCTGTCTGGTGTTTTTCACTGGTGGTGGTTACTGGTTTCCACCAGCCCCGAGAGAAGCTCTGTGTAGCTGTACTTTGCTCTCTGCAAGAAATCTGCTCTGCCAGCTGATCAGTTTGCTCACAGATGCTATGCATGAGTCAGGGTACTCGGGAGTCTGTGAGAGTGCATTGATGTGTGCATGGTCTGCCTGGAAATTAAATTCTAGAAGACCACTATGAAGGCCAGGAGATTCGTGATGGTCCTGTTTTTTCAGGCAGCCTTTGTAGGTGTTCCCAGCCTAAGTGAGAGTGGCCTTAAAGCAAACTTTCTGAAAGCCTTGTGCTGAATGTTTAGTCTAAGTGGTATTTTCCCATCATCTCTTACTATTAATTAGTGTCTTGCCTATTTCCTTGAGCATTCTTGCTTCATTCTAGCAAATTGAATACAAAGACTTGGGGTTTGATCAGGGCATCTCCAGCTTGCTTAAACTGTGGGCCAGGTGACAACATGGAGCTTTTCACTGTGCTCCTTCATCCCGTGTTTATTATGTTGCTCCGCTTTAATTGGCATACAGTTTCACTGGTTTAAACTGGTGTGGTGACCAGTGCAGCTTTGCATAAAGCACGCTTTGCTTTTCAAGCTGTTTAATTGTATGAAACATTTAATTGGTCTTCTGGCACCTTATACAGCTCCATAGCTGCAGACATGAGTTTTGCATCCTCATTACCCAGAGTGTGATGGCGTGGTCACTGCTGTGCATGTGTGCTCTGGGAGAGGAGGGGGGGAGTCAGCAGTGAAGGACCTGACCTCTGCCACGATAGAAGTCAGTGCTAAAGAACTATAGAACATGAAGGAAGGTGGGCCACGGGTGTTCTTCAAAGAGCAGAGGCACCTGTGGGACTGATGAGGGAGGCAGACCTGCCATCTACTTACTTTGATTCAAGAACTGCTGGGCAAGAAAATCCAGTATTGAGCAGTGCTGAGTTACTCCATCACACTGAGTTTAAGGAGTGGTTTCAGCCAAGTTTTTTATTATGGTTACAAATATGTTAAGTTGCAGATTCTTTTCTTGCATCTGAAAACTAATAGGCAAGATCATTGTTTATAAATGTTTTGTCTGTCATCATCTCTTCTCCTTTCTCTCCCCTTCCCCTTGTCATGGACATGATTCACTTACATTTTTTCTTTCATTCTGTGTCTGTGAAGCTTCTCTGCCTTGCTCTAAGTCTGCAGTTTTCATGCAGCTCCCTCATCAAGGTACACTCTACTTTCATCCTATTTGCACGAAATGCTGCTTGGTCTGCTTTAGGCCTTGGGCTTGTGGCATGAGAAGTGGTTACTGACCCTTTGGACACGGGAATGGCTTCAGTGTGAGTGCTAAGCTGCTGCATTTCTTGTGTGGTGCTAATAATATCTGATGGTAGAGCAGGCAGAGGAAGTCAGTCACATCCTCGAGAATAAGATACGTTTGGTTATTGAGAAGTGGATGCTTGGTGTGTGACACTGCTGCAGGTACTGAGCTAAAATGTGAGCCTTCAGATGCACAGGAATCAGCTGTAACCTCAGTTACACACTGCTGGAGAACAGGCACGAGTTCTTTGGACTAAATTGCAGCAGACAGAAGCCCAGTAAAATGGGTACTCAACACCATTTGATTTCTGCTTCTATATGGAGAAATAAGAAAAAGCTGCAGAAGAGGTTTTTTGTCCACACCTGTGGGTTGCTTCCTATTCTCAGCGTAGTTTGTGGGTTTTGTAAGCTCACACCCACACTAGGAGGGGAAGGATGATGCAGCCTGCAGCCAGCTTCTGGCTGGAGCTTTGAAATTGTCCCTCTACGTGTGTGAGATGTGGAGTCTGTCCTTTCCTCTTGCTAACACCAGTGAGAATCGATTTCTTACAGGAATGAGACACAGCTGTGGGAGATGTCACTTAGAGTAACAGGATTTTGTTCTAACCTTTTTATTCACTGTTGGACATCCTGATTTGTGCTGCTGGTTGTACTTTTAGCCTCTCACATAAGAACACCCTTCCTGCTGCTCATTCCAACGCTGCACACGTACCACAAGTGTTGAGTGTTGCTAAACACTTGTCAAACATACTGGTTTTGCTGCAGAAATAATGTGACAGCTTCGCTAAGATATTGGTAGAGAAATGATTAACTCCTAGGAGTCAGCATAAAAGTAATAATTGGTGGGAGGCATGTCTGCCTTCAACAGAAGTCCCAGCATTTGTATCTTCAGGTTACTGACTGTGTCCAAAGCCTCGTAACCCCGAGGCTTTCGTCTGCTCTCAGCATGAAGTTTACACTAAAGCAGTTCATTTTTGAGGTTGGTTTGATGTGATTCTTTTAGCAAAACATAATAGAGTTACTGTGTCCTGCAGAGAACATCCAGAGCTGCACAGAAAAGCGTGTGCACTGGGGTATAAAGCCTGTCCAGTTTCCTTCTCTTGTACTCCGTAAGCATCCTCCTGCTGCTGGTGGAGCTGAACTTACGCCACAGCAGTTCTTGTCAGGATTTCCAGACTCACCTGGTCTGTGTTTCCTGTTAGTACTGAGCTCAGAAAACTGTTTCTTGTCCTGGTTAGAATTTAATTGTTGATTCTTTTTTTTTACTCTCAATTTGCCAGGGTTTAAATCATTATAATCGGTGTCTACACTTTGACACTCTTTGAGTGAATACCTGCGTCAGTTCAGTTCCTGCTGTATGCAGAATGAGCCAGCGACGCCTTTCGTTCCTCCTGGCAGTGGGACAGAGTCTTCCAAGCACTGATTTGTACATTATGTGCTTTCACTGATCTTTATTTGTGAGCCAGGATTCAGTGTGGAGGGGAATCGGAGGTATTGAGTACACACAGATCTTCTCTGGTAGCAAAAATCAGCCTCTGCCACTGCAGCAGGATTCTGCAGGTGCAGGAATGACCCTTCCTCACCCTGCTGTTCCCCTCATTAACAGCAGCCGTTGATTTTCGGCTGGAAGGAGCCCACAGGTCTGAGTCTGTCAGTTCTTCCTCCGCCAGAATGCAAGAGACCAGAGTCAGACTCTCTATTTGCTTGGTCTTCTCAAAGCTAGAGCCAGAAGGGGCTGCGTGCCCTGGGGGGGGTGGTGGGTACGGCTGCTGCTACGAATGCTTTGTGGATGGAGGGGAACCTTCATCTGCCCTGTGAACCTCTGTGCCCGTTCCCACCGCCAGTGAGGTCCCTGTCTGTGTTCTGAGAGCTGCCCGGGCGAACTCAGTGACCAGTTCGTGCTGGAGGGGGTGAGCGGGCGGCTGTGGTGCTCCCCTGCCTGCCCGGGTTAAGCTGCCACAAACACCACTTCGTTCTTGTTTTCAGCCCACCCTGGCCGGGTTCTGCAGCGCTTGCCCAGCGGCGGCACCGCGGCTGCTCCCGGTGCCCGGCGCTGCTGGGACAGAGCCACTCGGCAGCATGGCAGCGCGGGGGGCGGGGCCACGCCAGAGACACGCCCCTTTCTCTCGGCCACGCCCATCGCTCCGCCCATTTATCCCGGCCACGCCCCCTCTCCCGGCCACGCCCGTCGCTCCGCCCCCTCTCACGACCACGCCTATCGCACCGCCCATTTCTCCAGACCACGCCCATCGCTCCGCCCCTTTCTATCGACCACGCCCATCTCCCCGCCCCTCTCTCCAGGCCCCGCCCATCTCCCCGCCCCTTTCTCACGACCACGCCCATTGCTCCTCCCTTTCTCCCGGGCCCGGCGCTGCCGCAGGGCGCCCCCCGGTGGGCGGAGGGCGGCACTTCCCCCGGGCCCGGCGCAGCCCCGAAGGGAGCGGTGGGCGGGCGCGGGGCTGAGCGCGCTCCCCGTGTTTCCGCAGGGATCGACAAGGAGAACGTGGAGCTCTCGCCCACCGCCGGACACTCCAACAGCGGGAGGATGCGCCACGGCTCCGCCAGCCAGGTGCAGAAGCAGCGAAGCGCTGGCAGCTTCAAACGGCCCAGCATCAAAAAGATCGTGTGACTCTTCCCTTCTTAAGTCTTTTTTTTTATTATTATTATTATTATTATTTTCATTTCTTTTGTTGGGAACTGACTGCCGTACGCGGGCTGCTCGCGCAGGGCCCCCTCCGGTTGTGATGCTGCACTTACCTCCCGAGCCCCCACCCGCCGCCGTGTTGCCACATGATCAACTCTGAGCTCAGCGCCTTCGTCCCCTCGTTGTGGCTTCAGCCGGGGTTTCAGAGCCGCGCAGCCGGACCCCGAGGGACTGTGCAGCCGCACGAGGAGTGTGGAGCTCTGGGATGCTGCGGGGCCGTGTCTGCTCGGATGCGAAAGCCATTTCCCACCGCAGCCCTGCCCGCTTCTCCTCCCTGCCTCGGGTGTCTCCCCGCTGAAGGAAAGTGTTAACCCGTAATCCCGTTTGCACACTCCTCGAGGTGGTGGCTTTGTCAGCCGGGGAAGTTACTGTAATCCTGGTTTTAACTCCAACCTGTAAGTTTTTTAGCTGTGGACTTTTTTTTACCGTACTTAAAAGAAGCTTAGGATAGCTGCAGTACAGTGAGCTTAACCAGAAGTGGTGGGTTAGAGTAAATTTCCAATAATTAGCAATAAATTTGCGAGGAGGAGGAGGCTGCACGAGTCTCCCTCGTTCCCCAGCCCGTAGCTCCTCATTCTTGGACTGAATATGGACCAGACTGGACAAACTGGCTTCTTTCCAAAGCAATTTTTCTTTCTTGCTGTAGTTTAACTGCACTAAAACAGGTTGCACAGTGGAAGGAAAACCACTGAGAACTGACTGTTGTGCTGTTGGTGCAGCAGTGTTGGGAATTTATTGCTTTTTATTTAGCGTTTCCTTTAGCTTTGCCCTCCCCACGTGCACCTCGAGCAGTTCCTGGCAGAATGCTCGTGGGGTGTGGGCAGGGAAACTTCATGAATTAACTTCCAGCTCTGGGAGACGGCGTTTGCCAAAGCTGCTTCTGTGCTGCCCCAGCAGAGAGGAACCAGTAACGTTGGCTCAAGGTACAGGAACTGAAGAATAACTGACACTGTCCAGTGCGGCTCCTGCGGGGAGCAGACACCCCAGGCAAACCTCCCGCAGGACCCCGCGTTTGGGTTCGGGAGGGTTTGTCCCTGGGGGTCACAGCGCTGGGACTGCCGTCGCTGTGAAGGAGCTGTGAGCTGTGGCCGTGCCTGGGGACGGACGGACGGCTGCGAGGACGTGCTGCTATGCCAGGGAGGTGCCGAGGTGCCGCTGGGTGCTGCCTGCGCTCACGGGAGACACGCGGAGCCTTTGGAAGGGCGAGGGCTGGGCTCGTCTGTGAGGAGCACTGGCACTGGCACCCGTGTTCTGTGTTAGAAATTATCAATCTCTACGTGGCTTTAAAGGTCAGAAGGTATATCCACCCCAGAAAGTCAAACCCTCCAGTGCAATTCTGTTAGTGGCTTTCAGTAAATCAAACTCCACAGCTAAACTATTAGAGAATGGTACAATTAAGTGTTGGGATGTTATTGATATAGCACATAATTCCCATGTATCCACACAGTAACGATGTAACATTTATGTAAATAAAAATACCTTTATTGTATTGATTCATAAGATAACAATTTAATTTCTTTAATTTGTTTACAGTTTAATTTGTTACAGTCCTGGAAAAACTATGAACACAAACTTCATATGCAAATAGTTTGCCAAAACAAGAGGAAAACATAGAATTAGCAGTCTGGAAGTAGGTATGTTGGAGAACACAAAGACTCATTCACCCCGCTTTCCCCCCTGGTGGCAGGAGCTGCAGCAGGGCTGCGGGGGCAGAGCTGGGGCAGGGATGGAGCAGCGACTCCTGCTGTGTCCCGGGCTGCTGCGTGGGTCAGGTGTTGTCACCTGCTGAAAACCGTCCTCAGAGCCACCTCCAGCTGGGTCCCACTGCTGACCCCCGCTGATTCCAGCCCGTCCTGGTGTGCTGCAGACCATGAATTGTAGAAGCCCGAGGATGTGTGGGTGGGAGGGAGAAGCAGCCCTCGTAAAGGTAATTTGATGTTAGAAAAACAGTTTTTGGTCGTTTCTCTATGGGCAGATTTTCTTTACACACAAATAGGCACTCCAGGTGAACGACCCAATCAGTTTGCTTTGGACTGGGTGCACTTGGGAGAAACTCTCTCAATATTTTGCATTGCCTCTGTATATTAAATCAGTGTCCCTAAATTAGAACTGATGCATTCTGTGAAAGAATGTGCAATCAGCATGGACAGTGATGGCATCACCTTTCACGTGAGAACTGGAACTACTCCAGGCTCAGTCCCAGCTGACAAAAACTGGCATCTTCATCGAATTCATCAAAACCAAAATTACCGTGTGTGCTTTCCTGGAGGGGGGGGGGGGTTGGTGTTTTCATTGCTGCGCTCCTAGGGCAGGGCTGTCAAACACCATGGGTAAGGGCTGAATGTGGGAGTAGTCCCAGTGGCTGGCCAAGGTTTAACTGGGGGCCCCAGGGCACGGGGACACTCCGGTGCCAGCAGCTGGGCAGCTCGTGCTTTAGGGCAAGGGGGAAGCACGGCCTTTAACGATGGAACGTCTGTTAATGATGAGTTGTTCAGTGCCTTACTGTCACATTGGCCACAGCCTGCTCCCCCAGCAGCCACTGCTGTCACTTTGCCTTTTTGGTTTCTTTCTCACCTCCTCCTTTATTCGTTCTTCTCCCGTTTTGAGTGTCCCCCCGGTGCCCAGCCCGCTCCCTCCCGTGCTCGTGGGGGTCAGCAGGCAGCTGCTGGTGATGATGGGGGCTTGAAATCCGAGGAGTGGGAGTCAGATCTAAGGGTCCCCACCTTGGGGTGCCTGTTCCAGGCCGTGCAGCCGTGGAGTCTGGGTACTTGGAAATGAGAAAAGCCTGGTGTGAGCGCGTGGGCCGTGCTGCTGCAGCGTGGGGACGGTGTGCGACCCCCTGGCTGGGGACACGTGGCCCAGGACACACTAACCACAGCTCAGTACTGTACAGAGGATTAACGTTTGGTTTGTGTTTGTATTTCCCTGACTTAAAGGTAACTCAGTAGTATTGGAGTAGTGCATAACCCACGTGTTACTGATGCCAGTGTTTCTGCTTCCCTGTGCATGCGGTGTCCCCGAAGGGAGCCGTTCCCAGCGAGTCCCATGGCTCTGGCCCTGCCCGGGCTGTAGGTTTTTAGGGCTTTTTCTGTTTCATTCTAAGGTTCATTTTTTCCAAATGTAATGAAGCACGTCTCATTGTTATGCAACAAACTTACCACAGAAGGTCACTTTGAGTGTTGGTCCCACCATTATTTTTTTTTTTAATGCAGTATATTCACCTGTAAATAGTTTTTGTGTAAAATTTGACAGAAAAGTATATTTACTACACTGTAAATACATGTGACAATATATTGTATTATTTTGCTTTTTTTGTAAAGCAGTTAGTTGCTGTATATGTATAACATACAAATTTGATTATTCTAGTGTTAGTAACTGTTAACTACTACTACTCCTTCCTGCTGTTGTGTTATGTCATTTAAAAAAAAAGAAACGCTGTGTACTATAAACTTACACTGTGTATGATATCTTACTATTCCCACTTGGGCCTCCACTTGGAAAATGTCTCCTTGATCTACAACCCTGCCCACGTTGTGAGCGAGCGCGCAACGGCTGCCAGAGCCCTGCCGGCTCCAACGCAGCGGGGAACCGGAGGTGACAATGGGAGAAACCTGGTTCCCAGTAATTGTTGTTCGCCCCTTTTCCCCTCATGTATGTACTTTCCCTTTTTTTTGAAGTAAAATGTAAATTCAACCTGCTTCAAGTCGTTTGAGGGTCATTCACTTGTGCCGTGGGGCGAGGCTGGAGCACTCTGGAATCCTCTGGTTCCCCTGAGGTGGGAACTCCCAGACCTGAAAACCCCCTTTCTCTGGGGAAAACTAGAATCCAGCTGAAACCCATTGTCTGGGATTTGTCTCCAGAATGGGGTGTGTGTGTGTGTGATTTTGGACAGTTCTAAATAATGGCACAACTGATCACCTGTGGATAACCGAGGAGAGAGTCTGGACAGAATAAAGCCCATTGTCATGGATTTCATGTCACTTCGATAAGATGATCATAATTGAATAATAAATCAGAATATTTCTTTTTAAAATGTATATTTAATATTTTAATAAAACAGCTGCTCAGTCTTTAAAGAACACTTCAGTATAATTTGTCCATTTGATGTTTCCTGAACACCTCTGAAATCACTGCTGCTCAAAACATTGCTGAAGCTCCTCTGAGCATCCCTGAGACCTGAGGTCCCCACAGACCCTGTGGCCACAGCGAGGGGAGGAAAGGAGAGCGAAGTTTATTTTAGTTACATCTTTATGCGGTTGGAAAAACTATTTAGGGAAAAACCTGCACCTTTGGAGCAAGCAGCTCTGTCTTAGGAAATGGTTTCAATAGTTCCTGCTTGCGACAGACCAGGAACGCAGAGACGGACCCAGGCTCGGGCCGAGCGCGAGGAGCCAGCGGTGGCACTTGGTGGCCTTAGCGCTCCGGTTGTGGCCGTTAACGGGCGCACCCGTAACTCACGGCGAAGGCACAGACCGAAGTCAGACACGGACAACGCGGCCCGGGGGTGCTGGCGTCCCCCGCCTGCCCTTCTCTGCCCTCCGCCCCTTCCAGCCCGCCCGGAACGCGTCTGCTCCCCGGCCCCGGGGAAGTTCCGCGATTTCAGCCGTTCCCGCGACCCGAACGGCACCCGGCAGCCGCGGGAGCGCCCAGCGCTGCCAGCACCGCCACCCGTGTCACCTCACCCTCACCCGCAGGACACGGTCCGCCCGCTCCGTCCCACACCCGTGTCACCTCACCGTCACCCGCAGGACACGGTCCGTCCCACACCCGTGTCACCTCACCGTCACCCGCAGGACACGGTCCGTCCCACGGCCGTGTCACCTCACCCTCACCCGCAGGACACGGTCCGTCCCACGGCCGTGTCACCTCACCCTCACCCGCAGGACGCGTTTCTCTTCCCGCCGCAGCGAAGCTCAGGGCCTGCGACTGCGGTACGAGTTCAGCCGCTCGGTCCCGTGTGCGACAGTGACGTCACAGGAGTCCCGCACACCGCGGGCCCCTGCCTGGAGACTGAGGACAATGGGAGGACAAAGCCGGCGCCTGTGACGTCACAGAGCACGGGCACAGCGGTGCCCGGGAGCGGACTTAAGGCCCATTCGGGAGCAGGCGCGGCCACCCCCGCGGAAGCGGAGGTCGCGGCGGGGCCGAGCGCAGGGCGGGCGCGGGTCTCGCGGGACGGGCGCTCTCGCGAGAGGGGCGGAGCGGAGCGGCCGCTGCACGTCCCGGCCCGGCGGGGCTGCACGTGGGCTGGGCACCGGCACCGGGACCAGGACCTGCTGCGACCGCCGGCGAGGGTGGGGGCGGTGCCGCCGCGTCGGACCATCTGTAAGTACCGCCGCGGGCTGCGGCCCCGGGAGCGGCGGGGCGCGCCGGTGTATGGGCTGTCAGCCCCGCCGCTCCCGGTTGCGGGTGGAGGGCTCCCCCGCACAGCCGGGAGCGGCGGGGCCCGCCGGTATGGGCTGTCAGCCCCGCCGCTCCCGGCTGCGGGCGGAGGGCTCCCCCGCACAGCCCGGCTGCCCCCGAGGTCTGCGCCGCCGCTCGGCCCCCGGCCCGGAGATGCCCCCGGCGTTCTGCCGCCGCCGCCGCGCGGGGCTCGGAGAGATTCGGTGCTTTTCCAGCAGCACGGCCGGAGCGTGCAGCCGCGAGCGGAGCAGATGTGCGGGCACCGTGCGAGCTGGTGTCCGCGGTGGCTCCCTCCCGCTGCGGCTGCGGGGGCCGAGGTGAGAGCGCTGCGGGCTCGGCGGGGGAGGTGCGGGGTGCCCCGTTCGTCCCGGCTCGCCTGAGCCGTGGGAACGGCCGGTACCGGCTGTGGGCAGCAGGCTTTCCGTGCGTGGCAGTGGCTGGTCTGTGAGCCCCGCGGGGTGTTAATAAGTGCTGCTGGGGCGGTGGTGTTTCGGCAGGAAGAATCCCCGTGCTTTGACTTTCTTCTTGCTTCTTCCCCCTCCTCGAAGCAAGTAAGGGCCGAGCCACTCCCGTTCCTGAGCTGGGCGCCCCGGTCTGTGCCTGCCTGCGTTGCTGCCCGCAGCCCGTGAGCTGCTCCGTGGGCAGGGGGCACAGAACGGGCAGGGGGCTCAGTGGGGACATCCTTTCCCTTGAGGTTATCGGTGACAGCCAGGGGCAGAAGCGCTGCCCTCGAGCCGGGTCTGTGTCGGGGAGGAGCAGAAATTGGGGGTTTCTGCACTCCCAGGGCCGGCGCAGGAGCCCGCAGCCGCTGAGCGTTATCGGCGCCGCTGTGGACTTTGTCTCAGGTGAAAGGAGACGCTTGTCGCTGGGGAGAGTGGCGGCAGGAGATGTAACTTTGCCGTCCTCCTGTTTGCTCTGTGCCTGTGAATGACCGACAGCCGAGGCAGGGTGTGCAGCGTGATTGCTTCTGGGGGGGGGGCTTTGTTCTTGGTGGCTCAGGGACCAGAGCTGTTGGGACAATGAGCTGAGCTGGCTCCTCTGCCAGGGGGTCACTGCAGCACCCAGGTGGGGTCACTCGGCCTGCTCGTGCTTTAATGCTGCTGTGCCTGTCAGCCGGTGATGCCGGTGTGCCTGCGAGTGAAGGGCTCGTGCAGCTTCCCCACGGGTGTCCTGGTGGCACAGCTCAGTTCTGCATTAGGAGGGTATCCTGGTGGCACAGCTCAGTTCTGGATTAACTGGTTTGCTTGTGTGTGCTGCCTACTGCACTGAAGGAAATGACAGCTTTCGAGTCAGTTAAAAGGAGCAGAAGCCTGTTGAACTTGAACTGTGCTTGAAGCTTGCTAGAACCCACCTCTTACTGCCTGGCTCGCTGTCCTGGTGCCACTCATCTGACAGTCCTCAGCCTCTGATTGAGTGTTTCACTGAGCTCTGGTGGGACACTGGTGCTGGGCTCAGGCAGGTGAACCCCTGTGACTGTAACAGTGTTTTGCACAAGGGTGCTGCAAGCTGTTTGCTCTGGGACATGAAACAGGTGGTATTGCTGGGTTTGGAGGGTCTGTGGATGGTGCTGCAGAGCTGTGTGTTCTGGTAGTTGCATCTTAGCTGTGCTCTGCTTAGTTGCACCGAGTTTGGATACCCGTCCTTGGGACCAGATTTCTTCTTAAAGATCTCTGGAGATGCTCTGAGATACTCACACTGGAAACCATCAGCTGCCTAGAAAGCCTTGGCTTTAACCTTGACATTCCACAGTGCCTGGAATTAGACAAAAGGAACTCCCCACACCACCCAGGGTGTGAGATAAAGGTCCCTGCGGCTCACATCCACCATGGTGCATAGGTTCCCAGTTCCTGCAGATTCTCTTGGGAGTTAAAGGGAGTTTGTTTGTCTGAGGGCTGCAGCCAGAGCTGTTCAGAGCCAGCAGCAGTCGATTTGCGATGTTGAGACTCTTGTGTTCATTTTGAAAACATTGCAGGCAAACTTTGGGGGTATTTGAGAGTAAGTGTACTTTTGCAGTAGTTATCTGAAGAGCACGATGCTTTAAAAGCAACATACTCCACTTACCTATGGCTTTCATCCTTCATGTCCCCTTAACTGGTGTGAAAAATTATTTAAGGTATTTCTAGTGTCCAGGGAGACTGTAATAAGATCAGGGCTCATGTCCCAGGTGCCTGTAGCAACATCTAGAATAAAAAGCATTAATTAAAACATTAATTGTTTAGTGCTTCAGATCTAATGACTAGCTTTTTTCTAAATCCTGATTTCTAACTACAGTGCTTCTGTGGAACTCTCAGTGAAAATTGCTGGTTAAACTTCATGAAGTGATGATTAACTTCGGGCAGCGACTTTCAGATGCTTGGAAGAAGCTATTTTGTTCAGCAGGTGCGTAATATTTCCTGGAAATTAAAGCTGTTGAGTTTGCTTCTCATGGGGATTGCTGAAGGTGATATGTTTGCATGGCACTCACTGCTTTTGCAAATGATCTGATTTCAGCTGGTTTACTGTGGGTTGGTTTCTTTTTTATTGTGCCCTGCATGGATTCTGTTCAGCTTTGCTGCTCCTGCATTTTGTGCCCTGGCTGGAAGCTGACTCTGAATTTACAGGCCCTGTACATAACTCTTAGCAGAGCTGAATATTTCATAAAAGATCATTTAAAATCATTCTTCAGCAAACAAATCACTGCTTGTAGACCTGAAGAGGTCCTGATTGCCTTTGACCTCTGCTGCCACCTGGCAATGAGCATGAGAAACTCACCATGTGCTGTGGCTGATTTGGACTCCTGTGTATAAATAGCAGCAGTTCCTGGCAAGAGCTCATGATCTGCATGTGTCTGCTGCATCGGGGGCATTAGCTTTAGAGAGGGATCAGTCTTTGACTTGGGACCTTGAGGTCTCTGGACAAAGACTGGAGCATGTGTCCCCATAAATCTCAGGACCGTGACCCTGCAGTTTCTTCTTCCTTCAAGAGGAGCCTCTTGTGTTGTGAGCGTGGGCTTGCATCCCATTTCTTGTTGAAGTGCAGGGTTAGGAAGAGGTTTTTTGGTGTTTGGGGGTGCAGGAAAGAAATTTGCACATCACTTCCCTCAAATATTTCAAGTTGGATGGTGTGTAGTGTTCTGTGAGGAGGATGGGCTCCTGTCTCTGGAGTTGGAGTACCTATCTTCTGTTCCTTGTTTCCTCCAGCTGGCTGTGACTGTAGGAAAGTCACTTCATCCCTGAGCTGAGGGAAGGAGGCAGCCTGCCATCTTTGGGGGAAGGCTCTCTGTGTATGAGAACAGCCCCTAGCGTAGTTTGGGCGAGGGCTCTGGACGTGCTGCTGTGATACACATCAAAGGGAAGTGTGTCTCTGATTAGGTCTCAAGTATGTTGTGTAACTCCTTGTAGCAAGCTTGTTAATGCAGACAAGTTATCTTCCTGCTTGGTCAGTCTGAGTGACTCTTGGTGAAACTTACTTGCTGTTCCTTCCTAGCGCAGCAGAATATCGAGTGCCTTTTTCACAACTGTTTGATATTCCTCCTCTCTGTGTGCTTCTGCAGCGTATTCTCAGCCAGCCAAGCTCTGGGCTCAAGGCTCCTGACTGAACAACACCACTTTTTGCTTTTCTGTTGAAGTCTGGTCCAGCTTTTGTTTTGAGAATCTATTTTATCAAGGTCTCATTGCTGTGCACAGAGACCCTCCTAGTGAGCTGGTCTTGATGCTGTTCTCCAGATACCCATTTGGTCCTGACACTGCCTCTCCTCGCTGTCTCCTGCACTGGTATCAGTGTGTTGTGGTGTAAACCTCACCATTGTCTCCTTGAAAATTCAAGTCTGTTTTTGTCTTGTGTGCAGGGTATATTGGAAGCCTTTGGTTAGTTTAGTCTCTGCTCCTGGGTGTTGTGCATGCCTGTTTTGTGGAAGCTGATAAAGATGCCAGGCATTTGACTTAGCTGGTTGCTTTGAAGTTTTAATTTATGAGCTGCACCTGTAGTGGACACTTCACTGTTGCCCATAGCAAGGGCTGCCTTAGCTTCATTGGTGCAGAAGCAAACACAAAATGCTAAGTATTGGATATGTTTGTTCTGAAATTCTGCAAGATAATTTGTGCTGTTCTCTGGCCTCGTGAAGATGCAGAAAGAATGAAAAATGATAAAATGTGGATTTGGGGGAAGTGTTTGTAATGTGTTGGTAGATTGTGAAGGTAATAAAAGCTGCTTTGCCTGTAGTGTGGAGGACTGAGTCTCTATGAAAAATACTTCTAAAGAGTTGAACCTGGGCTGGTAGGTGTGTCAGGGAGGAAAGAAACCTCTCAGAAAGAATCCAAGTAACTGCTGCCTTAGTCCCTTGGCTGTAGCAGTGGTGTGTGTGCCCTGGTCAGGGATGCCTGTGCACAGGTTAGCCCCTGTCAGAGGAGGCTCTCTGCAGTTTAAAGCCAGTTGATGACAGAAAGGTCGTGTTGCCTCTGGCTTATGTGCTCAACTCTTTTGGCCAGCTTGAAGCAGAACATTTGGTCTGGTTCTGTTTCTGGAGCAGACTCCAAAACTGGATGGGGGGAAAAACCCTCCACTAGATTTTGAGGAATAGCCAAGGATAAAGGTGGCATTGGCAGAGTGGTGCAGAAGCAGTTTCTAATGTTTGCTTCTGTATCTGGGAGACCTTTCTGGCAAAGCAGTGGAAAAAATGGTCTTGCCTTCCTCTGTAATCGAGGATTCACAGGGAGGCAGTAGCTTAGTTGAGGAAACAATACATAATGAAGCAATTGGAGCAGGAAGGTAATAAGATATAAAGTGCAGTAAGGAGCCTGCTAATCTGATAGGGTTAATGTTAATTAAGAAGTGTAACCTGTGGCTTATTGCACAGCAGGAGTGACCAGCTCAGGGCCCTGCGTGGTTCCAAGAGGCAGTGCAGGGGGTGAGGGTTGCTGGTGGTTGTACAAAGGAGCTGCTTGGTGAGTTCCAGAACATCTGCAAAAGCAGCCTCCAGTTTGGCTAGGCTGATGCTTCTGTTGCAAACCTCTGTTTTCAAGTGTGTAAATAGAAACTGTTCCAAGTCCTGCTTTGGCCCAGAAGTGACACTGGCAGAGCTGGGGAGCTGTGCTGGGCCACTCTTGGGCTCCTGGGGAGGAGAAAAGACATAGAAACAGTGACTGCAAAATGAAATAGTAATAAAGCCTGGGCTGTCGGTGCAGCAGCTCCTGCTGCAAAGGAGGGGAGTGAGCTGTTGTAGGAACATCAGGGAAGCTGATTGCACTGAAAGCAGGTTTTATCTTGGAGATAACAGCCAGCCTGGTGTCAGTGGTACTTCTTGTTCCAGAGCTCTAGTTCAGCTTCACAACAACCAGCTTTTCCAGCCTTTATGTCATAATTTACCCCTCTGCAAATAGGACTCTTGGTTCTTAAAGACTTTAAGGTTGTGGTGTGCCTTCAGCAGTAGTTTTGATTCACAGAGGAGACTTTCTTGAGCTCTGTAGCCTGTGCTAACTGGGCTGTGAAAAGGTGGTGTTGCTTAAGGGGCATCTCTTGCTGTTCTTGTCTTTCAGTACTGGTGTTTGAAGCAAAAATTGCTGCAGAGCACTTGTCTTTAGTTACTTAAGTATAGAGACACTTACCTGTTCACTTATTTTAAAAAGTGCCATCCAGTTTTAAATCTTGCTTGCCTGGCTCTGATGAAAATACACCTCATGCCAGGGATAGGTCAAGTTCCTGTGCAGTAATTTCTCTTACTTTAATCTTCATGGTAGGGCCTCTGGTTCTTTAGGTAGAGCACGTGCTCCTGGTTATTTTTAGCCTGGAAAATTTTAAGAGCCCACGTGGTCCCATTTAGTTTTAAGTGTGCCAACCTCATCCAGTTGTCTCTCACGCAGATAGTATTTATTTCCCGAGTGCTGCATCGCTAACTGTAGGGTTTGTGGGGAGGCATCCTGGCCTTGCTGTTGAAGCTACATTTGCAATTGAGCTGCCTGCTTGTTTCCTCTGTGATCATTCAGGACAGTCTTTAATTCCAGCCTTGATTTCCATTGCTTTTGGGGTGTGGGAGTGTAACCCCTCAAGTGCTGGGGCAGAAGGGAAGTGGAGGAGGCAGGGACTGGCAGAGCACGGGGGCTCAGTCACCTGGGAGTTGTCCTTGTCTCTCTTCTTGTAGAACCCTGAAGCAGCTCGCCCCCAGAACAGACTTTCTTGTATGTAGAAAGCCCTGAAAATCTGGAGCCAGTACTTGCTGAACTCTTCTCTCGGACCTTGAGGATGAATTATCTGGCTTCTGTGCAAACCTTGTGCTGCAGACATTTCTACCCTTATAAGGATGTGTCTACTGCAGGGTTGTTTGTCCTGGCTGGAGGAACAAGGTGGCTTAAAACTGCTCTGGGACCCTAATGTGAACAAGTAGAATAAGTTGAACTGTACTTGGCTTTTTTTTTTTTTCTCTAAGGTAGGTGAGTGTCTGCATTTGTTCTTGTCCTCATCTCCCTGATCTTCACTAGGAATGTTCCATAAATCCAGTCGGGATACAGCTGTAGAGGGCTGACTGACCCCTACTCCCCCCCTGGTGTCATAACCCCATCCTGACCTACTGTGTGGATGGTTTAGCAAGTTGGAGAAGTCTCGTGTCCTAGCACAACCCTCTGGCCATGCCTGGGTGTAAGGTGTGACATTTGGACAGGATTCCTGACGTGCCAGAAGGAAGTGGCTGGTGGTGTGGGGTGAGCGTGTCCAGTGGGTGAGCTCTGCACTATTTTTGGAGTGGGACAGCGTGGGGCCCTGCATGCTGGGGGATGGCACTGGGGCATCCAGTGCTTCACACTGGTTCTGGCTTTTGCAAGCTGGTTGTGTCCGATCCAAAGCCTCTGGAGCTGCTGTGCTTCCCCAGCTGGCTCCTCCTGCCCGGGGCGTGCAAGGGCTGCCGGGCCACGCTCCTTCCCCTTTGGCAGTGCTTAAGGCCATGTGATTTGACAAGTTGCCATTTTCTGTCATGCTGCTGGCAGGAAAATCCCAGGCTTTCTTCCCTCTGTGTTGAAATGATCCCATTGCCCCCGCAGGCCTGAACTGGCTGTCAGATTGGCAGTGGAGAGAGGGTTTTGTCACTCTTAAACGTTTTAGAAAATGGATGTGGGCTTTAGGAGCGCTCTCGTGGAGAAATTGAAGTATGTGCTGTGTCTTACAACCATTCAGTTGAGCAGGTTAAAAATCAACCATTTTCTAGGATCCCATGAAAAGCAACATTGTGACCAGCATATCAAAATCAGGCAACCAAAGTTTTCCTATCACGTTGATGTAAGGAGGTGTTTGTTGGTTAGGGGTCCCCTAACCAGTGCTTTAGGGTGTCTGCTGGCATCTCCTGCAGACCCACTGCCTTTTATCCCTTTCTGGTTGATGGGAGGATGTGGAATTCCCATTTAACACGATCACTGACAGTATAATGCAGCTCTTGCTAAACCTAGTCAAATGAAAAACATGAAATTAAATGAGCTGTACAAGGAGCAGTCAGCTAATCCACCAGTCCCCACTGCTCTGAGTATCACAGAAGAGTGAAGACCTTTATCTTAAATGATATTAATGTTTAAAATGACTCTTAGAACTGTTTTGTCTGCCAGGCTTTGGGACAGGCCTGTCCCTCTGTGGGGCATCCTGCTACTGTCCTCCTGTGCTGCAGAACTGTGTGGCACTATTGTTTGTTTGTAGAGTTTGTGCAACTTAGTAGGGAATCGGATAATAATAGGGCTGTCTGTTTAATCAGGGAAGCTTGCTGGGAATGGGCTGATGTGAGCTACTTTAATTTGAGTTTGTGGTGTGCCTGTGAGACAGCTTGTAGGGTGTTTCTGCATTAATTAGAACAACTTGAGCAGGCAGCAGAGGAGCACTCGCTCACAACGTGCCATTGTGCTGGACAGCATCAATGGGAACCTTTTGTCTTAGGGATGTACAGACTTCACCCTTTCCACTTCCCAACTTCCAAAACCCAAACATCCAAATCACTGCATAGATTTGTTGTTTATTTCAAATCCTAGATGTTGCTGTTAAAGTTCATCCTCAGCAGTGATCCCTGCTACCTGGCTGCAGAAAGGCAGCTGCAAGTACTTGCATTTAGAAATTGTCAGATGTGAATGTACAACAAACACAGTTTCCTGTGCAGAACAACATAAATACCTCATCCTGGAGATCTCACTGCATTTCTTAAATCATGTCTGTAGCTGACCTTTGATTTGGGATTGAGCAAGAAATTTTCCAGTCCCTCTTTTTGCTGCGTTTGGGACTCTGCAGTCAGCGGTGCGGAAGGCTGGGGTCTGATAAAGCTGTGTGTTTGCTGCTGGGATGGGGAGGTGTGGCTGCAGGAGGTGAGAAATCTGGAGTGAATATTAAATTATCTGAGGCCTGGCTGCTTGGTGTGAGTGTGAGGGAGGCATGCTTTTGTCCCCCAGCTAGAATGTAATCGGCTCCTTGGGAAAATCAAGGCCCCGAAGGGGAGCTGCGTTTGGGAGCCGTGGTCAGGATGCTCACTCTGATAACAAAAGGGATTTTTTCCGGTTGAGACAGACTAAGCATAACAGAGTGACTTGATTGTCCTCTCTTGTCTCAGAAATACCACGCTTCTAAAGAGGAACTAGATAACACTTTTCCAGGGGGTGGTTCCCATTTCTAGGACTTTGCTATCTCCTGAAAACAGTCTTTGTTTTTGTTGCTCATTGGCAAAAGTCTTAAGGCCTGTTTGGAGAAAAGTGTGTCGTGTGTAAGCATGGTCAGACACGTGGGGTTTTGCTTTAATTCCTGCTCAGTGAAAATATAAACTGTGTGCTGTGTGCTCTGTTCCAGCTGTGTGCTGTCCTTCAGGAAAAGGAAAGGCATGGCAGCCCTGCCTCGTGTAACCAAGGCTGGTGAGTGGAGGAGCGTGACTGGGACAGTCTCAGCAGTGTCCAGGCAGGGAAGGGTTTGCGTTCTCTAGAATGAGAGAGACAGCTTTGAACTCCAGAAAGGCAGAGAAGCAGCAGCTGCCAATGTAGTAAACTTAGATGTGGAACAAACTTTGGAGCTAAGCAGTAGTGTCTCTATCCAGGCTGCTTTTGCTAGACAAATACTAGTGTTAGAAGGGTGTTACAGCATATTTTCCATCTTCACTACTGCAAAATCTTCTAGAGGGACTTCTGGTTCTTGGGAGACACTTGCTTCATCAGGCTGTAGTTACTCTTTAGGAATTCCTATGGTGTGTGCATAAATGTAAATGCGGGAGCTCCGTGATGCTGTTTAGCTCCTACTGAACTGCAGGCTTGTTGTGTGCCCGCACACCAGCCAACTGCAATGCTCTGGGTGAGAACGTTTGCAAACCACCTTCAGTGAGCTGTTAATGTTTTAGAGAAGTGTCTTGTCGACCTGTGAAACTCAGGAATGGGATGCTGCCTTTCAGGTAGAGAACTGGAGATACCTGAGTGTATCAAGTCTGTCTTGGAACACCGGTGGTACAGCCATGCCCTGAGCCCAGCCTGATGCTGGGGAAACTCACAGTGCTGGGTGCTCTCCTCGTGTGAGTATTGACCTGCAAAGGTGAGGCAGGAGAAGGGAGTTGAAATTGTTTGAAGTGTAAAGGTGAGATAAGGTGCAATTCATGAGTATAATGGTGAGAAATGTCTGGGTATCCCTAGCCTTGGGTAAGGACCTTGTTCTGTCGTCTGCCGGTAGAGCAGAGATGTGGGTTTACAGAGTGGTTGGAAAACAAGCCTGTTCATGCTAATAGAAATACCTCAAGGCATTTATGAAACTCTTACCTTCCTATGCCTTCCTTTTACCTTCCCTGTGACTATTGTAACATGGTTTCTGTTTCTCCTTCTAGATAACTGCTGAGGCTCTGTAAAATGGCTTTACGCTTCTCCAGTATCATCCGATACGCCATACCTGGAGCTCTGGCACTTCTTGGCTGCTGGTGGATCTACTACCACCATAGAAAAAAGCATGTGGGCTGTCATGATGAACAAGCAATAGCCACTACAGAAAAACAGCAGGAACAAGTGCTGGAGAGTCACTTATTACCTGAACCTCGAAGACCAACTCTCTCGTCTCAAGAGGAATTCCTAGAGAACGAACCCTCGACCTCCCTGCTATCAGCAGGGTCGATGACACCCCCTCTTCTCTGTGAAGCTCCTGAGAGGCTAGATCTCTCATGGGGCGTTGCAGATCTGTCAGTGACCATGATCCAGCCCAGCACCTTTGAGGACGATAGTGGAAAGCTAGAAACAGTGGAGTCTCAAGATGAAAGCAGTGTGCTTTCTTGTCTTTCTCCCCCTCTGGTCCCAAAGCGCACAGAGTGTCATGGCAGTGCTGCAGTGAGCCGTACGCGGGATTCAGGCTCTAGTGCAAACCAAGGTCAGTGGCCACCAACATCAGCGACACTGACAGAAAAGTCTTGGGGACTCACGGAGACCAGCAGTGCAGAACAGTCGGGTGATTCTTCATTTAAGAACTCTAAAGAAAGCCAGATGCCAGGAACGGGGCTGTCAGATACTGACTTTGCGACAGCCCTCTGCTTGGGATCAGAGAAGGAAGACAATACCCCAGAAGCCTTTCTTTGTAATGAAGCTGAAGTTGTATCAAATCACATGGACTCGGCGGTGAGCATGTTGCCTGATGGTTTGGAGTCTGCTTGCTTGGAGCAGTCCAAGGAAGAAAAGATGTCTGCATCTGTTGCCAGTCCTGTACCTGTGTGTCGGGAGGAGGTGTCACAGCCAAAAGGAGGGGAATTGGAAAGAGAGAAGATTAGAGGAGTGAGTCTGGACAAGGAAGAAACTGAGAAAATTGAGCAAGCAGCAATGCAGATAGTTCCCAAGGTCATTTTGGAAGCAACTGAGGAAGTGCTGTCTGGTTCTGCAAGTGATGTGTCTGCTCAGACCTGCCAGGCTGCAACCAGCCGAGCTGAGAGCCCTCTGGAGATGGCCAGCGTGGTTTCCTCTGATCAGATGCTCATGGAGGGAGCTACAGTGGTTGTGAAGAGTGATGCTGCGGTACTGACATCCCCGCAGACGGAGGAACAGGATCGGAGTGTGACGGGTTCCAGCTGTTTGACACGTGGCCGTTTATCCAGCCCTGCTTCAGGAGACACAAAAGACTGTCGGGTGAAGAGCCACGTGTGCAGCGTGTCCCAGGGAGCTGCTCAGACTTCTGTGGAAAACCATGGAGCGTCACTGGAAAAGTCGCCTTCAGTTATGGAGGACTCTGGGTGCAGGAGAAAAGCATCTGAAGGTGGGACAAGTGTGGCAGACCCACTGCAGAACACTGTGCTGCCTGTTGCATCAGGCCAGCTCTCGGACTCGCTGCGCGTGTCTGCAACCCCCGACGCGTCTGCGGAGCAGAGCTCGGCTTCGCGTGGAAAAGGTCCTGCCCAGAAGCTGCCCAGCAATGGGGTCCCGAAGGATGGTCCAGAGCTGCATCGTGAGTAGAGCAGGGTACCAGGGGTGGATTGGTGTCACTTAGGAGATAAGGGATTTGAAAATCCTCCTATGAAAATGTGGCCAAGAAGCGTTCTCTGTGCTGTAACCCTTCTGCTTCAGAATGCTTTCAGATTCATTCCTTGCCCAGCAGTGAGTGTTTAGCCCTCATGTGCAAGTGGGTATACATCTGCTCTCAGGGTTCCTGCCTGTAGGCTCCTGTGTTAGCTGGGTGATGGTCAGGACACAGCGAGGGGGGGCTGGGCCCTGGCAGCACAACGCTTGTTGTCTAAAGCTGAGCCCGTGCTGACGTAGCCCGGGGAAATGGGCTGTGTGTGGGCATAGGCCAGGCTGTTGAAGACCTTGCTGGTTTGAGACCTGCTGGTAGAAGTGGTTTCTGCTGCAGTTCAGGCAGCCTCTAGTAAGCACTGGGCTCTATCTGTGGTTATGGGCTGCTGAAAGGAAGCCGTGAGGGCAGGTTTCCGAGGTGCTGAAGCAGGGAAAGTGCTCTGATGAATTGTGATCAAATCAGTTGGTTGCAGACCAATTACCCTGAAGCCTTTTTGCTTGGAAGGTGCATGCCAAGAAATCCCAACAGGGAGCAATGTTCATGGAGTTCCCCCATCTGTCACTGTGTTGCTTTTGCCTTCTAGATCCTGGATGATGTGTGCCTGGCAGGGTACAAAGCTGCCTGAGCACGTTAACCCGCGTGACCTTGGGGGTGGATGTTAAAATCCTATATTGGACCCTGTGGTGCCAACATGCCCTTAATGACAGGATGTCTTTTGTAATTGCTACAAAGTAGTTGGAACACTGCTTGTTGCAAGACATGGGAATTGAGTTTGCCAACAATTAAGGATTAAACCCACAAAACATTTTCACCAGTG
Source organism: Podargus strigoides (assembly GCA_028020825.1). Classification (NCBI taxonomy): domain Eukaryota; kingdom Metazoa; phylum Chordata; class Aves; order Caprimulgiformes; family Podargidae; genus Podargus; species Podargus strigoides. The sequence goes on along the minus strand of CM051640.1, from coordinate 11,422,555 downwards.
AGAGTAACCATAGGAAGAAAACGTTTTTTGCCTTGTGAATGCTGGTGACAAGAAGGGACAAGGTCTGAATGCTTGAAAGCAAGTGAGGATCTTCATAGTTCTGCATGTTAATCTAGAGGAAGGATCAACCTTGTGTTACACTGATTGTAGCTGGGGTCTGGCCAGGAGGAAGCTGTTTGAGTTTGTCCCCTTCCCAAGTAGAAATGTTCCTGGTATTGGCTGATGGTTTGGGAACAAAGCATAGCTCAGCTCTGGCACCTTGTTTCTTCAAGCATGTGACAAATTTGAGCAAGAGGCAATCCCCAACCATAGCTGGTAGTGGGCACACCTGGCACACAGGTCCCTGTGCACCCCCTGTTGGGACAGAAGCATTTCATCAGTGCAGTGAGCAGACAAATAGGTTGTGTGTCCCTCCCTGCATGCTGAACTCCCTGTGAAAAGCCGTTTAAGCCATGGGGAAAATGCAAAATACCTTGCTGCAGCAGCTCAGGGTTGGTGTTAGCATAGCTCTGGTGCAGCTGGTAACTTTGATATAGTGTCTGGTCTCTGCTGTTGTGTAAGGTGTCCCCATGTTCAAAGGACTCCTGCTGAACTGGGGCCTCCCTCTGAGGTGTGCAGGTTTCCCTGGGCTTTGTGTGACAGGACTTGATCCTTTCTGAGGTGCTGGAGAACCTGACACAGGAACATCCCAGCTGACTGCATAGGCAGAGCTCGGTGTCACCTCTCTAGGAAACGATGTAATTCCATGGCTTTGTGGCTTGTCTGGATGCTGACAGTGTGCATGTCTTGCAGGGTCGGATGGAGGCAGCGTGGATTTTATGGACAGTGGCTGTGCCATGAAGAAGATGGTGTCTCACAGGAACGCTACGGCTGGAGGAGAATCCAGCGACTCTGACTTCCTGATCTGGGAAATAGAGGTCCCAAAGGTAACCAGCCACTGGCCTGCTCATGCCTCCTGCCCGGCCCTACACAGCCATCTCCTGGCTACAGGAACTGGGAACGTGGGTGAGACAAACCATGGAGAACAGTGGTGTTTGGTCTCCATTTCTCTTCCTTACTGTTGCTTCCTTGTCTCTTTCACAAAGGACTTAATTGGCCGCTTGATCGGCAAACAAGGAAAATATATGGGCTTCTTGAGGCAAGCAAGTGGTGCCAAAATTTATGTTGCAACACTGCCTTATTTGTATGACTCCCGAGTCTGTCACATCGAAGGTAACTGGAACATCTCTTTATTTGTGGTCTAATATATAGCTTGTAGGCTTTAATTAGATGTGCAAGGAATTTAAATAGATTTAGATTCATTAAAATTTGGTGTTGATATAGCTGTAGGCTTCTGGCAGCTATATTGCTTTGTGTGGTGGGGGTGTCCTCAGCATATCTGTGCTACATATTCTGTGGGATTTTGTCTTCCAGGCACCCGGCATCAAGTAGAAAAAGTACTGAGCCTGATTGGCCAGAAGTTCAAAGATCTGTGTCTCACCAACGTCTACGGTCTACCTCCACCAACACAAATGACGCTGCATTCCCTCCTTTTGACTGCCTGGGTAAGTTCCAGCTCGCTGGCTGTGCTGATGCCAGGGTGGAAGGCTGCTGTTGGTCACTGCCATCATAGTATGCCTGTGGCTGGCTCACAGATGCCCTCAAAACCAGGTTGAGTTTGTGTGGTTATCTGTTGTCCAGCTTGTGTAGCTGTTTTACAGATCAGGTTTATCTACCTGTTCTTCCACTGCTGTTTCCATTCTGCCTGAGCTTAGAAATGTAGATGTATGGAGTCATTTAGATTGGAAAAGACCTTTCCAACCAAGGCTATCCTATGGTTCTGTAAATCCCTACTCCACATCTGATTTCCTTTAGAATAACATGGAGTAATAGCAAGTAGCTTTCTGCTCCTGATCCAAAGCAGCCTTTGGAAGTGAAATACCAGTGTGCCAAGGCTTCTCCCCCCGTGGCTGTAAGCCTCGGAGTCGCTGGTGGAACGTGGCGTTGCTGGGAATGAAGCTGGAGTTGCAATGAGCACTAATGACAATTTCTTTCCTCCACATGCCAGCTGTTCCTCCCAGATGGAGTCACTGTAGAGGTGGTCGTGGCAAACCAGGTCAATGCAGGGCACATGTTCCTCCAGCAGCATACGCACCCCACTTTCCACGTCCTGCGTACCCTGGACCAGCAGATGTACGCCTGCTATTCCCAGCCTGAAATTCCAACCCTGCCAACTCCAGTAGAAGGCAAGTAACTTGGTTGCTCACAAATTGTTCAGCTGAGAAGCTTCTAGGGTCATTCAAAAGCCTGATGCCCCTGAGTTAGACTTGGGAAGTTTCCCAAAGGATGAGAATGTGATAGTTCACTTGTCATTTCATCTTTTTTTTTAAGCTGCTGCCAGAGTACAGATGTTCCTTACCCCACTCATCCCTGGGGTTCCTCCCCAGCCATATAGTTGCATGTTGAAATTCAGAATGAGATAGTCTGTCTGGGGTTATTTCTAATCAACTTGGCATCTGGTGTATTTTTGCTGACAAAGAGTGGATCTGTTCCCAAATCTTCATATGGTCACTGTCTGCACAGGGTGTAAAGTGGAGGGTGCATCACATGGAAGGGGTTATTAGCTCTTGCTTTACCTTTTGGAGACTGACTGCACTGTCAGTGACCACAGGCTGGAAGGGAACTGGATACCAAGGCAGAACAGTGTGGTAGTGGCAGGCAGAGACTTGTGAGTGAAACCCACCTCTGTGTCCCAGCTGCAAGCCTTGTCTGATGGGGGTGTGGGTGGTGGTGGAATAAGATGGAAGCAGCGTAAGAAATTCTGTTGATTCTCAGCAGGTAACTGCAGCACTGCTAGTGCCTGAAGTGCTGATTTCTGGAAATCCACTTACACTGAGTCTTCTCTGTACTCTTATGTTCTGCAGTGGGTATCATCTGTGCGGCTCCAGGCCCGGGTGGCGCATGGTCACGGGCTCAAGTGATTAGCTACTTCCAAGAGACCGGTGAAGTGGAGCTCCTGTACGTGGACTATGGAGGATACGAAAAAGTGAAGATTGACACACTCAGACAAATCAGGTCTGTAGCTCCTCTTTCATAGCCTGAGGCCATATCTGTCTTGCATCTTCAGCAGAGGCATCCATATCGTTTGAATTGCTCATAGGTTTTTTCACAGCTGAATGGCAGAAAGGTCTCCCAGCAGTGGAAGTGGATTCCTTGGGAGCACAGCAAGCTCTTGCAAGGCTTTTTTAAAAAGGAGGGGAGAGGAAATTGCCACTTCTGCCACTTCAGCGTGGCAAAAGGATGCCTTCGGGAGGCTCCAAAGTGTAGTTGATGGATGAGCTAGGAATAAGATTCAGATTCTCTATGTCCCTGCCCCATTGACTAGGAGAGCTGTCTTGGATGAGAGTTTTCTTACACAAGCTCATTAAATAACTTGATTGTGCCCCAGAGGTAGGAGAAAAGCAGTGCACCCTCCATGATGGGGGTGGTTTTGCTTGCAGCCCAAACCAACTTAGAGTGCTAATCAGAGAATTTATTGCTGCTGCTTAGATTGCTGGGAGAATAGCCTGATTTTTTTTTAACTGTCATCAATTTTAAATTGAATTCCTGTTAGAGCAATTGATTAATCAATGTCACCTTAAAGAATACAAGAGTAACTTAAAGCCATGTTCTTATTCTGATTGATTCTCTTTTCTTTAAGGTCTGACTTCTTATCGCTGCCTTTCCAGGTAGCAGAAGTTTTACTAGACAACGTGGCGCCGCTTCCAGGTAACGGAGCTCTCGAGACGTACCGTTGGCGCTGCTCCTGCGGGTTTAAATGGATGCAGACTGTGTACAAGCAGTGATGCTGTCTAAATTTTCCCCCTCCTATTGCAAGCACAGCCTTTGATGTGACTAGAGCAAGGATTGGAAGAATTGTCTTTTATTCTTCTAAATGTGTTAGTATAACAGAAGCTGTCAGATGCCAGGGGAAAGATGATAGATGTCCAGGCTTTTTCCTGTGTGGAGGAGAGAATGAAACTCTCCCAAACAGCAAGTTGGCAGGACTGGATGTAGGTGAAGTAGCTGGAACTACTCTGCTGCCTTCTGTCGTAGAGTAGCTGCAAATGCAGACTTGGTTTTTAATCTGCTAGACAAAGATCTGATCTGTTGTAGTAAAATGACTGATGTCTGTGTTCAGAAGACTGCCCTCCAAGCACTGGGAGAATGTCACTCACTGCCTAGAAATGCTTTCTGGTTTGCTTCTGTCCCATCACAGCGCAGGCTGTGGCTGTGTGCCCTGGGACACAGGTTCCATTGCAGGAGTGGGGTTGGCAACAGCACCCAGGCGAGCGGCGCAGGCTGCGAGACGTGAGCTGCGCGTGGCACTGCTCAGGTGCCAGCCAGGTGTGGTACAAAGGCTTTTGGGTTCCTGCTTACAGCATTGCACTCTGTGCAGGGTCAGTAAAGTCCTGAGAGCCCTGGGCTTAGTTTATTAAGGATCAAAATACTAATGGCAGCATGTACTTTTCTGTCTTTAAAGCCTCCTAATTCATCAGCCACTTGTGTTCACATTAACTTAGCTAGTGGCTTCAGAGAGCACTTCATCCTTCCCTCCAGCAGCACAGCAGGCACAATACCAGTGTGATCTCCAGCTGGAGAGACTGGTTTCAGCTAACATCCACAGCAACAGGGGCCTAGCTTATGTAGGAAGTCAGACAAGATTAGCTCAGTAGTCCCTTCTGGCCTTTGAGGTCTGTGAATATCTCATTTGTTTTCTCCTGCTCTTTCCACAGATGAGGACAACTTTTCATCTGAAGCCGATGCCGTTGTCAGCGAGATGACCAGAGGTGCAGTCCTGATAGCACAGGTATGTGAGAGCTGTCTGGGAAAGCCTTGCTGCTGATTTGACTGCTGCTGTTACCCTCTCTGCCCCCCAGCATACTGTGTGTGTTAAAATCAAAACCAAAGCCAGAGCCTGTAAGCTGGGCTGTGCTGGGCAGGGTTCTTGCTGAGAAATCTTGGTGCTGGGAACTTCCTTGTGCAGCATCAGCACCATGTTTGTTATGCTCAGTCTCATGGCTTCCTTTGGTTTAATGCAGTGCTCAAATGCATCACTAATTGTAGCAAGGGCATGGACTGGAGTGACTAGAGCAAACCTGCCAGCAGGGTCCCAGCTGCCTGGTGGCAGCAGCTACGTTTCCTCTAGCCTGCACAGGAGCTCACGTATTGAGTAGCTGATCTGCAGTGAGGGATGTCAGCCTTGCATCCTCCATGGCTCAGACCACAGTTGCTGCACACTAATGTCTTTGTTTCCAGGTCACAAATTATGACTCTTCAACAGGCCTGCCCCTCATACAGCTGTGGAATATGACAGGAGATGAGGTGTGTATGTTGACATAGCTATTTTTTCAGCACTGAAAAACTATGCAGACTTTTTATTGTTGATTAGCAACTTGCTGATGTTTCTTGCTAGTGGTTTGTTCACCTTTCTACACTTTTTTTTTTTTTTCCACCTCCCTTTAGATGATATCAGTGAACAGAACCCTGGTGGAAAAAGGATTTGCTCAGTGGCTTGAGTACTAGCAATGTCCTGGCTGCCTCAAGAACAACTTCAGCAGAGAAGAAAACAACGAAGAAATCTTGGTTTGCACTGTTACGTATTTAGTTTGGCAATTTCTCACAAGAAAGTTCTTTAACACAAGCGCAGAGTCCTGTGGTCCTTTGAAACTTGTTGTGCTCAGCTGTTACCACGTCACCAGAAACACGTACCTCATCTCGGTGAAAGGCAGGGGGTTAAAAGCCATAATGACAGATACTGTCGCTTTAAAGCAAAAAATCCTCCCTGGCCTCTGCTCAAAAGTTGAATGGGAAAAAAAACCTGAAAGCCTTGGGGCTTGCTTGAAGCTAGCAAACGCCCCGGAGCGTTAACTGTGGTTGCATTTTAGTTGAAGATGTACAACGCCCCGTGAACTTAGTGTCTGCTTCTCCTAAAAGTGACATTGATTGTCCTTTTTTAACAGGCTCTGCCTAAGAAATTAATGAATGTTATTAAGGAATGTAATGTTCAGTTATGGATTTTCCTGTATTGTGCCACTAACCTGCACAAACAACATTCATCTTGTCTTCCTTTTGCCAGGAGGTAGATGAATTGCATTCGTTGCACTTGCTGTGGCACATGTCTCGCTGCAGTCATGGTTTTTAGGCTTGATATGCTTAAGGAGGAAAGCTTCTCTGTGCAGATGCTTGAAGTGCAGGATATGTTACCACTACAATTTTTGCTCTGAAATGTCATGTATTTAAAGAAAAGAACTGATTGCCAAGCCCAGTTGTAGCTTATATTTTTCTAGCTGTGCAAGTCTGTAAATATATATAAAAAGAAAATTGTAATATTTTGTACAAGAAAAACACTGGAAACAAAGGGAACTTTACAGAAACTTTTTCATGCCAAAATGTCCTCTGTAGGTAGAAGTGATTTGGAGTTCGTTAGGGTAGCCAACATATTTGGAGCATCTGAATGTTGGGAGTGTTTCAGCTCTGCTGTATCCAGGATTAGCATTCCCTTAGGTTGCTGTCTGGTTTGAATTGTGATCACTGCATTCTCTGTTATGTTGCTGTACAGATTTGTTTAAAAAAAAAAAGAAGTAACAACTTGGCATTAATATTGCAGTGGTGTTCTCTCTCTCAATTTTTTTTTTTTGCTCCTTTTTAGATTTCTATCACATATTTAAAATTTTTCTCAAGTAATTTAAGCTGACTTAATACTCAAACACATGCCCTCTAATGTATATCATTTTAGATATGTATTGAGCTGGGATTTATTGCTGGCAGATGAGACACTTGCCAAGAAAATGTTGATGTAGTCAGTTCTCAGAAGTTTTTTCAGGTGGATTCAAGGATGTCCTTACATCCTGTGAGCTAACATGTCAGTGCATCACATATTTGGATAGTTGCCTACAAAAGCATTTGAGCCAATCCTGTCTTATATGGTATGGTTATATCTTCTTTTTTTTTTTTTTTTTGAGTTCTCTCCTTCTCAGTGCTTATGATTTAATGTTCATGTTTGCAATAACATCCAGTGAAAACTAAATTTGGTAACTCAGTTAAATCTATAGAACATATCCTCTTGGAATGTTTCTTTCCATTTCAATTAAAGCTCGAATTTTAAGCCATCTTAATCAAACTGTGATGACTAAGAGCCTTCATTTCCTGACCTCTTGCGATGTAGGGCTGGGAAGGGAGCTCACTGGGATAAGCAGGTGAGGTGACATCCTGGTGGCTTTTCAACAGATGCAGAAAGGTCAAGCTTCAAATCTCCTGGGGTTCCTTTTGCTTCCAGCTGAAAACTGGGTTTATTTGATGATGAATTACGTACTGGGGAGCCTTAGTCTGAGCACTGGTACTCAAGGCTGTTGAAACTGTTAATTATTCGTGGAATTAGTTTACCTTGGGCTCAGGATGTTCCTTTTGTCACACTTGGGTGTTAAAAAGTGAAACTTGGGAGTCTTTCAATTGTGCAGGCTATAAAATCCTGTCTTCAAAATGTTGGCAGGTTTTTGTTCAAGCCAAGCAGTGCAATGATGGCAGATACTCCCATATCTTCCTTTCTGAGACTCAGTGGTGGTGCTTTGTGCCCTGTCTGCCCTCAGGAAGGCGGCTGGGGTGGGTTTTGAAGGGGTCACACTGCTTGTAACACCAGCTGTGTCCCCAGAGTGGCTGTGCAATTCTTGGCTGCCAGCCTGGGGCTGGGCATGGGGCTGGGAGCTAAGCTGTCCCACGGGGTTGGTTTGACTGAAGCCATTCAGAGGGGCTTTCCCCTTTGGAAAGTGGGGATTTTATTACGGGTAAATGAATGTGGTCGCCGGAGATGCCTAATTTATAAGTTCTGCCTGCAGAGCTTCCTGCCAGCCATCAGGCACACTGGCATTTCTGTGCTGTGCAGCCCCTGGAAGCCCACACCTCACCTCTTGGGGCTCTTTCCCAGGATGAGGGGTGCTTCTGAGGAGCCTTCCTCACCCCACAGCCTCCATCCCTGTTGTCCTGCCCTGGGCAGCTGAGCCAGAGCTTGTCCCTAGGGCAGCAGCACCTTCCTGTCAGACCCTTTCGAGCACCAGGGCTGATCCCTAGGCAGAGCCCGAGATGATTTTCCTTTGGCACTTGGACTGAAAAGGCTCCTCAGTGAGGGAGGAGGGGAGGAGCAAGGAGTGTTTTTGGAGGCGATGGAGAAGAATGGTGCCCCTGTCTGACACACACGGAGCAGTCCAGCTCCATCCCTCTCTCGCCGTGCGGCAGGGAACCCAGCTCTGCAGTTCTGTGGTGGAAACTTCAGTGGTAGTGGGTTTTTCTTAAAAAGAAACAGAAAATGAGCCTCAAACTTTATTTTTACTTTATTTCTACTGTGTCACAGGAATCTGACGGGTGCTGGCCCTAGGAAGCCTGTGTGTTGGAGGCTGCTGAGCAAGAATTAAAGAACATGTGTCTTGCATTTAGTTTATTGCCCCAGGGGCTGTGTTTTGGCTTTGGTCACCTCTGCTTCCTCTCCCCTTCCATCCCCGCCCCTTGAAAAGAAAAACCAGCAGCACTGCAAAGCAAGAGGGAAAAACTCTGGCAGCACTGGGCAAGGGGGGAGGGATGAGGGCATGTGGAGGAGGCTCAGGGCTCGGGCTTTTTGCCAGGGGAGAGGTGAAGGGTTCTTGTAAGACAGAAGTGATGGGGCTGTGCCGTGTGAGACTGGCCATGGCAGCCATCGGACCGGAGGTCTGCCTGCCCCCTGCTCGCTCTGGCAGTCCAGGTGATGTGGGCAAAAGGTACAGAAGAGTTTTGCTCTGATGCTCCCAGCCACGAGCAGCGCAGGGACTTCTGAGCCGAATGCTGCGCTCGGCGTTGCACTTAATAGACACATATAAAGTACCCCTGGCGAGTTTGTGCAGTGGTGTTCTGAGTCCATTTGTCCTCCTGACCTTCATGACATCCTGTGGCAGTATGTCCCACAACTTAATTACGTGTGGGTGAAAAAAGTGCTTCCTGTTTGTTTTCTAAATTGCCTGAAAGCATCCCTGGCTAATCCATCATCCTGATACCGCGGGAAGGTGAGTAATGGCCCTTGCTTTGGCTTGTCTATACTGCCTGCGAGTTTATAGGCTTCTCTTCTGTCACCTCTCTCTGTTCCAGGCTGAAGCATCCGAGGTCTCTTTAGCTCCTTAGGTGGGAGCTGGTGGGTACCCTGCAGCCTCCCTGCACCTTCTCTAAGGCCTCTTCTGAGGTGAATGCAAAGCTTTCCTCCTTTTGCTGAATCAAGAACATCCAAGAGCTGCTGCAGATGCCCAGGTGTGTGTTTTGGTGCCTGAAAGCGGGGCTGGATGTTTATGATTGTATTTCCATCCTCGCGGAGAGTGGGAGGAGATGACAGGAGTTGTGCTGCAGCTGTGGCTGCACTGAGGTTTTCCCCTGGGAGAGAGGAGATGGGATCAAAGGGACTTGCTGGTTCATGTCCCAGCTTCAAAACTGTCTCTGGTGTGTGTGATGTTCTTTTTTGGTACCTGAACTCCACAGTTGGGATTCAAGAACGCTGATGAGATGTTTCATGCTGTTTCAAGTGAGGTGCCCTTGTTTCTGGAAAACAGCGCTTCCAAAGAAATTTGTGGATCGGGGTTTCTCTCCTGTGTGCTGTCTCTGTCTTTCCTAACCCACTTTTCTGGCCCTCTCAAAAAATGCTCTGTCGTTTGTAGAGGCAGATAGCAACATAAGCATCACCTGGTTATATCACATTCCCCTCCTAAGCTCTGCATAGGACTGCAGAGGCAGCTGGCCCTAAGGTTTGCTGTAGACATCCAGACACTGGCTGGAAGTTAGTGCCCAGAGGAGATGAGAAAATCCCCTTAGGAAATGTGTCCGGTCTTTCCCCCGTGCTGGCAGAGGGTGAGGAGCTGGGCTGGCTGTTCTTCCTCAGCTTTCCTGTCCCTGGTGCAGAGGGGATGCTGAGGAGGGACACTGGGGGACCCCTGTGTTCTCCAGGGGAAGGATTGCTCTGTTGGAGAGGAAATGTGGCTGCTTTGTCAGATCCATAGCTCTAATTCGTCTACTGTGTTTCTGGGTGTTAAAATACCACGGCTGTGCTACCAGGGCAGGCAACGTGGCCGCGCTTCTGTGTTGTGACCCAGTGTGTCGCATGCGGGTACGTGGCGAGGAGCTGCGCCGTGAAGTGCTGCAGATGTCTGGTCCTGCCCCCAGACCCTTGCTGCGGCCAGAAAAACAACCACAAACAAGCGAGGAAAGAGTCACAGTGGAGAAAAGTTGGTTTGGGTTTTATTTGGTACCTGCCCTGTCCCCTTTACGCGTCCCTGAGGTCCTGTTCCCTCCCCAGGACACCCCCAGCGCCTGGTGCTGATATCAAGCGTGAAAACGGGGTGTGCTCAGCTCAGCTGGAGCGAGCAGCGGGGTGCCCGTCCCCCCTCGAGGCCCCGGCAGTGGAGGGAGAGCAGCAGATGGCACTCGAGCATAAGCTGAGCATCGCGCCGCGACAGCCCCTCAGCAGCTCGGAGTTATTCCTGCTTGAGCAGTGCAAAGGCAGCACAGGGACTCAGCCCCTGAAGGCAGATGTATAATCTGGAGCCATGGGATGTGTCTGTAGGACCTCGATTTACATGCGCTGGATGTTCCTCCCTGCTCGCAGGTCCAGATTTGTATCTCTGCTTGTGCAGGTTTGTCCTTACACAGTGTCTGGGCTCGAGGTGATAAAGAAAAAGTGTTACTTTTCACTCGCAGAGACTGCCCCTCATTTGCTCAGGGTTTTTCCTGTGACTGCGGCGTGCCTGTGCCCACAGAGCTACCCCAGTGCACAGAAGCAGGAGGGTTTTTTTAAAATCAGATAATTTTTCCCCCTAGCCAAGATGAAGCGAGCTCCTTGTGCTCGCACTGAAAAACGGACTGGGAGATGTGGACGCTGAGAAACGCAGTTCAGTGTGCTCGCTAAAACAGGCAGCAGCCGGGCAAGGACGCGTGAGTCAGGAAAAGATGTTCCTGTTGAGATGCTGCAAATATGGTGCATGAAGGTGTTTGTATTTTGTTTAATTAGCAATAAAGTCAAAGCTTATTTCCATATTGCCAAGCCCATTTGCATTGCACTTTTGAGACAGATCACAACCTGAACGTGCATCGTTACTCTGACGTGGACAGAGGCAGCACTTTCAGGAGCCTTTTGGTGACAAAGGATGCCATATATTCATGACTGTAATCTTACTTTGTTTTTTTAAGACACAACAAAAATGATTCAAACCTGTTCTCACCACTGCAGGGGAAGGAAGGAAGGGCTCACAGGAGCCAGGTTCTTCTGCTCCCCGTTTTCCTGAGGAGCCCTGTGCTGGGGCACTGCGGGGCAGGGCTGCTGCCTGCCATGGGCACTGCTGCCCACGGGGCGAGTGGCACCGTGCTGCCCTGGGTAAGCAGGGGGAAAGTTGTCCTCAGAGACCTGTCACAGCGATGAGGGCTCTGACACTGCCAGCACAACGTCACGTGGAGCAAATGAAATCAGCGGTGCTGTGCCCAGGAATGGTGAGCACGGGTGTGCCCCGTTGTCTGCTGAACATCCCAGCCTCGGGCTTTATGTGCCACCCCCCTTATTGAAATGAGGAGAAAAACCTACTTCTGAGCCCCCAGCTCTGTCGTGTGTGAGACCCACATAAACAGGTGGATTTTTGTTAGCAGCCTGACCTCTTGGGCAGTGCTCCTGCTCTGCACTGCAGAGGTGCCCTCGCTCGTCCGAGTTGTGTGTAATAGAAGGGCTAAATGCTTATTACTTTTTCGTAGCCTTTTCCAGTTGCCAATCAGATGTGTCTGGTTTGGGGTTTGGTTGTGTTTCTTTGTTGCTGCGACCATGCAGGATGCTCTATCTCGCTGTAATTATGGTTCCATCATTGTCTTGGCATGAAAACATCTGCTGTCGCCCTGCGATCTCCGCTTCTCCTATTTCTTTTGAGAATTTCATGGATCATGATGACCTTCTCTTTTCCATAACATCTCATGCATCTCGGTGTGCACAGCTGTTTCTCTTGCATTCCCCTGTCTCTCCATCTACCTCTTTTTTCCCTATCAGCATCTCCAACGCGTTCAGAATTTCAGAGCTCATCTGCTTATCAACTCAATATCTCACTTGCCATCTCTGCTGTACACACAGCACCTTTGCACAGAACTGTCCAGGCTCTTTTCTCTTTTCTCTTCTCATTTGTCTGCCAGTTTACGTCTAAAGTCTTTGTTTTTCTCATTTAGCATTTTAATGTTAATATTCTCAGCCTTTTGACTTTGATTATGCCATACTCTCTGGCTGTCTGGGTTTGAGGTCTGTCCGACGTGCCGCAGGAGGGATGGAGGATGTTGCCTTTCCAGGTGATGACAAACTCCAGCAAAGCTGGAACGTGGCGAGGAGCGGAGCTGTGCGCGGGGCTGGAGCTCAGCAGAGGCAGTGAAGGGGCTGCAGAAATACAGGTGGTTTTGTGTGACCTTGTTCAAAGAGCATGGGCTCCATGAGTATGATGAACAGAGATACTTTGGTTTTTATTCCATTCTGGCACCTTTTATTACTAGGACTTTATTGCTTTGACTATTCTATTAAAAAATATTAATAAAAAAATCAGTCCTATATCTGCTGCAGATGGACTAGTAAAACTCTCCAGTGTGACAGGACCTTAAATCTCTTTGCTTTGTTCCCCATCTGTAAAACGTGCATCCCAGTTCTCGGCCTCCCGCTGCCGTGTCTCGCCTGTCTCCCCGCCGTGCTCCTGGGGGCAGGACCCCCATCCCGCTGCTCCTCCGTGCAGCCCCCGGCACCGCGGCCGCCCAGCCCAGCCCAGGGTGTTAGGTTAGATTAGGTTAGGTTAGATTAAGGAATCTATTCATCCAGTGAGAGTTAGGTGGCTGTCAGTGCATAATGACTACCGGATTCGGGAGGAAAAGTGCTCAGGAAAGCACAGCAGCAGCCCAGCTCCAAACAGGGGGCTCCAGTGTTGGGTCAGGGTTGACCTGGAATGGGCCAAACCAGAGCAAAACAAGTGGAAATGGAACAGGGAATAAATGTTACAGGAAATCATCTCTGTCACTTAATGTCCTCCAATGACTTTGAAATAATTGGCTGTTTCCTGGGCAGATCCAGACGAGCTGAGCAGCGTTCTCCCCCCTTTCCTTTTGTACACTTGTGATCTTGCAGAGACCTGATTGCCCATGTCTCCCTCCCCCTTTTACCTCTTGGGTCCCCCCACCCCCAGATTCCTCCTGGAGGTTGTATTTTCCCCCAGCAACGTCTCTGAAGAATCACAAATGTGTAATATGTGTCCCAGCGCTTGTATTTTAATAGCGTGAAGCAAACCACATCAGCACAGGCAATTTCACATTCAACACATTATTGCTATTTAAAGCACAGAGGTATAAAAATGATTGGCAATCCTGCTCTCCCCGAAATCGCAGGCTGCTGCTGCCTGCCAGATTGTGATTTTTTAATATTGCCTGCTCTGTGCAGTCGTTCCCTCACCTTTGACTTGCAGATTTCCCGGCGTCGAAATAGCAAAATCATTTTGGGTTGTAACAGGCACATGGCTCGCTGCTGAAAAGAAGTAATTATCATTAAATATCCACCTGTGTACGTACAGAGACACATCCACCCAGGTGCTGCAGAGGGGCTGGTCAGTCTTTCCAGCTGAGCAACCAAAGCACTCCCCCAGCTTTGCGAACAGGCTTTACCTGGGCTCAGGGGGTCCGGAGGGGAGCAGAGGATGCATGGGCAGGGGAGGTACCGCTCTGTTACCACTGTGGCAGGGGGAGGGCGAGCAGGCTCCAGCCCAGAGATGGGGACACACGAGGGCTCCTGATTTGTTTTTTCTTGGGGCTGTAAGGGAGATCTCTCCCTGAGCCAAAAGGTATTAGTTGTGTCAGTGCTGTTTGTATAAACACTTTGCTCTGGGTTAATGCACAGTGTGATTAAAGCTTAGACCTTTATGAATTTCTGTTTAAGGCAACCTTACCCTGGTTACATTTAAGTATGAAGTGACAAAACCCCAGTCATTCTTACATGAAAATAGCACTTTGTCTTTACTGGAAATAATGGTCCTGGAGGGGTTTCTGGCCATATCAAATCCAGTGGGTACGACTTGGTGGGTAGGTTTGTCCCTGATGATGTGTTCTGAGGTCTCCACTCCATGTCCTGCCGCAGGGCGTCCTGTAGCTGCTTGGATGGAGGGAAGCAGGAGCATCCTCATCGCCACCTCCGGGGAGATCTGCCTGAGGAGCGGTGGTGCTCCGGGCCGGTGGCTTTCCGGGGTGCCTGCCCAGGGGGGTCCCTGCCTCCCACCAGCAGTTTGCTGGCAGCAGCGGCGCTGCCTGCCCAGGGATGTCTGTCGCAGCGGAGCTGGAACGGAGCGAGCTCGTTTCGCACAGTGACATTAAACAGCGGCCTTTCTCTTCTCTAAAAATACCTTTCCCTCTTGTTCCCCACAGGCAGCAGAGGAGAGAGCACGCCGAATCCGCCAGCTCCGGGGGGATTTACTCATCCGCTGCCAAAGCCCCGTCCCTGCCGGCGGCTCTCGGGTCCCAAACCCCTCCCCGTCCCTCTCGTGCCCGGCCACCCTTGCTGGAACCAGTTGTGGTGTGGTTATTGGTGCTGGGGCACACGAGTGGCTCCCACCCTGCACCCCGAGTTGCCCCTTCAGGGCTGGGCGAGCTCTTCTTTGCTCGCTGCCAGCCCCAGCACCTCATGTTGTGGTGCTCTGGTTGCTGTTTTAATGCTAATTATGCTGGTCTTGTTAAGCCAATTAATTGGTGGTGTGACCAGGGCTGTGTGCTCTGGCCCCGGCCGTGCTCGGGGCTCGCCAGCGAGGGCTGTGCTGGGGCTGCAGGGAAAGGGAAAATCTTTTGGGCTCTCTTGGAGAAACCTTGGAATCTTGCAAAGATGTGGACAGTGCAAAGCCCTGGCAAAGGCTGCCCGTGGGGCAGGGTCAGCCAGGGAGCCGGTGGCAGCACTTTGTCACCATATTTACACTTCTACTGGCCCAACGTGAAGCATTTGGCTCTCCTCCACTTGCGGAAGGGATTAGCTACTTCATAACATCCAGACAAGATAATCTCTCCAATTTTGCCTGGAAGAAGTCCCTGACAAAGAGCAGCAAAGCTACAATAATGCCAGATGAAACAGTAATTGAGTTTGCCTTCTTATTACTTTCTCGGCTAAGTTTGTGTTGGTTTTAATTTTATTTTTTGTTGTTGTTGATACAGAACAGCTAAATATTGTCCTCGGATTGATTTGAACCAGCCATGTTCTATGTGTGGTAACCCTCAGCAACACGGGGAGGTGAGCAAAAAGGGGGGGAAGGAGTAACTGGAAAAAGTTTTCAAAACTTCCGTGCATTTTCAGAAAAGACAAGACTCTAAGAGAGCTTGTGACCTGACCACGGGAAAGCCAACATGCAGAGGAGTGGATTGGCACAGACATGTAAAATCCCTACTTTTCTTCAGTCTCCCAGTGCTGGGCTGGAATTTCAGAGGAGGATGAGAAACTCTCAGGGAAAACAGGGTATTTGGACAGTTGCAACAAACAGCACAAGGAGTTTGGCATCTGGGTATGAATTAACTCTGGGCTTGTAAGCTTCCTAAATCTTGCTTTCAACCATCTTTTGGCAGCTGAAGGGTCCGGGGAAGTTTGTGGGGCTGCAATCCCTGCAACACTTGTCCTTTGGATAAACTGCAGACATAACTCATCTGGGCTGCCAGCATATGCCACACACAATGGCATGAAACCCCAGGGGGTTTCCATTGGCTTCAGTTTGCTCCTAAAATCTTTCTCACCTTTTAAGTAGCACAGCATGGTAAAGCCTGTGGGGTTTTCTGCAGGAATGCTGTTCTCCAGAGTCCTGAAAATGGTACCTCTGGTCCAGCTGGGTACCCAAAGGGAAATAAAGCTGAGTTTCAAAATAAACAGTGCAAGTTTCCAAAAGTTTTTGAAAACAATAAATTAAAATGTACTGGCTGTCCTGAACGTGTTCTTGGTGGTGGATGTTCGGGCGGTGAGAGGCTAACGCTATGTGACGCGTAATGCATCACTGGCGCAGCACTGCTCTGATGATGCATTGCACCAATACATCATGAGAGCGACAGAGCTTTAATGATGTATTACTGCAAACGGCCTCAGTCAGGAAGAACAAGTCCAGGAGACTCTGTCCACCCCGGCTAAGTATTGCCCAAATTCTCCAAGCTTTTTCTTTTCCTTGGAAGAGCATCCTGAGAAGAAATAGCACCAAGAGAAGCCGCTGCGGATGCTGTTGGGCCTCCAGGTGTGGTTCCCAAATGATGTGGAGATTTTGCTATGGGCAGGTGAAGCTGAAATGCTCTCAAGCACCGGCCAAGCAAATGTCACCTCCTCCAGCGACGTGGCACCAGCTCTGCTGGAAACCCCAAACCCAGACAGCACCCGCTCCTGCAAAATCGGGCTGGCCATGTCACACACAGCAGAGGTTTGCCAGCGCCACGTTATCCCACCACCATTTAACGACAACATAAGAGGCTGCCGTCAGTCTCAGCCTCCAAGCAAAGCTGTCATCCCTATGTCCTTTCTCTGCTCGCTGAGTAATAGCCACATATATTTTAAAGGGATTGTCCTTTGGAGTCTTTTTATTTGTCATCTAGTATCAAAGCTCTAAAGGTCACATTTTTCAAGTTCTTCCCTTGGAGCTTCAAAGACTATACATTTACTTTAAACAAAAAGAAAAGGAAAAAAACCCAGCAATTTTAGAAAACCACTCCCCACGCAGGGACTCGGGAAGGCTCTAAATATCACAGCCAAGGCACGATGCTCCCAGCTCAGTCTAGGAGCAGCTTGATTTTACTTAGCTGTAACCACTTTGTCAGTGTATTGACACTTGTAAATTGCACAGGTGTAGTTGTGCCTGTTCAAAAACAAGTTACCAAACCCAAGTGTGGAATCACCAGTTCTTATTTCAGTCAGTTAAATGTACAACTAACCTGGTGCCAGCCAGGTTTAAACTAACCCAGGAAAGCTTGCACAGAAAATCCCCTGGCTGACCTGGGTTTGAAGTGCTTTTGCTTCAGTGAGTGCAGCTCCGCAGTCCTGGCCTGAACCGATCCTCCAGCTCCCTGCTCCCGTGTGCTGCTGGGCTGGTGGACGGGGAGGACGTGAGCGGCATCGGGGTCAGTCCTGTGCGTTAATCATGCCCAGGCCGTGGAAGGAAAAGGTCACACCCAAGCCAGCACAACATCTGCCGAGACACAGTCACGTGTACGCAGTGCTTCGGACTGGCTCCAGCTGGGCAGAGCGGATTTTGTACTGGTTTGGGTTTTTGAGGCATGGGGCTGTAGCATATCTGAACTAACACTGGGAGCTCTCCACATGGCTCCCACAGTTGCAGCTGAACTGATTTAAGATGGGTTTTAAAAACCTTCCTGGGCACAGCAGACAGGGTCCTGGCTGGCCCCAGGCTCTGCACCACCCCATCATCCCGCCGTAACGCAAACCGCACCGGGGGATGGAGGGACATCATCTCAGGGCTGTCACATTCAACCAGGACACCTGGCAGGGCATCTATGCCAGTGTAAGCTGGCTGTGGGCCACCTCCGGGACACACGGTACCTAACCTGGCATTAAGGCAGAGGGGAGTGAGATGATGCCCGACCCAGCTGAGAGCCTTCAGTATGAAATTAACCCATCAAAGTAATTGGAATAGGTATGAAGCGACAGGGGCCTTTATTACAGGGCAGTGCTCCACGTGTGATCGCAGCATCTCCTGGTATGGTATCTGGAATCTGAAAACCAGGTTTGCTGTGTTGTCAGCTGAGGCTTGCACAGGCTTTTATTCTAGTTTAAGTGTGAATATTAAGCCGCCACGTAGCAGTTGGATGATGCAGGAAGAGAAATGAAGGAGCCAAAGATCTGGATCCAGCTCAGAAAGACCGAGGGGAGCATTATTATAGATCTTGTCACCCAAAATCTCTTTGGGATCTTACTTTCCTGATGAAGTCTGTTCATATTATTTGCAGAACTTGAGCTTAATATTGATGAAAACTCCAGTTGAACTTTGGCCAAGAAGGGACAGATATGTCAGGACCAGTTGCTTGATTATGTTTACATCTAAATTGCTGCAGTAGATCTTCACTTCCTCGAAAGTGATGTTCCTCTGCTTTTTTAATTTCATAGAACAATATGAAAGACATGAATCTTCATGAAACTGCTCTCCTAATGCAGCAGAGACTCCGTGGTGTTTGCAGCCTTTGCTTTTTATCACAAGAAGTCCCAGGGGAGGTTCAAGGTAGGATCCTTGCCCTCTCGGCCCAGCAATCACAGAAAGCCAAATAAATAAAACAAAGCCCTGAATCAGCAGAGGCACAAGCACAAGTTCAGCATTAACCTCTGCTTAAGATGATTTGGAACAAAAGAGTTAATCTCAGGGCTGCCCCAAAGTCAGACCAGGAATCCAGGACCTTGACAGCGCATCAGTGTTTTAAATCTAAGGGGAGAGGATGCCTAAAGATGAGGAATCTCTTACATATGGGAAAAGAATGCTCTGTGGTATGAGGACATTTCTCGGTAATAACTCAAAGATGATTTTTCAGTCCGTGGCCAGATGGGGTGGTCTGCATGGGTTTGGCCAAGGCACTGGTGCCCTGATGGCATTTGGGCGGCAGCGTGTGTGGATGGACCAGTCCAGAGGAGGCTGCCGTGGGGGCCCAGCAACTCCTCCTCACCCACATCCCCTCACCAGGCTCCGGGCTGGGACACAGGAGATCCCTGGGCAGAGGTGGGTTTGCAGTTCAGACACGTGTGACATCCCTCGAGGAGGGAGCGTGGTGCTCTCCAAGCCCCAAATCTGCTCGGCCTCGCGGGTGTGCGGGGTGCGGGGCTGGGTGTCAGCAGGGCACGGCTCCTCAGCCCAGCGCAGCGGCGAGCATCCGCCTCATCTCTGCCCAGCTCGTCGTGCTTATCTGATCTGTGCCTCCGTAATGATGTGGTTAGAATTAAATTATGGTGTTTTAATGTAGTTACAGCTATATTTACCAGGCACATTTCTTCCTGACGTACAACGCTGGAATTTAGGATATGGCCAGAGGCTGGATATGACTTCTTGTCTCCCAGGCTTGTTGCAGCTTTCCCACGTGGAGTCCAGCTCACAGCTGCTGCTGGAGAGCCAGTGAATTATATTAAAGGTAAATCCAGGACGGGGGGACCAAGGAGCCTTGGTAACAGCCACTGCAATTAGTGAGTGAGGCTCCAGCCTGCACACAGCCGTGCTGTGACAGTGTGACAGGGCCAAGGGCAGCTGAGAGCACCCCTCGCACAGGGGGGTTTGGGACCTTTGCATCCCTGCTGTTCAGCTGCAGGAAGACACCTTCAAAGGTGCACGCACCGACACACACTGCCAGTGTACCTGTGACAGTTCCATACCCACTGAAGATCTGTGCTGAGATAGTCTAAAGCTTCATGGAAACTTTCTTCTTGTGTCTCCTTTGATGTGAACTTGATGGTCATGGAATTTGCTGTGTCAGCAGTAAGAATTATCTGATCAGCTGGAGAGTAGTAAATAAACGAGTTAACTCTCTGAAGTCAGACAGGGAACACCTGCAATCGGTGAGTTTGCCATTTCCAGTGTGGCAGAGGCACAGGAATGCCCAGACGTCAGACTGTGACCAGAGGAGCCTATGGCTCAGACAGCAAAGGGGACAAAATGCTCCAGGGAGAGCAGCAGCCACCGCGGGGCCTCTCCTCAGGGCAAGGGGACATGGTGGGATGTGCCTGGCAGCCAGGTGTGTCTGAAAAACCCTTGTTCCCACCACTAGATCAGCCACCGAGTGCAGCTGCTTTGAGGTGTAACTGTGCCACAGAGATGATCCGTAGAGCCATTAACCCTGCGGAAGGAATGGTTCCCTCTGCCTCCTCCTTGGGCCTCATCACACGCGCTGTCCCATCCTCGAGCCTCGCCAGGCCGCGCGGTGTGCCCACATCTTGTAATGGGGTCCCCCAGACTGTCCCCGCCAGCGGGGGTGGACTCACATAACTGTGAGGGTCCCATCCATCTACAGAGAGTGGGTTTTCTTCTCAGCCTTTCAGGGTGTTTTCATCAATTTTGATCTGCCTGTTGGAAATTCATAGCGCTGATGCCCTCTAGGGAGTGACTTGTTTTTCCTACCCCCAATTCAGCTTCAGACTTGTGAATTTTAAGTGCATGTGCATAACTGTGTGTCTGTATTTATACAGATACTGCCAGTGCACATTTTGCAGTAATTCTCCTTGGATGCTCTTGCTTTCTCCTGCAGTCAATTTTTTTGAATGACACGGAACTGATAATGAATGTGGTTTCAGTACCGAATGATCAGGCTGGCTTGTCTCATTCCACCTCTCCTGGTTTTGAGCAAGAATGTGAGGACTTGCTGTGTCTATTTTAGATTCCATCATGAAAGGAATAATTGAGATTGAGATTCTTAGTCACTCAATGCAGAAGGTCAGAGAATTAATGCTGTGTTACATCCAGACCATTCATTTACTGTGCCTCCTTTTTTTTTTCCCTTAACTGTCTGTGGGGGAAAATAAATGTGCCACAGAGAAGGTAACGCATCTTCAATGCTGCGCACATCCCCAGCCTCTGATAATACACACTGTTTATCTTTATTTTGGGGGTGTTCCAGGGTAGTTTTATCATCATAATTGATTAGCGGCGACAGGGAAAAAAAATACAGGAGTAAGAGGAAGAAATGATTCCAGTGAATCCATTGACTCAGTTGTAGCATTGATCTACTTCTGGGAATTATTTATAGGAGAAGATTCATAGTCAGTAATATTAGTTTGGACTTCTGGAAAGGTTTATCAGAGGATCTTAAAGGCCTTTGGTTACAATTAATCAGGTAGAAAAATAAGGTAGACAGCCTCATTTTGGGAGAGGGAAGGAGATGAGATCCCTGGCGTCACTCTAGCCACAAGTATTCGTGGCCCAAAAAGCATCACCCCACGGCGCAGCACGGCAAGAGGCGACGGCGGCGCCCAGCTCCTGGGTGCTCTCCTGGACCGGGGCCATGGGCACAGCACACGGATTGCACTGGGGCACGGAGTTAAGGAAAAGTCCTTGAGAAAATCTGCACTAAAACTCTCCTTAAGAAGAAGAAGTAAAGGTGTCTGCGAGATGGTCACCTGAGCCAGATCAAGCAGGGAGAGCCGCAGAGGGACAAAACAAAGCCTCTTCCCCTGCCTCCCCCTCCCCATTCTGTTTTTGTTTTTGACTTAATTGATCTGTATCCTGCAATCCTACCCGCAGGAGAAACGACACATCTGAAAACACAGGAGGATTTGTTTCAAGCTGTCTAGTTGGGTTTTTTGGTGTGTGTATATATAGAATTGCCTGGAAGTAGTAAATAGAATTAAACGCTGTAGTTCTGAAAAACAAAATTCTCAGGGCTGTCTGTTGATTTCAAAGCTGATGAAAACAAAGCAGGCTTTGAAATCTTTCCTCGCAGAGCTTTCCCCCCTCCCTTATCATCCAAAAGATGGGCCTGATAATATTTAGGTTTATTCTTCTTTTGAAGCAGTCAAAAAATGCTGTTTTCTCAACTCAGATGAAAATCCTAATGTTTTTAATAAGGTCAGTGCAATGTCTTCATTAGCAAGGTGCTGGAATAACTTGATGCAGATCTGGAACTCCTACTGGGAAAAATGTCAGTGTCTGCCCAAAAAGTCTACGGCCACCTCTGCACTAGGTGTGAACTGGTAACGCTTCCCTAAAACCCCTGCTTGTGGGATAACCTGTTCCAGTATAAACAGCTCCTGTATGTGCAGACTCCAGTGCCTTTGTTAGCTGTTCCCTGGGAGCACCCTCGGCTCGGGTACCTGCAGAGCCACGGGCGGGCAGCGCTCGGGTGCCCTGGTTTGGGTTCTGTTTTGTGGGATTCAGCAGCTGGTAACAAAGACCAGCGACCCAGGGGAATGTGTAGAGCTCATTGCTAGGAAATGCAGGTGGATGTTGAAGGATGAACAGCCTAAAATAAAACACAAGAAGAATAATCTAACCCATTTCAGGTCTGTTGAAGTTTTGCCTGCAACTGTCACCACAAAGCTGCTGGGTGCTGGGCACGGGGAAGCCTCTCCTCCATCACGAAGGCTGGGGACGCGCAGAGAGCCTTTTCCCAGCTCTGTGGAGATGTTGCCTGTCTCTGGCCAACCCTCCCTGGCCCCCCGACCGATCTGGAGCCACAGCCCCTGAAACGCTGCTTCCTTCCTGTGCGCCGTATCTTCTCCGGCACAGGGCTGGCAAAGCTTGTCTGCGTTCCCGTAGATTGCTGGAGACACCAAGGGTGACGCCAAAGGCAGAGGTGCATCCACGTGGCCAATGGTTTGCAATGACATAAGCCTGCATTTTAAATGATCTTTGGTTTCCTGGCAGCTCCCCAGCGTATCCCCCTCTGCATGCTGTCAGAATGATGTCTGTCAGGTGAAGCCACACCTGGGTAACGGGAGGCCAGTCCACAGCGCACCGTTAGTCACCGGGACAGCCGAAACCCACCAGACCATCGATCTCAAGAACTTACTAAATGATAGATGGCATATAATATAGGTCATTATTTCTTGCCTATGCATGAAAATGAATTATTCAGTAAAGATTTAGACCCTTTTTATTACGACACTGAATTTATAGAGCATACAACACATAAATGCAGATTTCTCCGGCACCAGATAGATGAACTCATTCTCCAGGCAGCGTGAGTTACATGCAGCCATCAGCATCGCCGCACGGCTCAGACAAGGTGTCCCAGCGGCGGGGGGACACGACTGCCACGCGGGTGATTAGGACCTACAGCTGGCACCTACTGGGGTGCTTTCCAAAGAGTGTTTTCCAAAGCCCCTAGCTGGTTTAGGAGCCCAAGATCAATTTATTCCAGAAATAAGGCTCTCAGGAGCCATGCATATTCAATTTTGGTTTAATATATAGAAATCCAAATTTTTTTTCTGAGCCGTAATCAGCTCCGCTGAAGTTCCCTCCGTCCATCAGCAAAATACGCCTCGTGCATGCTCTTTCTGGAACCCCTTTAACATTCTGCTCCACCGTCAGAGAGATTAAGGGGGTAAGGTAACCCCGGGAACCAGGCTCCTGGCGAGCCATTTCCCAGCGATTATCAGGAGAAATAGCGAAGCGGGGGCAGAAAATGACTGTTCTCCAATCCCCCCTCCACTTCCTTTGCACACTGCTGTTGCAGGGCCAGGGTCAGCTCTGTCCCGGCCGGAGCAGTCGGGGTCTTCCCTGCCCACGGACCCCATGCCATGAGGCAGCAGGGTGCAGGATTCCTGGGGTGCGGGGGAACCCCAAGATGCGGGGGCACTGGTGGAGCCCTGGGACGTGGGGTACTGGGATGCTAGACTCACGGGATACGGGGACAGGGGGGTGCAGTATTGCTGGGACACAGGGGCCCAGGGTGCAGGAGCCCTGGGATGTGCGGTAACGGGATGCGGGAGCCCCGGGGTGTGCGGTACCGGGGTGCGGGAGCCCCGGGATGTGCAGTGCCGGGATGCAGGAGCCCCGGGGTGTGCGCTACCGGGGTGCAGGAGCCCCGGGATGTGCGGTACCGGGATGCGGGAGCCCCGGGATGTGCGGTACCGGGATGCGGGAGCCCCGGGGTGTGCGGTACCGGGATGCGGGAGCCCCGGGGTGTGCGGTACCGGGATGCAGGAGCCCCGGGGTGCTGGGGGGGTACCAGCCGCTCCCCAGTCAGCCCGAGGAAGTTGCAGGGGGATGCACGGCGGGGCTGATGGCGGGAAAGCCCACGTCCCGCGCCGCCTTCACCGGGAGAGACCGACACCCCCCACTCCCCCCCACCTCGGGGGATGTGCGGGCGGGCCCGCGGACACGCGTGGGACGATCAGTAACCGCTCCGGGAGAGGTGCGCTACCGAGCGGCAGCTCGCAGCGGGGGTGCTGGCCGCCAGCCGCCGGTGTCGCGCACGCGGTGACGTCACGGCCGGGCCACGCGACGGCGGCGGGCCCCGCCCCGTGGCGCGGGGGGCGGGGTGTGTGTGTGGGGGGGTGGGAGGGGGGGGGAGGCGGCGCGGGATGGAGGGAGGAGAGGAGAGGATGGTGGCGGGGGGAGGGAGGGACGGCGCGGCGCTGAGCTAAGCCGATCCCACGTGTGACGGATCTGGCTGCTTCCCCAGCGCCTCTCCAGTGAGATCCTCCGGTAGCGGAGGGAGGAGGAGGGGGGAAGGGAAAAGGAGAAAAAAAAGAAAAGAAAAGAAAAAAGAAAAAAAAGGGGGCGGGGGGGGGAAAGCAACCGGAGCGAAAACCCGAACCGTTAACCGGGGGGGGGGGGTGGGGGGGGGCGGGTTGGGTTGGGTGGGGGGGGGTGGGGGGGGTCCTCTCAGGGGTTTCTCGCTCGGCGCGGCCATGGAGGCGGACGGGAGCCAGGCTACCTCGGGGAGCCCCGGCGAGGCGCAACACGACCCCGGGTAAGTCGGTTGGCGCGGAGCGGAGCGGCGAGGAGCGGGGCGGGGGGGGACCCCCCCCGCCCCGCTCCTCGCCGCTCCGCTCCGCGCCCCCTCCGCGCCGCCGTGAGGTGCCCCGTCAAAATGGCCGATCCCGCACCGGCGTTCAACTCCGCTCTCCTCTCTCCCCCCAGCAAGATGTTCATCGGCGGCCTCAGCTGGCAAACCTCACCAGGTAAGGACCGACACATCCCCCCCCCCCCCCATCGCTCCTTCACACCCCCCCACCCCCACGCATCCCGCCCCGCGTGGGGGCCGCGTCCCGCCGCGCCGGGGCCTTGCCCGCACACCCCCCCCCCCCCCCCTCTCTCTCCGCTTCTCTCTCTCTCTCTCTCCGCAGACAGCCTTAGAGACTATTTTAGCAAATTCGGGGAAATCAGAGAGTGTATGGTCATGCGGGACCCCACCACCAAACGCTCCAGGTAAAAACGGGTTGGCAAACTTCGTCCAAGTGACGCTGGGGGTGGGTGAAACCCCTCTCCAAACACACCCCCCCCCTCCCCTCCATCCGGCATCCACGCACCTCATCCCCATCCCCACCCCACGCGTGGTCACCCCACACCGCATCCCTCCAAGTGGGAGGAGGGAACAAAGCGGCCGGTGGAGGCGGAGAGGTTCTGGGGGGGCCGGGTGGGAGCTGGGGGGGCTGTGGGGCAGGGGAGGGGGCGAAGGCAGCAGCGATGGGTTTGTCCGACTTCTCCCCGTGTCTCTAATTCTCACCCCCCCCCTCCCCATCCCCTCGCTCTTTGTCTCTCGCAGAGGCTTCGGGTTCGTGACGTTCGCGGATCCGGCGAGTGTGGACAAAGTCCTGGCTCAGCCCCACCACGAACTGGACTCCAAGACGGTAGGTCCCGCGTGGGGGCGGTCCCGCGTGGGGGCTGCCCGCCACCCTGCCCCTGCGGCGCTCGGGGGTCGCTGCCCGGGCTGGCTGCGGGGCTGTGTCAGGCTGTCACTGATCCCAGGCTCTGCATGCTTGCCTTTCTCCTTTTTTTTAATTTTATTTTTTTATTCTTAGAGTCCACCCTTAACTCACCCAAAGCGGTAACTTTCGGTTTTTTAAATCCCAGTTTACCCCCGGGGAGCCGTGGCTCCTCCCCCAGCATTATATTTTATCGAGCGGTGACATTGAAATAAAAAAACCACCATAGAGTAAAATCCAACTTTTTTTGGTGCTGGGCTGCAGACGCTTTCTGCAGGGAACTTCCTCCTCCTTTTGACCCACGATTTATTTATCGGGGCGCGTGTTTCGCGGGGGCAGTGACTGGCTGCCACCTCGGAAAAGCTGCTCCTAATGTCATCCCCAAAGTCACTTTGGAGCAGCCCCCTCCCCTGTGATGTCACGGCCCCTACGGTCGCTGTCCCCCAGCCCCGAGGGGATGTGGGCGAGAGGCACAACTCGTTTGTTGTTTCCCCAGAGCTTTTTGTTACGCTGTCTCCAGTGAATAACATAAGGAAAACACTCGTGAGACTCAGTTGATTTATTTTTTTAATAAATGTTACATTTGTTGATTTATTTATTTATCTATTTATAAAACAATCCCCTCACCACGTGAGCTTGCCCCTTAGCAGTGTTTTCCGTACGGGGTCAAACAAAAGGTGCTGAGTGTGGGTAGCTCCAGGCCCTGTTTTTCTCCCTGCCATCGAGGCCATGCAAAAGGATGAAGTTTTTGTGCCTTTGCACTTCGTTGCAGTTTTCAGCCTGAGCAGAGCTGGGAGGGGAGGGGGGAAGGACACGGGTAGAGGTCATTACCGCTTCGGTACGGCTGGCTCGGAAGGGGCTGTGTTTTGGGGAAGGGTTGTGTTGGTTTCGGGTCTGGCAGAGCTGCTGAACGCATCGCGTGTGTCCGTGGCTGTAACTGTCCTTTACAGGGTGTGCTCTGGATCTTAAAGGTTTTATTTTCACACGAGCGTGGTGTTAGGAGGAATCCTGTCTCAGTGCTGGAACATCTCGTGTGCCCGTGCGTGTGAGATGATGGTTCAGAGAGGGATGGAAAAGGCAGGGAGCAAACAGGAGTGTATGATTTTCTAAAAACTGTAATTTGTATGGAAACAAAAAGCCCAGAGCTCTCGTAGAAGCAGGTGGAATCTGGTGGTTTAATTCGACCTACAGATTCGGCTGGGCTTGTCTGAACGCGTAGCCCGTGCTTTCACATGCCTTAATAATTTGATTTTGGGTTTAATCAGATATGGTAAGATAACTGATTCAGCTGTGCTCCTCAGATTAAACTCACTGGAGTTTTCATGTACAGCTGTATTCTCTATGTGTTTTTAAAGATAAATTTAGATAAGACAAACAAAGGCAAACACTATCTTGAATGAGTTGGTTTTTTTAAAAAAAAAAATCCTGTTAGGACACCCTGTCATATTTCTGGCTATAATTAGGTCCTCCCCCAGGTTTTTTCCTGTATCCCAGTCTAGTCCCTGCAATGTTTTAATTTGCCTTTCTCTGGGGGAGGGGTGAAAAGCTCAATGGGACAAATTTGCCTCAGTTTTGATTGTGTGATAATAACTGAATGAATTTCAATAGGAAAATTGACCTTACAGTCAGTAGCGCAGCTTAAAAGTGACCCATGACAGTAGGCAGGTTCCCCTGCAGCCTTGACGTGTCGCCGTGTTGTAGTAACTGTTGTGTAGTATAACATAGCATTTGACTCTGTTTCAACGTTCGGCGCAGGAGGCAGATCGGTTGGGTTTTGGCATGGAAACGTCGCTCTTGTTTACAGTTACGTTAAAAGCTTTGTTTAGGTAATGGCCATTCATATCAGAAATAGTATTCTAGTCATTTCCTAGAGGACTTGTAGATACAGTAAGTAGAATTGTACCTAACTAACTAATTATTTTTTTTTTGGTAGAAGTTTTTTTTTGTTGTTGTTATTGAAATAGTTGACAGGGATATGCAAAAGGTACGGATTTGCCACGTTGAGTGCTAGTGCTCATCTTCACCCACCCATGGTGCTCATCCAGAGAGGTTTTGTGAAGGGAAGTGCAGTTATTTAAGGAGGGCTGTCGCTGTGGTGCCCAGAACTCCGTGCTCTTTGAACTGACCTTCAAAAATGAATGTGTGGCGTTACAGTTTAATGGCTCTTTCAGCTTTTTACCAGCGGGACTTTGCGGCAGCGTCCTTCTGGTGGGACTGGGGCTCTTTGGTGAGAGAACTTCCAGTTCTGAAGCAAACATAGAAATGTGCATATTTGCCTCCTCCACCTTTGGGTATCGCAGTGGAAAATCCGTACCTGTTGTATTTCCCCAGTAGACAAATGCCTAGTCAGTGCTGAGTGTATTTGTAGATAATGTTAATCTCTATGAAAAGGTTGGCTTTCTAGATCAAGAATTTTACTTTTTATGCTTTTTGAACAATAAAGTGGCATGTAATCACTCATTTCTCAGGTGTGCCCTCAGAAAGATACCACGTTTGTATCTGGTGCAGGCAAATCACTTTCAGTTGCACGTCAAATGTTTGTGCCATTTCCAATTTTGACAAATTAATTGAGTAAAACTGCTTTTTAGGAGTGCCTCATGGTTATTTATCAGCACAGGAATAACAATACCAAATGGAAACATCTCCTTTTCCTAATCAGAGTTAACTTGAGGGGGGAAAAAACCCAACAAAACCCAACTCCACACTGCCAGAGAGAGCCTCTGCTTCTAAATATGCCTTAACACCACCGGGGCTGGTTTCAGCAGGCTGTTACATAGTCAGAGACGACAGTGAAAGCAGTCACAAGGTGCACAGCTAAGGTAGGATTTAGTCCTTTAAAAAACCCCTTTTCCAGACTCTTTATTTAGAACACGTCTGCGTGCGGGCGCCGCTGAACGCAGTGGTGCAATCAGCAGCACGCAGACCTTTCAGGGTGACGACTGCAGATGGGCGGCTGTTTGAAAGGTGTGATTTTTATTTACCTCCAGCCGTGCATCTGCGCCGCCCTCTCTTTGTTTTTAAGTGGGATGTGAGTGGTAGGGAAGAGTCTCTCTCTCAAGATGACCCATGTGGAAGTTGTTTTTAAAACTGCAGAATTAGCAGTTTGGGACTGCAGAGTGGACGCGCTCGCTGATGTGTGCAGCGCACTGGGACTCAAGGCTGCATCTTAAAACCAGGGAGTGTGGGGTAAAACAAAGACAGTGTTTTTTCTTCTTTTGTTGCCTTTGTGGTGGCGTGCTTCATTCAAGGGTACTTTAGATAACTCCTTCACGGAAAATCTTTTTAAGAACTCGGTTTCTTCTGGTTTAAAATGCCTGTATGTTTTGCTTGTGTCTTGCTCTCCCCTCTTCCCCCCTCCCATAAATGCCCCTTTGTGGCCTCTCATTGCTCAGGTATATTCTTTGAGGGTGAGCAGACCACATCAATTTGGCCTGTTGTTATGAAGGATAATCTCCTAGTCCTTCTCATGTCTTAGTTTGAATAATTAAAACGTGTGTGGTGTTGCTAGTCAGTTGACAAAACAAAGCAGAAAAAGAAAAGACAAAGTAACCCCAAAGGCAGCTGAAGGCAGGTGCAGGTATCGGGAACAGGTTAGGATCTGGATCAGGAATGCCAGCCGCCGTTCTGTGCACCCCACAGAGCGTGCAGATAACGTTTAACGCACCAGTTTGGGTGTAGAGGCAGCACCCAGGGAGTAATGCAGAGCTCCCTGAGCACCGGGGAGGTTGTTGCTCAGAAGATGATGGAGGAGGTGTACCAAAGAGATGTTTCCTTCCTCTCTTCCCAGCTTCCTTCCCCTGCCAAACCCCCCCAGACAAACCCAGACTGCGATCCATCAGTTCCAGAGTAGTTCTAGATGACCCAGTGTGCTGAATTCTAAGCCTGAGAAATGAGGGATTAATAATTCAGTGATTTTTTTAAAAAAAAATAAATATATAAATTGACAACAAAAGCTATCTTGTTGATTTCCCCTTTCTTTTTCCTCAGATTGACCCTAAAGTTGCATTTCCCCGACGAGCGCAGCCTAAGGTAAGTAGGAGGATCGATAATAGGATTTTAGGCACACAGAGAATCATTGTTGCCAGGCAGTTCAGGTTTCAAACAGGGAATTGGCAATGAAAGCTTTCAAAGCCAGAGTGCATGGCGTCTTAAGGGTATCAGCGTATGGCTGGGAAACGACAGGGGAGCTGCTTTGTGCTGGGCTTTAACCGTCTCGGCGCGGTGTCGGGCAGCGGCGCTGGCTCAGGGCAGGGGCTGTGCCCGGTGCTGGCTCAGGGCAGGGGCTGTGCCCGGCGCTGCTCCTGCCCGTTACGCTGTCCCACGCAGCGTGTCCTGCAGGGTGTTTGGATGGAGTGCACACTTGGGTCTTGCTTCGAGCTGAGCTTTCAGTTCTGTGGTTCTGGTGGATGGGAGTATAGCTCTGCCTTCATTGTTTGCAAATTTTCTTTTGTATAACTTCAGGGACGTGTTTGGAGACTGACAGGCTGTGGGCAGCGAGTCTCTGATGAAGCCCTGAACTCTGCAGGCCACGGGGTATTCTTTTGCAAGAGCAGTGAAACAATGAGCTTTAAGTCCCTTGGCTGACCAGGCTGGCTGCAGAAGTGACGTCCTGCTCCCAGGGCGCTCTTCTGTAGCACAGCAGTGTCCACGCTGGGACAAAGGTGCTGTAGCCATGTGCAGAGGAGCTCCTGTCTGCGTGCTTGCTCTGGAATATCCGTGGTTGCTGTGTCTCCTGGAGGAGCTGCTTATGGAATAGAAGTGGTTGTTGCTCTTTAGGTGGCTGTGCCTAAGGAAAACAACAGATCAGTTTCAATCCCAAATGCGCACTCAGTTGTACTTGAACTCTGAAAGCCAGAGGCTGAAAGAAAACTTCTGTAATTGACTTTTTAAAATTTCTTTTTGAGAGTTTATTGGAAGAACTTAATTTAGCTGGTGTGTGCCACTTGTATACACTCATCACGTTGGGTTACTTCAGTGTTCTGTTAAAAAAATGGATAGACTAGGCTGCAAAGTTGTGGATGCAAGTCAAAAAGGAAACGTGGTCTGAAGTTGGTGGCAGGAGACAACCCAAACATGTTTAACCTAACAAATTTATTGCATATAGCTCCTCGTGAAAGCAAGAGGTTTAATAGCCTGTGGAACCCTAATGTTAAATACTGCACAAAACATGCATCTGGGAAGAACAACGTGTCACTTAAAACCCCTCAGCATATAGCAGGAGAGGTGCTAGTGGTCCCTTTAAAAGGAAAATAAAAAGAACAAAACCCAACAGCCTACTTGCAGAACTTTAAACCAAACTAATGTAGTCAAATATTTACAGGTTCTTTTCTTCGTGGGACGTATCTAATAACTCATTAGTGAATAGTGGCGTGCCTGGTTGGCTTCTGAGAGAAGCAGGAGTTTATAGTGGGTAGGGTTTGTGCCTTCTGGACTGTGTTGTTAGGTTAATGTTGTCTTTAAGATGGGATTTAAAGTTACCAGAATTTTGAAGATGATCTTGCACTGTGACTGATGCTCCTTCC
Organism: Podargus strigoides; assembly: GCA_028020825.1. Classification (NCBI taxonomy): domain Eukaryota; kingdom Metazoa; phylum Chordata; class Aves; order Caprimulgiformes; family Podargidae; genus Podargus; species Podargus strigoides. The sequence goes on along the minus strand of CM051640.1, from coordinate 11,391,652 downwards.
TTCCCCCTTCCCAATGCCTTCTAAAGGCTTATTTACATTTTAAACTGCCCACATTACCAGTTATCTGTTTCTGCAGGGTTATTTGTGAAAGTTTGAAGCGCTTACAACAGAGATGTTAAGCTGTCCCACGTGGTTTCTTCTGTAACAGTTAAAAAAAAATAGGGCATGTCTTATGCCGAGGATATTAGCGAGTTAATTTTTGGTGTTAAAGAATGCAAAATCAGGTCATTTTTACAAAGGAGATTTTGTTTTTCTCCAAGTAGGTGGGCTGTGGTGGTTATTTGAAAATTGTTTTTGGTAACAGACATCTTTCAAGTGTGGGGCAAGTCCTGGGGCGCATGCTGGATTCCACTCTTAGCAGGAACTTGCTCTCTCTGGAGAGGTCAGCAGGGTCTGTCTCTGCTTTTTACACACTTGTGCTTGCTGAAGTGTTGGGATTTCTACAGGGCACTGGAAAAAAAACATCTTAAGATTGAAAGGAGCCTTATTAGGAAACAGGAGAAAATCAGATGCAATAAAGAACAGGTTTTACATCAATTATGACGTGCTATTCTGGACAGCATTTCATAATCAGGATTTTTGGTTTTGTTTTTTTTCCTCAGATACTGAATTAAGGTTTTGAACTTCAGTGGTTCATTTGTCCCGGTTGAATAGCGAATGCTCAGCGTTAAAATGTGACTGTACTTTAGTCTAATTAACCAGCTAATGCTTGGGTCTGTGGAGATTAATGGCGTTTAATGAAATGTCTCTCTCTAGGTGCGAGGGGAGATTTTAGTTTGGGTTTTTTCCCCTGATAGCCTTCCTTCCTGGTGTGTTCAGCAAAATGGGGACTGGGCTTTTCGTTCTGGTCTTCCTGGCAGTGACTGGGTGCTGGGGTGGGAGCAAGGCTGGGGGTGTGGGTGGGTTCCCCCTCCTTGTGACTCCCCTCCATCCATCCCTTTGCCCTGTCTCCCCATGGTTAACTCTTCCATGGGCAGTGGCTCTGCAGGTCCTCGGGCTGTGTTTGCCTTCTCTGCCAGATCACACGCTCGCTTATTTGTGCACACACAATAATTTGTGCTCGTTCCTTCCCCCCTTCTGATTCACTTTAATTGGCTAGTCCTCCCCTTTCAAACCGTAGCCCAGTGAAATGCTTTCTTTGGGGCTTTTTAAACTGCATCTCCATGATCTGACACCTCTCTGGTGATGCAAATTGGTTACTGAGCAAGAAGTGGCAGGTTGTAGCAGCAGAGCATTCTTCCCTGATTTTCTTAGAATGACCCTGGCAGAAAATCCTGGGTTATTGCCTCCAGTGGATTACGCCATGATGTGTAATCCTGCTCTCCTTGTGAAGTGCAGGACGCCTTGGAGCTGTTGTTTTAGGAAATTTGCTGCAGGGGTGTAACTTGTTGAGGTTCTGGTGTGTGGCTAACAGCGAGGTGAAGAGAATATACGTAGGCTTTCCTGTGGCTGCTGTTCCTTGATGAAAATCTGTCTGGCTTCCAAGTGCTGGAAGGCACTCTGTAACAGTTGATCATTTATAACTCTGCTGACTTAAAAATCCTTAAAAAGCAGCAGCGATGCGGGGGGGTGGGTAGTAGTTTTGTACCCCCTTTTGAATACTGAAGACTGCAATAATTTGACTTTTTAATATACATAGCCTGTCAGTTCTGACATTACCTGCCATATTAGGTTGGAGAAGCCTTATGAAATTTAGCATGTTCATTAGATATTTTCAAATGTAAGCAATTTCCACCCTTACCCCCTGCCTTAGGGATTTATTTAAAAGCAAAACAAACCTGAAGAGCAAAAGGGCAGCAGCCTCAATCCATAAAGAAGCTCCTTGGCCATGAAAATATCTTCATGTGACTTACTGGAATAGAAATGCGAATGCTTTGTCGTGCAAAGCCGTGTATGAAACAGCATCAGATAAAACTTCAGTCGAAGTTTGCAGCCCCTGAGGTGACCCACTGAGTTGTGCTTTATGCTCAGGTCCCTCCAGGATGGCACCAAGGTGCCTGTTCTTCCCTGCACTTACTACAGGGGCATAATGCAGGTGGCTGGGAGTTGCTCTGGCGAGTCAACAAGCTGGAACGACTTGTAGCGTTCGGTGGCATTCGTTAGTGATGCGTGTGACCTGCTGACTCGGGGCTGTATCCTTCCTCTTCAGTGGCTCTTACGTAAAACGTGAGCCAGTGGCTGCTCCTGTAGCTCGGCTGGGGCTGTGCTCTGGGTGCTGGGTGTCTGGCGTCCTGCTGATGACCCACAGTGGAGGGGGTTGTTGTCAAGATTGCATATTGTAATTTGGGACCTAATCCACGCGGGCTGGGTACAGCACTGTGCTGACTGTTTGGTCACAGAGCAGCAGAGGGGCTGTATTTGGTGAGGGAAGCTGTCTGTCCCACAGTCAGGCGGTGATGCTGATTACTGATGTTGTTATTAGATGTGTTTTATCCTAGCAGAGGGCAGTGCAGAACTGGGAGCTGGTTCTGGCCCCGCTGTCCCCAGTCAGGGGGGGTGTGCCAGCTGTGCACACCTTGGCTGTGGAGGAGCTGGTTTCCTGTCTGGCCGGGCGCATGGGCTGTAAGAGGTGCAGTTGTGCACATCTGGTCCTCCTTCTTTGGTGAAAAACAGCGTGTCAACAGCTCCTTCCATTTGAGTCGCCCTTGGTTCAACCCACGTGAAGCTGGCTGTTCCAGAGCAGCAAATGGAGGGCATGCCCTTTTGCAATAACACCCAGGCTAACCTGGGATTTTTTTTTTTTTAAAGCTAACCAGTGGATTTGGATGTCTGATTCCAATTAAGTTAACTGTGGGTGGAGTGTCTGTGTCCCTTGGCTGCCTGATAAGTGTGAGCCAGAGTAGCAGAGAGAGAGATTTTATTCCAAAGCAAATGATGGACCTTGAAAATCAAGAGTTGTGTTTGTTTCCTCCCCTGTGTCTGCCTGTAAACTCCTCCAGGTTAGTCCCACTGCTTCCCATCTTATTTTAAGTATTGGGTAGACTTTGAAGTCTTTTTCAAAAGAATGTGAACTGAACACAGTAGCAGAACTCAGGATTCTTCCTTTCCTGCCACCCTTCCTTCCCCACCGGGCTGTGAAGAGCAGCAAGGTCAGGCCTTTTCTCTGTTTTTTCTTTTCTAAAATTCCCCTGCAGGTCTGGGTGGAGTAAGAGAGGAAGTATTTCCTGCTCTTGGCATTGAGCATAGATGTGTACCTTAATAATATCGCTGTATTTTCTGAATACAGAGTAGTATGCAGTCCTTCCCAGATGGTACAAGGGATTTCTTTTTGTGGTTGATGGCTGGTGTTCAGGTATCTGCTCAACCAGCCTTGACGTGGCTCCCTTGACCAGGGTAAGCTGCGCCTAGAATTTGTCTCCATCTGGCATCAGGTGGTCAAATGGAAAAGCTGCTGAGTCTGAGCCTTGGCTAATCAGCCCCGGTTGTCTCGGGCAGTAGAGGGTCTGGGGTTTGAAACCCGTTATTCTTGGGCTCTGATTCTTTCTCTTTCTGTTCGAGGCAGAGCATGGTCTCTGTCCTCGGCTGCTGGCAGCCAGAGTGGGAGAGTGGCTGCACAAGGTGTTCTGTGGAGTGCGGCGAGTTTTGTCAGCAGCAAGAGCTGAGCTGGATTTTTGTTATTTTGTTGGTTTTGGAGATGTAAACGTTTATTTATTCTCCCCAGTCACTCAGGTAGATTGCTCATGTTGTCCTTAATCCCCACAGGCTGTCTTGTACTTGTGTCAAATGTATGTATTTCCATTACCATTGCCTGAGGATGTCTGTCATGTTCAGAATAGTCCTAATGTACGTTCCTTCCCTTTGACTTTCTGCTAACTAAAAATTAAAATTGAACATCATCTAACTTGTATTTTTTTTTTTTTTTTTTGGTCCCCTAAGAGGGTTCCACATTCCCCATGCTTTTCTGTGTTGTTGGGTTATTTTTAGTGGTGTCTACCAGGTAACTTTTCAGCACCAAGACCTTGCTTCTTGGATATGCCAGGAAAGGGTCTGAAAGGAGGGAGGTCAGGGGAATGGAAGAGGAGCAGCATGCTAACACCCTTATGCATTCCTCTCTGCTTCCAGATTGAGTACATCTCGTCTGCAAAGTGCTGAGCCTTTATCAGCCCGGGGGTAGGTCTGCTAATGACTGATCTAAAACCATCAAATTCATTTATTTGTCACTGCCAGTGACAGGCCAGTTAATGCTAATGGATTCTTTTTTTAGCCTGTTGACTCTGGTGATGGTCCCCTAAATGTTGTGAAATCCAAAGCATTAAGGGAACTTGTATCTTCAGAGGAGAGCTATTGAAACAGGGTAACGTGGTGTGTGTAGATCAAGGCATATGTTATGTTGAGAACGAAAATGAGTAACTCCTTTATTTCATTAAACCATACCTAGATGTCTTTGCTGCTCATAATAGTGATGTGACTTTTCAATTGTGTTTTAGTGTTCCCTTTAAACACATTTTGGGTCATACTATAAAGGGAGGAGAAGCTGTAAATAGAGCCAGTCATCTTAGGAAAAAATGTCTTGTTTCAGAAAATGGTTCATCTGCAGGGCCTGAATCTTCTCTGTCCCTATTGTGCAAAAGCACTTAAGCATATACTTAAGTTGGCATAAGCATATGGGTAAGTGCTTTGCTGAATCAGGAAGGAGTAAAAACACATTATTAAGTGCTTTGTTGAACTGTGGAGTTTGTAGAAGAAAAAGATTAAAAGATTACTTTGTGTATTTGACAGTACTTTGTATATGGTCAGTCCCATCACTTCTCTTTCTGAGACAGCCAGTTCCATCTCTCCCATTTCCCCCCTTCCACGAAAGGATCTCACTCACAAGAAAATACTCATCTGCTGTTTCATCAAAAAAGTGATTGCAAGGTCAGTGTAGCATCAGACTTAAAAAAAAAATAAAATAAATCATTGTCCAAGCTTAATTAAGTCTTTAGCCCTTCAATCACACATTCTGTTTGCCTTAGTCACTGGAATAATTCTGTAAACTATGTGAGCAGTGTTCGATGTGGCTTAAGTTTCCAAGATATTATTGCTGTAGAAATTGTGGTTTGCTGAGTAATTTGAAAGTTAATGTGAGTCTCTGTAGTCAGATCAGCATGCGGTATTAATAAGTTACTTCTAAACTTTGGCATTTTGCTGCTCTCCTGTCGAAACTATTTCCTCTTATTTTTCGAGCACAGAGAAAATCCGAAGAATGTTAGGAGGTTCTTCTCCCCTGCTCAGCCGTTCCTCGTGCTGGGACATCTGCAGCTGGGTGTATTGTGACTGAGCAGGCTTAAATTAAGTATTAAGATTGTGCTTTGGGAGCTTTGTATTATAAAGAAGGACCCTACCCTGCTAAGACTTTGCAATTCTACACATGAGGAATAGTTCCTGAGACCTCAGCACGCACAGTTAAATGCGGATGAGGCTTCTTAATACGTTGGTGAAGGGTACGTGGCAGGAAGGGTGAAGGAAAAGAAGTATTGACAGCAGCAGAAAGCGTCGTTCCTGCTGCCCTTCCCTCCCCCCAGCAAAGACTTGCATTAATTTCCCATTGACTCTGATGTACAATAGGGAAGAGGTTTCAAGCTGACTGAAGGGGCAAAGGTCCAAGAAAACTACTGTAGCAAGAACTGATGCAGAGTGACAGTAATGAGGTAGCCTGGCAGGTGGGAGGGAAAATGGTGGGGTGGGGGAAAGAAACTAATATCTAGTGAATTAAGTAGTTCCCAGGGTTTGGAGTTGTTAAGTCCTGTTGGTTTTATTTTCCCTCCGTATGTGCCACACAGCTATGAGGTATGGCTGGGGCAAAGCCGCCTTGGCTGGGAACGTGGGCAGGGTGCTGGTCCAGCTCCCGTCCTGGTGCTTCAGGGCTGGGTTGCTGGGAGTGCTGGTGTTGTCCAAAGGATATGAAATTCTTCTGTAGCATCCCCAGTCCTGCGCTGTGCTCTTTTAAATTGTGTTTCAGTGTTCTTACCTCTGAGCTCGTCTTTATGATGTTCTGTGGGTCAGTTCTGCATCAAGGAGAAGGTGAGGAGCATGGGGTGAAAGAAGAGTTTTGAAAACTTGGTTGATTTAAAATGGGGCCTGTGCAGTGCTGGCAGGACTTTCAGCTTCTGGAATGCTGGTGGCGACAGAATGCCTGCTAGACAGAGTCAGTAAAGGTTTTTATAACAATTGCTGAATAAACATTGTTCAGGAGTCTTCCTGAAGGGTAGTTTGGTGTGGTGTGTAAAGAGGTTGCAAGGAGCTGAGCATTTGTCCCAAGTATCCATAAATCCCACTGGACTGAGACGTATTGCTCGAGTCAGGGGCTTGGATTGTGGCTGAAATTTGTCAGCTGGAAACCCTGGGAGCTGGCAGAAGGTTTGCTGTTTGAAGGTTTGCTGTTTGTTGCGCTGCTGGAAAAAGGTGTTGCTAAAGGAAACATCGGTAGTGATTTTTCTGCAGGGCTTGCTCAAACTTCTGTATATCCAATTGGCCACGTTATCAATCATTTGTGTCCAGAGATGTGTCGGTGCTGTGCACGGAGCCTGAGACATGCACTGAGCATTTATCCTTTTGCCAAAGGTGTGCAGAGTGTTGTAAGTGAGTGTGAAGATGTTTGTTTGCTGGTGTTGCCTGCTCCTGGTGCTGTTTGGCAGACCCACCGAGCCTGCAGCAGCGCTGGGTGCTCCGTGAGTTGTGGAGCAGAAAACACTGAGGAGAAATCTGAAGTTAATGCTGGGGTGTGAGACAGGATAGGAGGTTTGTGAGGACAGGGGCGGTCGCCCCACCGCTGGGCGCAGGCTGCTCGCGTTGGGTGGCGTCGGGCCGCCGCTCGCTGCCGAGGATCCCTGCGAGATCTCACGTGAGTCTTGAACGAGCTCTGCTGAGCCAACTGCGACCAAAGGTGTCGGTGTCTTGTCGCTGGGGCTCCCTCTCCTCCCAGACTCCCTAGTAAAAGACGTTTAGGGTTCATTTTCAGTTGATATTTGTACGTGGCAGCTCGCCTTCCTCCCCGGTCGCTTTCTGTAGCTGCGTGTCACGACTGCAGCCCTGGACAGGCGCCCGCTGAGCTCGGGGCACGCTGAATGCTTCGACTGTACCCCAGCCAGAGAGCACGTGGTGAGCACAGCCCCTGCAGACTGCCGTGGCACTGCCCCAGGACCACCCTTAGCTAGGTATGGCCACTGGGTTAGCACAGCCCCGCTGTCACTGGGAGGTTGGTCTTTATCGATGCGGCGTGTGGGAACCCGGGTGAGGGCACCGACGGGGCTGGTGCTGCCCTGGAGCCTGCAGGGCCCTCGCAGCCACTTCCCAGTGCCCAGGTTTGGTGCCAGGCGGTGGACGGCCGCCTCTGCCTGGCAGAGCTGTGGGCAGCAGCCTGGGGGGGAAGTGTGTGAAGCAGAGCGGTGTCGTACGCTGCCGCTCTTCGTGACTTGGCTTTGAGAGGTTAAACTGAGGTGGGGGGTTTTTTGGTGGTTTTTTTTTGTTTTTAATGGCTTTTGATTGGAAAATTTATGACGGGGTGGCCCTGACGAGTGGCAGTGCCTTGGGGCACGGCGGGGGCTGTGGCTGCTGGCTCCTGAGGCTCTGCCCTGTGCTGGGGTTTCCCGAGAGCAGCGGTGAGGCCTCGGGGAGGGGGAAGCGAGGTGAGGATGCTGGGCCACAGCACGTGAAGGTATTTTGTGGTATGAATTATGGCTAATGCCGGGCACATGGTGGTGACAAGTGAGCGAGGGGGGAGGCTGGCAGGGGGTTTAGATGGGCTCAGCGGCGCGTTGCAGTGCTGGGTCGGTCTTGGTGCCCTCAGTAACAAGAGGAGAGGAGGGAGCACGCTAAGCTGCAGGTGTCCTGGAGTCCCTCTGCCTCTGGATAAGCGTTGGCTCCTCTCTGCCCTGCAGAGCTGGGCGCTCGGCCATGCCGGACGTTCCTCCGCCCCCGTGGTCCAGCCCCGGGAAGCTGGCTCTCCCCTTCGTGCAGCAGGACCATACCCCTTTCTCTCCGTGTGGCCCCTTGGTCCTCCCCGTTGGAGCTTGGAGGGGCTGTGGTGGTTCCTCCTTGCACAGACGAGGAGCGTGTCCGAACGCGCTTCCCCTGCCAGGCGCAGCGCCGGAGATGGGCTGCACCGTGGCCGTGTGCTCCCAGCCCCCTGTCGAGCGGGGATTCCCTGCCCTGGGAGCCTGGGGTGGGTGGTGGTGCAAAGCACCTGGACTGAGTCTCCTGCCCCAGTACCTTTGTGCTTTAAATTCCTGACTCTCCTCGTCCCGTGGTGCGATCAGAGCCGCAGGCTGTGCACGCAGTGTGCCCGGCTGCTTAGGTATGAAGAGGGAGTAGTGATCATGGTGTGTGATTTTTATTTTTCCCCCCCCTCTTTTTCATCTGGTCACATCCTCTGTGTCATTAATCTTCCAGATCAAATAAAATGATAGTTGAAAGTCCTCCATAGTTATGATTCCCCCAAAGTTTTGTGAACATGACTTTGATTTTTGTTGTAGCTATTAGAAGTCAGTTTAGATTTCTGGACCTCTGTTTTGTAGGTATCTCCAGTGGGTATTTTAGTAGGGGCTTTTCTCTTCTCTCTCCATCAAGTGTCTGTATGCAATAATAAAACAAAATACAGAATAGAAAAAAAATTAAAGCAATTTAGTTACCAGTCCGAAGGCTCTAATGCTAAAGAGCCATGAAGAAACTTTATTGGAACTATAATTGCAGACATAAGCAGTGATTATCTGTCTTCATGCTTTTATAGTCCCCATCACTGTCATCTGAACACATGAAGCTGATGAGAGTGTGTGCAGAGCGTTACTCAGCTGATGCTGTGTAATCCTGATCTCTTGCAATATGTGGAAAGTAAAATAAAGTGTCAATTCATTTGAAAATGATGGGGAAGAAAAAGGTGGGAGAGGACGAGTGTCCTTGCAGAAAACATAACCTTATTTCATGCAGCTTGCAGCTGAAGGAGTGCAGGTGACAGGGTAAGCATCTTATAAGGATATGGTCAAAAGAAATCTTGCTCTTTCTTGGTGTTCTTGGAGGTCTTCAGCAGGTGCAGCCCTTCATCTTTGGAGGGTGCCTCCCTTTGTTTCCTTGAAGGGTTCTGGATTTCCTGCAGCCGAGGGGGGGACAGCAGCACCTGTTTGTCTGGTGATCGTTGGGTCCAGGCAGACAAATGGATGCTGCCAAGCGCTTCCTGAGGTGGAACAGAGATCAGAGAGCAAGTCCTGAATTGCTTGGCCTGATTATTGCTGCTGGTTATGCAGGTGAAAATGTGCTCTGGGCTGTAAAGAGGAAAAGGTAATTTGGTGGTTGTATGCCAGGTTCTTTTCCTGCTGCTTGGCAGACCTAAAGCTCTGAAATTCTCAGTGTTAACTGCGTGGTAGTTCTTGGTGAGGTCGCTGGGCGCTTCAGAGGCCGGCGTACACGATGTGGTGCTGCGCTGCAGATGGGAGCTTGTGCTGCTGGGACAACCAGGGATCTAGGTCTGACGTGGCATTCCTGAACTGTAATCTGGTGCCCATTTTTTAAAGAGGCTTTTATGTCTCCACTGCCCTAAGAAATGTCGAGTGAGAGGCTTTCTGCTGCTTGGCAGCCAGAGTGGCAGGGGGAGCAGTGCATGCAGAGCTCTGGTGTTGTGTGTTGAGGTTACTGATAGGCACAGGCTTAGATGGTTTGAGTTTGCTAGACCCAGGCCAGTGTTCCTGGGGTCTGCCTGCTGTCTTTCTGCCCCTGGCTCTGGCTGCTGGTGCTTTCCAGGCAGGTGTGTCCATGGCCTGAAGCCAGTTTCCAATTTAATTGGAAATTCTCATTGCAGTCACCTGCTCAGGGTGATGTGGGGCGTCCGTGGAAGAAAGGAGATGGGAGCCAGAAGTCCTGTGATCACTTAACAAACAGTATGTGAATAGTCCAGGGCTAAGTTTGGGCTTTCCAAAGGTGTTTTGTTGATGATTTTTGGGTAGGAGAGGCACTTGTTGGACAGTTTTGTTTTGGTTTGTTTTTTTTTCTGAAATTTGGAGGCAAAAAGACAGCTGTTTTGAAGGAGGAAAATAGATGCAGAGGAATCCAAACCTCCTAAATCTGCTTTATTTACTGTAGCACTGAATTAGGACCGGGTAGAAACCACAACTGATCATGTATGTTTTTGGTGGACTTTTCTCAGTGAGGTCTTTGCTTTCATTGAAGTTAGCAGGAGTTAACCACTAACTTCCCTCAGAGCTGGTGTCCTGGTTCCCCAGGCACAGCCCCATGGCCCAGCCATGCAGGCAGCCATGAGCAGCCCCCAGCCAGCTGAGGGAGATCCACTCAAGGCACTGACTCACAGCTGTATCCCACACCACTCATCATGCTCATTGCAAAAGGAGGGAGCTCACTGAGGGTGGGTTCCTCTTCCTGGGGCTCCTCCCTCCTGGCCTTCTGCTCCTGCTGCTGACCCTGAGGACCAGGCTGAGTAGAACCTTTACACTTTCTGTTGGTGAGTGTATTATTTTGTTATTTCATTAAATCTGTTTCTACTTCAACCTGTGGTGTTTTCCCCCTTTTTCCCTGATTCCCCTTCTCAGCTGGGGATGGGGGCATTGGGTGGTAGAACAACCAATGGAAAACTGGTTCTTGGAAAAGTTTTATTCAAAATGTAGTTACAGGTCTGTGCGATGTACGTTGTTGGAGACATTAGCATCCTATTTTCACAAAAAACTTGCATGCTGAAATGACTTAAACTAGTTTAAATCTGACCCTTATTCTTATCATATGGAGGTGAGGTAAGTGATTGTCGCTGCCCTTGTTTTATGGATGTGGAAAACAGAAGTGCTGCTCATGTGTTCTGCAATGCTGGGAATAGCTGGTGTATGGGGAGAGGGTTATCCTGAACCCAGGGTGGTGCTGGGGCTGCACCCGCAGTGCTGCGTGTTCCCAGGTGTTGGTGAAGAGAGGAGACACAAGGTTTGAGAAGCTGCTGTCCTGGCTGTGCCACGGGCAGTGCTGTGTGAGTGACTCTGTGTGTTCTTCAGTCCCTGCAAGGTGGCAAAGCTGTGTGTGAAGCTTGCCTTGGTGTTGCATCATTGGAGACGGGCATGAGTCAGTTGTGAAAACCCTCTGCAGATGGCTTTTGTAGCTAATCCTGGCTTATTGGAAACAGTTGTGGAGAATAGGCCTGGTTCACTGGGCATTTGAAGCATCTTAAGAATGATGCTGGTGGTGCTCAAGGCAGACATGGGGGTAAGCTATAAAATGTGAAAGATGGAGGGATAAGTGCCCAGAAGGACAAACAATGCAGCATGCCCATCCAACATCTGACTGATGCTTCCAAACCCACAGCCAGCTACTGTCATATGGGGCAAGAAGGGGCAGGAATGAATGTAGAACTGCTCCCTGCCAGGGTCTGAAAAATCCCTGGGGGAGACTCTGTGTGTTTGTGACTACGTCTCAGCACAAAGCAGTGCTGGAACCTAGGGCTCGCTGCACGGAGGTGTGCTGGTGAACTTGAGTGATGAGGGGTTCTCCTGTCTGGGTGGTAAGGGGAGGCTGTGCAGGAGGCAGCACTCCATGCTTGCTTCTGAGCAGCACTTAACCTCTGTCCGCTTCCATCGCTGGGAAATGCTGCTGTTACGGCCGGCGCTGCAGCTCTGAGCGCTCTGCACGCACTCAGCAGCCCTCTGCCCCTGGAAATGTGCCTGCCTGGGTGGTGCATCTGTAGAGGAGGAGAGACCACTGGGTCCCACGCTGTCCTCCCTGGCCGCTGTGCTGCCAGGCGTGCTGGAAGCTTTAATTCCCGTGCTTTGGGATCCTCTGGCAGGCAGCGCTGGAGCAATGAGGAGCATCATTGTGTTTTATTGTGGCTTCAGAGAAGGCAGTGTGTTTGTGCTTCGGGGAGCCCCAGGGGCTTTGTTTTTCACCAGGCCTGAGCTATTCTTCAGCAGAGCCTTCCCGGAGTGTGATCTGGTTCTGCCCGTTAGGAGCGAGCGACAGGCCTGACTGATTTCTGCTCCCTGCTGCATAATAAATCTGATACTAAAATTAGTGCTGGTCTCCCTAGGCCATAATTCTTGCTGAGATTATAGAGAATTGTGTGTGCAGAGAGGAACTGTGGTTGTGTGTGTTTGGGTTGGTTTTTTTTTTTATATAACCTTGAGTGTCCAATTTCCAGGTTTTTTACTTAACCCCCCATCTTTTTCCCCTTTTCCTCTCTTTTGGGAAGTGCTTAGCCTTTCTGTGTATTTTGGCTATTTAAGCCTCTGTCACTGCAGGCAGATGAGTTCCTTGGGAGCTCTTCTGAAGGTTTTGTAATTGAGTCTTTTACCACGGCGACAGGATATTATTAACCTTCAGTAAAGCAATTTATTTCATACTCCTTTGTGGGGATAAGCCTTTTTTCCCTCAGGAAAATATGTATGTGGAAAGAGTTTTATGTACAGGGGTAGCTGGACTTGCAGCAGTGATTATGATTTAAATAAATAATAATTTACGTGGAAAATAGGCAGTTCTGTTTGTGTCAGTTTAAAAGAAACCTTTGGTCCTGAATGACTCCTACCCCTGCCCCAGTGTTTTATTTTAAAGGACATACTTTTTGCCTAGCAGTGGCTTTGAAAGGAGTTTGTATTTCATTTTAGAGCTCTAGCTATTTAGTCTCAGTGAGCACTAAACCATTTTGTTTTCATCTTTGAGATGGCCTTAAAAATGAGCTGGGAGCTGGAGGGAGGAGTTCCTTAAGGGGTCTCCCTCTTGGCTTGGCCTTTGCCCTGAAATCAAATGCAGACTAGTCTAGAAGTCGTTAAAGATTGGATAGCTCCTAGAGCAGCAATTTCCAGCGACCAAGTGGGAGTGCTGACTAAGTGGCCAGCCTGGCTGAGTCGCTTGGGTTTTCTGTGGAGCGTGGTGACAAAGGCACTGGAGAGGGATGCGGGGGCTCTGGGCTGGGCTGTTACAGGCATTGTGTCATTGCATCTCCCTGCACCTGAATTTTTATTTTAAAGAGGACAAGAATGTTTCTTTTCCCATGTCTAGTTAGACTTTGCTTTTCACTTCAGTAGGCTGTTAAACTTTAAGGAAATAATTAGCGACACGCTTGTCCTGGGTTGTGTCTTCCTTGAAAACTTTGCACTGTGATGGAGCCTGCTTTCCAAGGACTTCACCCTACCTTGCACTGCGAATGTGTTCTTTCAGCAATTGTATTAGACAAAGAGGTGGTGTTATTGGCACGTTACACAAGAGAGCTTGGATGGGAGTTACAGTGCTTTGTCCAGAGCTTTGTGTTTGTTAACACACTTGGATCTCTTGGCGCCGTTCGGAGGCTTTAATTGCAGAGTCATCCATTTTTCTGCACTGTGCCTCTCCAGCACGCTGAGCTGCTTCTGCCTTGCTATCAAAAGGGACATCCTAGAGGCTTTTGGTGACCTTTGTTAGGGCTGTCCTCCAGAACCATGCTCTCCCAAGCTGATCTCCCTGTGTTCTGCCACTTTCTGATTTTCTGGATGTGTTTATTTTCATCCAGACTTTCTAGTGCCTCTTCTGTGGTTCCATCCCTTTTGCATGAGATGGGCTTTTCCCCAGGCTGTGTCAGAAAACTCTTACTCTTGACCTGGGGAGCACTCGCCCGCTTCTGCTTCGTGTGGGCTCCTCGTGGCAGGGGCTGCAGGTCTGCGCTGCGAAGGGCACCGCCTGCTCGGTGGCCTGGGCTGCCCGCAGTGGTGGTGTGTGTCTGGTGGCACTCGTGCCAGCCCTGCCATCTCCAGGGGTGGTACAGTGGGAGGGCTCTACTGGTGTCCCCAGCTCACCTGGGCTGAGGTTATGCACATGAAACAGGATGGGGAGTAGGGGGGTGGTTGGAGAAAGGATGGGTCTGAGCCTAGGGATGGCGAGCGTCCTGCTTTCACTGGAACGGGGTGCCCAGGGCAGTGGGGGAGTCCCCATCCCTGGAGGTGTTTGAGTCGTGTTGACACAGTGCTCAGGGATATGGTGTAGTCAAGGACTGTCAGTGTTAGGTTGATGGTTGGACTCAGTGATCTTGGAGGTCTTTTCCAATCTAGATGATTCTGTGATTCTCCAGGATGTCCAGCGGGGAGAAGATACTGATGATAAATGTGTTTTGTGGGGAAAAACTGGAAGCACTTGGTGCCTGCTGTCCTTTGGCGGTGGTGTGCACAGGTTTGTGGGATGCCCCTTCCTTTGAGGTTGTGGCTGTCTCTGTGTTTTGTTGGTAGCAGTGAACTGAGATTTTGAAAGACAAAAATAAATACCACAGCATCACTTTTATACCGCAGTCTTCAAACGCCGTCGGTTCAATGTGCTGCTGTATCTCCTGACTTGCCCAGCCCAGTGCAGGGGTGGTCCTGCTTCAGGGGGGCAAAGGGGCTTCCCCAGACCCTGTCCCTCCAGGGATGCCTCTCACGCCTGGGCTGTGCTCAGCCCCTTGGGAGCGGGTGCTCTCCTGTGCGGTCCTTCAGCCTCTGCTGAAGCTCCAGACGTGTGACATGCAACAGGGCGTTTTTGGTACTGAAAGGCTTTTTGGCCCCTCCACATGCTGGTTTTGTAAAACTTTGCAGCTGGTAGATTTATTCTTACGTTGTCAACCAGAGACTATTTCTATTTTAGAAATGCTTGAAGTACCTTTTTCCCCACTTTTTGCTATAACTGTTGTAAATAAGCCCTACAATCTGCAAAAAAAATTTTTTTTTTTTTTTAAAGCTTCCCCACCAGCGATTTAATTAAAATATTGTGAAAGGCAGTCATTGAAAATGAGAAACCTTTTGAGTGGAAGGCACCCTGATTTCCCTCCGCGGAGCTTTTTGTCACCATAGAGATGAAAAGAGAGGCTCAAAATTGCGCTTTCCCCTTGTGCATTGCTACCAAGGGGACGTGGCTGCAGGTAGCAGCTGCAGCTGAAATCAGGGGGCTGGGGGGCCTGGGGAGGCATGGCTGGGGCTGCAGGCATTAACTCTTTGCAGGGCACGAGCGCTGGGTCGGGATTTTCTTCCCCGGTGGAAGCGTTTCTTCTTAGTTTATTATTCTGTTTTAATTTCCTGTGCTTCAGGGCTGGAATTTATCTGGGCTTGCGAAGGGAAAGAACGAAGGCGCCCGTCCTTTTGTCTCCATAAAAGCCTAACTAAACAACTTGGAGCGCAGCGTGGCCCGTGGGATCTGCACCGGCGCCCTTCGGAGCCACTGCTCGCTCGCCAGGGCTTTCTGCAGAAAGCTGGGCAAGTGATGGAACTTAAACCTGCCACGGCCTTTTGAGTTTTATCAGGGTAAAACATAAACCAGAACTTCTCCTGCTTCTCTGCAGCCTGCCCGATTCTTACTTAAAGTATCTAAATGTTGGGGCTTGCTTGCTTTGTTTTTATTTTAAATTAAATGAGTTGAGGTTTTTTTCCCTTTTCTTCCAGGGACCCCTCTGGAAGCGTAGGGATTAGGAAACCAAAAATACACGCTGGGAGTGATAAAACTGCTCTGATACGGTTTCAAAGGCGGTCACACAAATTGAAGATTATTGGAGGGTACATGACACTGGGCAGTGTTTTGCTTTTAATCATTTTAAAAACAAATTTTTCTCCCTAATTGTATTAAAAGAGAGTGAAGAGCAGGCTCAAGTGGATTCTTGGCACAAACATCTCAGACAAATGGAAGTAAAATGTATATTCAAGCTGTCTGCTGTTGTATATTTTACACCATACCTGTCTTTGTGCCTGATCTCAAATGGATGTAATGGTTTAATTTTAAGCTGTTTGAGCGAGACCTGTTGTGTTTAAACTTCCAGATAGAAAATGAACATAACCCATGTAATGGCATTATTAATAGGGAGTATTACTAAATTGTAATTTGCAAATTAATGGTTTAACTCCGAGATTAAATATACAGCTGTGTTCTTGTGTAACATTACAAGACAAAATTAGATCAAGTATTTAAAACCAGAAGGGCCTCATCCCAAACCAGTGGGTGTCTTCCCAGGGGCTGCTCTGAGCTTGGTGTTCTGCTTTTTCCACCCTGCAGTGAGGGCGCAGACCTCTGCTCCCCCAAAGTCACCTACAGGTGCCTGTGCCCTCAGGAGGGGGCTGTTAACGCCTGGCTGCCCAAGGTCCTGGTGTATTTGGAGCAAAACAATAAAATGATTTGTTTCGTGGTGGTGGCTAAGGCCATGCTATGTGATGGTTCAGCTGGCGGGCTGACTGACCTAAGCGGTGCTGCTGTACGTACGTGAGTCCCTGCAAAATTGTGTATTCATCTTCAAACGAGGTGGCGTTTGGGAGCTGGGCTCAGCTCCGGTGCCATTTGCCCTTGTGCTTTCCTTGTCTGTTGCTAATAAGCGCTGGCCTAAATCAGTGTCTTGGAGAATCATCGATTCACTAATTGCAGATAATCAAGTCCCTGCTCACGCTGAGACCACTTTTGTTTGCTGCCATTCCGCCAGGATTCGGCAGCGCCTTCCAGCCTTTGACGTAACCAGTCA
The DNA here is from genome assembly GCA_028020825.1 of Podargus strigoides. NCBI lineage: Eukaryota > Metazoa > Chordata > Aves > Caprimulgiformes > Podargidae > Podargus > Podargus strigoides. Next base: position 11,375,259 of record CM051640.1, on the reverse strand, counting down.
AGTAGGGTTTGTGCTCTCGTGGTGGTAATTCTCAAAGGTGACGAAGTTATTGGTACTCAGGCTCAGTGAACAAGGAGCTGTTGTACCACTGACCTTTCCTGCTGAAAGGAGATGTGAAGGTCAAGGTCACCGGTTGGTTTGGGGAAGGGGGTGCTTGGGGAGATGTGCTGCTTCCCACTTCTGGGTTCAGCTGGGGAGGAGGGTGTCTGTAGGTTTTGCAGACTGTTTAGAATGAAGCAGAGGCTGATGCAGATGTCTGTGTCCTGCAGGTAGCTCAGGAGAGGAGGTGTCTCCGGAGTGCCCTGTCCCGTTGGCGTGGCAGGGTGTGTTATGGATGCTTTGCTCTGTGCTCTGCACAACCACTTCAGCCACCAGCCAGCACGCATCAGGCCTGTCCTCGTTCCTTAGCTGGCTTGGGTCTCACCCAGGGATGCGGAGAGGGGCGCGAGGTGACAGTGGCTGGCAGGCTTTGCTAATGACTTTATGTAGAACAGCAGTTGATCCCAGACTGTGGAAAACCAGGAGGAAATAAGAGCCTTTTGGAGGAAGACCCCCTTAGCTCTTGGGCATGCCTCCTTTTTGTAGGTGCTGGTCTTCTGGGTCAGGGAGAGCAGGGCAAATCCTCTTAAACCGCCCTTGCTTTGCTTTGCAGGTGGAGGAGCTGAGCACATTGCCTTGGCTGAAGCATTTTGCAAAAATAATGAGAGTTTTGCGTTTTGTCCGACTGGATGGGCGCTGGCGCTGTGTGCGGGGCAGTGCATGCCCCGGAGGTGGAGAAACAGGTTTGCTGTTCCCAGTGTTACCACAGGGGTTTCCCTGCAGGATGAAGTGTTCAAAGGGCAGAGCAGAACCAGCGTCAGCCCCGCGTGTGCTCTCCGCTCGCTCGCCGCGTGCCGTGTGCGGTAGCGGGTGTCGCAGTGGGGCAGGGAGTGATGCGGTGTGCGTTCGCGGTGCACAAAGGAGCTGACAGCTGGGTGGGTCTCAGGAGTGCACGGGGATGCTGAGCCAGTGGTCCCCAGCCCCTGCTGGAGCCACGCTGCCGCTTTAAAGCCAGCCCAGGGGAACAGATGATGGCCGGACAGCTTAGGTTTCATAATCTCTTTTGGGTTTAATGTCAGGCCTCCCTGAGCCCCATCCAGCCCCAGCTCCCAATCTGGCTCCTAATACGCCTGAATGTCCTTTTAATTTTCCTCTTTATTAATAGTTCTCTTACTGTAGTGTGCTCTCTGCCTGGCTTTGCGCGGCATGCGTGCCTGGGACTTCATTCCTCTGCTCTCCGGGCTCTCACTGCCCGCGCTCCTGCTCCTCCACCAGCCCCGGGCTGTTCACGTGTGTTTTCTTTGCTAGTTCCAGAGATGTTTTTGGAAAAAATGTTGTGGGGAGGGAAGCGGGAGGGCTGACCGGGAGCTTGCACCATGCCTTGGCTGCTCTCATTCATGGGTGAAGCTGCTGAGGCTGCGTGGGAGGATGGAGGCTGGGTCAGAGGCACCCAGCACAGTGGTGGTGACGTGGTGAGGGCGAGGATGCGATGGGAGAGCCCACAGCTGGCCAGCTCTGGCTCCACTGGATGGGGTCCTGCTTTAGACAGCTGCAAATTCAGCTTGCTCATTTCTAAAAGGGCTGGTTTGTTTCTGTTGTGAGTTTTGCATTTTTGTAAATAAAGTTCAGACTATTGGTTGTTTTCCTGGTCACTTGGGTGTGGGAACAAACAGCAGCTCTGGGGAGCCAGAGCCGCAGTGGCTTTGGATGCTGAAGGACTGTGTGGTCCAGGACACCAGTGCGTTTCCCCTCACCTCTAAGGTGCCTTTGATGTTATTCTCCCCTCCTGCTAGGATTGTCACTAAGTTCTTGCACGTGTGCTGATGGCTGGCCTTTTTCTGAAAGCCCTAGCACTATGTCAGTGTCAGCCATTATTTTTATTTAAAAGAATACATGTATGCAAACGTTTACAATGGGGAGGAGGAGCTGAGGTGTTAGTGCAGATCCAAGTCTAGGAGTCAAATAGAAACCACAAAATACGTGTGTTTAGAGTGGACTTGTGATCTAGCAGCAACCTCAAGCCCTCAGAATACTTTTGGATTCACCAAGACAGCTTTTCTTACATTAGGTGTTGCATAATGTTCTCTGGTCAGTTAAAGCAGTTGAAAAATACTGCAAATATTTAATGCATTGTGAACATTGGCACATTGTAGCAGCTGTTTAAAAAATAATAATAAAACCATGAGGAGCAGAGAGCAGTGCACAGGCTGCTTTCTGCAAACAGTTGGTAACATGCTGAACCACGCAGAGGGTTCTGAGCTCTTGGCCCACGTTTTGGGCTGTGTCACTTTGCTAGTAGATGCATTCAAATGGAAGTCAAGGCTGGGATGTATGTGGAACATTAATTTTATTTTATGTATAAATATATGTATGAACACACACATAATGGATGCTAGAATCTCTTATATATTTGTGTTTGTTCAAGTGTACAAGAAATGTGATTGACACCACTGAAAAAGGGAGAGGGGAAAGCACGATGAGTTATAGCTCTTGGTCCCTAAACTGCCATTTCTTACTGTATCCTGGAAGAGCCTTCATACTAATGATGCTGAGCAATAAATAACACAGGGAAGATTAATAGCCGCCTATGGTAGCAAATTATAGTTGATTTATTGCCCATAATATATACAGGTGCAGCTAATTTAATTAAACACAAGACCTTTTTAATGCTGTAAAGCCATCCCTCTCTCTAAAAGCGAAGCAGCACTGTGGCTCTGTAATAAGGCTTTAAGTGAAATAAGCAGCATTACAAGCGGAGCTGTAGTCAGTCTGATCAGCCTCTCATGTATTTGGGGGAGGGAGTGTTTTTCCATAACCATTAATGCCACTTTAAGTCAACTTACGCCGTAACAAAGTTCAGTTTAATATCCTGGTGCAAGTTATCCCATCTCTGCTTCATCGTGTAGTGGCAGCTTCCACAAAGCAGCACGTGCAGCTTGTTTGCTCGGCCAACTCGGTGGTGCTGTGCAGGGATGGCTGGGGCTCTGCTGGTGGGGGGTCTCCCCTTGGATGGCAGCGAGTCACAAACAAGAAGCCACGGTTCCCTGGAGCCTCTCAGGAGTTGTGCTCTATTCATCCCTCATCCCAGCCTGAAAAAGGGGGCTGTGCTAAGAGAAACTCTCTCCTAGAAGAGCCCATACACAGGTGTGCACAGGCAGTGTAAAAAGGTGAAGTGGGTGTGTCTGTGTATGCAGAAAACCACAACCTCAGCCTGGCTTTGAGCTGTCCCTCTGCTCCCTGCTGTGGTAATTGTCCCATTAGGGGCACTGCCCTGCAATGCCACCTCGCTCAGCTCATCACTGTGCGGAGCTGAGTGCTTTGCCCTGGGTATAATGGGGACGATGCTCCACGATGCTTTGCCACCATTACTTGATTATTTGTGAAAGCGTAAAAGGCTCAAGTAGCTGATTGATTAATTTTTCTCTGAGTTTTTCTTCCCTCTGCCTTCATTTGGAATATGTAATCAGTAAAGGAAAACGTATTAGGGATGGATGGGTATGCAGATGAATGCTTAATATTTCTAATTCAGGCGCTGATGTGGGCACATGTATCCTGTGCTGAACAAATCTCTTCCAGCACTTGCTGCAGACACATGAGGGAGTGTGGTGTGTTTTCCTGTGTGTGTGTGTGTGCAAAGCTTGGTATCTCCTAGCACAAATCAAATATCTGCTTGACCTTTTTGTCCCTGGGAAGAAGTCCAGCAGCTCCCTCATAAATCGTCCCCGTCCGTTTGCTTTGGTCCAACCCTTCAGTTGGTCGCAGTTCGGGCTTCCGGTTGTGGGTTTAAACAGATATTTATGTGGTGGGGAAGTGTGGAGAGCTGGAGGATCACCAACACGTGTGCCGAGGTGGAGAGGGACGGGTGGTGGTTCCACCGAGCCCCTGCAGCCGCCGGGAGCGGGCAGAGCGGTGGCGGTGGAGTGGCTGTGCTGCCAGAGCAGCTGAAGTAACCCAGGGAGTGTGAATTAAGGTGGAGGAGGAAGAAAAGCCCCAGAGATACCTGTTCTGCAAACTGGCAAAGTGTGCTATTTTAAATACTTTCCCAAAATGAACAGAATTCCTACGTGAAAGGAAACAAAACCTGTCCGATGTGTCATAGAAAATTCCCCATGCCTTGTATGTCTGGTATTTGCATAGTGCTTGCGTGGGGAGAGATGTGTTAAGGCAAACAGATTTTTATTTTAAATGGCTAGAAATTAGGTATTTTCACATGGTTGTCAAAACTTCAGCATCAGCTGATGGCAAGTACCAACAGCCTGGCTGTATGAAAGCGACCGCTTTGTTGGTAATGTGGCGCCTCCATCATAAGGAAAATTCCTTTTTAGAAAAAAAATAATTCTTTTTCTGTGTAGTTCTGTTTTTCCATGTACTTTCTGGGTGAAGATCTTCATGCCTCAGTTTCTTATCTGTTTAATGGCTAGAGTAGCAGTCTCACTCCTCAAGGATTCTGCAGTGAAGTGCTTTTGAGAAGTCTGGGCTGAAATGTCACATTTGATAAGGCTGCTTGAGAGCTTCCATAAAAACTACTTTTAATCCAAATCATCTTTGATGATAAAATACTGCGAGATGTATTGCTTCCCCCTGTCCTTCGCTCTTTGTGCTCACTTTTTGGGTTGGAATGTGGGAGGGAACTGAGAACATGGAGCCAAAACTGGAGCGTTTTTTGACTCTGTGAAACCTGTACTGTTACTTTTATGGTTTTGAAGGGGGAGAATTGGCTGAAAATTTCCCCGAGAGCGAAATTACTAACTTTTACCTTTTAATTTCCCATGATAAAAATAACGCAGTGTTCTAACGAGGTCCAGTGTTTGCCCTTCTGTGCTGTACTAATTCTTCTTGTACTTGTAGTTCTGATTATGTTCCCTCAGCTGGTACTTCAGGAAACGTGTTCGTCTTTGAGCGTGTCTGGTGACTCAGATACGCGTCTCCGCAGCATCTGGTGAGCGTAATTGTCATTATTAATCTGCCCCATGCCAGTCTGTCTTCAGAGGAGCGGTGGGAGGAAGGGAAGGTGTTGCATGACTGGGTACATCCCTGGGCTGCGTCCTATGGAGAGATGTGACTTTGAAGAGGTTAGCGAGGAGCCTGGGCTTGGCTGATGTTCTCCCACTTCCCCTCGCTGCCTCCGGTACCATCAGACATGAGCAGTTTAGTGCTTGATGGACATGGTTGGTTTGATGTTTTTAAATTTTGTGTTTATGGCGTGACTGTATGCAGAGAAATTGGAATAAAAGTCTGAAGGGAAGTGGCTCCGTGTGGGTGAAATACTGTAGGAGGTGTTTGTACGCTGATGCTCTTGGTGAGTTGGACTGCAGTGGGCAAATTTTGGTGAGAGCAGTTGCACGTGCACACTGTCTCTTCAGAAACTGTGGTGAGGTTTGCTGGGTCCCGCTGGGTTTTCCCAAGAGCTGTGGTTGGTTTTGGTGTAAGCCTGTCAGTGTCTCGTAGGCAGCCCCTGCAGGCAGGTGAGCGCGCGCGTGGATGGGTGGGTGGCTCTGCGCAGGTTCTGGGGAGGAGGGGAGTGCTGCAGGGGCTGGGATCGTGTCCTGCCCGCCTTCAGACATCGTTAGCCAGTGCGGCCGTGTCCCAATTATGTAATGCTTCTATTTTGGGTGGTGGGGGTGAGTGTGGTGTGAGTTAATACCTTGCTTTAGAGTTCACAGCCGGAGATGCATTGGAACCAGATACATCTTGGCATTATCTCCAGAGCTTTGTGCGTTTTCGGTTTTAAACACAGTTGAATGAAATATCTCACAATAAAGTCCATTCTTTCCACTCTGGTTCGTGTAAAGATTCTGCTTCCCTGTGCTCTACTCACAAAGTGGGCAATACATTAGTTAGAAAATCCTCTTTTTCCCAAAGCCCAGGCGCTCGTACAATGCCTGTTCTTACGAGGGGGCTTTAAACACTTTCTCTGCTCTCTCTCTTTAGTGCTGTAACTCTCACTTCCCAGTGCACATAATCACAGGCTTCTCCTTCATTCTCGTTGTTCATCAAACTTGACTGCTTAATGCCTTTTTTCCCTTTTTTTTTTTTTCCCCTGACATGGTGATTTTTGTCTTTGCTTCCATAACAGCAATTTGTTGCCTTTGGCTTCTTGATAAATTGGGGAATTAATAGTGTGTGATTAAGAGCATACACTTTAAAATAAGTTGAACTAGAAATAGGTATTTTTTTAATTACTATTAAAAATATATTTTTTGTCAGTCCTTTTGTTTTGAGCAAAGGGCGCATTCTGCTTTAACAATTTTATCATATGTGTGCTATTGTAATTTACATAAATGAATTTTAAATGCAGTTATAAGCGGTGGGAAGATGTTATTGTCTCTGCACAATGAACGTGGAGATTTATGCTGTGCATACATCTTGTGTTAGATTAACATTGTTCCCTTGTCTCTGTTGGATAGTGTCGTGATGGAGTCCTGAAATCTCTACATAGGTACTGCTCAGGCTTATTTAAAATAGAGTTTGAATTCTTCTTTAGTCGATCCATTTCATGTAAATAGCTCTTTTGGATGGTTGACTCAAGTCTGATGACACTGACAGGAATAACCAAACTTGTGTTGGAAGGGAGAGGGGAGCTGCTGTGCACACCCTCCCACCCCCAGATCCAACCCAGTTCCCAGCCCTGCCAAGGTTTGTGTGTGCGGAAGTCGAGCGCTTGAGCTGTTCCAGTGAAGTCGGTCCAACCATGTGCTGAAACTTCTGTTGCTTTGATGGATTGGGACCTTCCTCGCAGAAATTTTCTGCTGTGTTTGTCTGTCTTTTGTCCAAAGCCATCAGTGACAGAAGTTGGTTCAGCTCCTGCCAGGATTATGACAGTCCTCAGCGATACCGCGTGTGACCTGAAGTGGGAGCGGATGCTCGCAGGGTGGGGTGGAAGCTGTGCCCAGGAAGGTGCAGGGTGTGCAACCCTCCTCTTCCAGATGAAACCTCAACTGATACACAGACGTGCTCTGTATGTCTTAAGGGGAGTGATGGCAGAGTTTTAAACTCAATTATAGCAGCTTGGAATGAGGATCTGCTCTTTTCCTGCCCTTGCTGATTCTTGCTTTCCCTCCCCAAACAACCTGCAGCAGCATGGCTGTTTGCAAGTCCTGCAAATTCTTTTTCAAAGTGATGTGATGATGAAGTAGGGAAGCATACCATGAAAGGGAGAACTTCGCTGAAGATCTGGGTTTGGACAGGGTGGCCGCATGCATCGAGATGAGTAAGAGAACCTTCCCAGAGCCGTCCGAAGAGGAAAGCTAACGAAGTGTAGCCTGGCTGCTTGCTGACTGCCAAACACAAGCCTCTAGTAAATGCTCTTGTGGGGGCAGTTAGTGTGCGTGTTGTGGGGGAGGAGAATAACAGTTTGACTTGGGGCTGGTGATTATTCTGTTGCAGTGGTTGAATTTCTTTCAACTGTAGTGGTGTTTTGAGTTCTGGGGACAATTACCAGCTCTTTTAGATGTCTCTTTATTTCCACAGCTTAAAAATGGCCATTTGGGGCAGATCCACCTGAATAACGTGGCTTTCTTTCAAGACTACCTATTGAGTCCTGACTATCAAGAATCAGATTTGAATGCTTGCCTGTGAAGTGAGGTGTTGGGGACTGGGCTGTGGCTGTGTGCACAGACACACGGCGGGGTGTGCAGGGAAGGTGTGCGCGCGTTTTCCCTGCGCGCCACGGAGGGACAGATTATTATTCTCAATTTATCATCTCTCCGAGCTTCCATCTGGATTATTTAAAGCAGACTTTGTTGGACAGCTGTTCAATTAATCTTCGTTTGTGTCAGTGTTGTCTAGAGAAGGGGGTGACTTTTCAGCTGCGAGCAGCCCGGGCGTGGGAACACGGGCAGCGTTGGTTCGTGGCGTGGTGGTGGACAGACCCGTTCTGCTGTGGTGCTGAGGTCCTGGTGCACACCTACAGGCACCTGCAGAGAGCAGAGATGTCCTCGTGTCCCACTGGAGCCCGTCCCGTGCTGCCTGTTCTGCCTCTGTGCAGGCACAGGCATGGAAAGCCAGGCAGCTCTCCCCAGGCTGCCTCAGCTCGGCAGCGCGGGCAGGATCCTGCGTCCCATCCTCTGGCCCCTGGGATGGGTGCGTGTAGCTGCCAGAACCAGTGGCAATGGTGTTTTTTAACGTCACAGCTCTTGGTTTCCGGCCAGCTGGAGTCTTTTCCCATTGTGACTGAGAGCAGTATACTTACCATAAATGTTTCCTCTTCAAATAAAAATGAAAATGGAAAAAGCAGAGACGCGCGGGGCTGTGCAGGGGGCTCTGCCTGGCACCTGGCTCCGTGCCGGTCCCCTCCCTGCAGCCTTTTCCCTGGGAGCAGAGCCCACGGTGTCCTGTGCAGGTCTGGGCAGCCTCCCCATCACTGCCCACGCTGCCAGGGTGGTCACCAGTGGGGTGGGCTGGTGGGGAGAGGGAATCAGAGCCATGGCTCCTGCTCCTGGCTCGCGCCGGGCTTGGTGGGCTTTGTGTCACTGGTGCCAGTGCTGCTGTCACGGCTGGTGACATCAGCACGGCCGGGCTGCCCACGGGGTGGGGGCCACTGCTTTGTGCGTGCGCTGGGACTTTGTTATTTCAGCGGGCGTGTGGCAGGGGCACGCAGTGAATAGAGCTCTGTTCTTCCCAACCTGAATTTTCCTTGCAGGCTCCGGAGGGAAGTGCTGCCAGTTCTGCTTTGTGAGGGAGCAGTGTTATGCAAAGCCCTGATTTTAATTTTTTCAGCTGATTTGGAAGGATAGGGGACAAGAAAGAAGATGACTATAGTTGAAAAAGGGGAAAAGTAATACAAATAATCGACATATTTTTTTGTTCTTGCTGTTTTTCCCTTTAAAAAGGAGTTTACTTGTTACAGGTCTGAGTAATGACTGATTATCTGCAAAGTAAAATTGCTTTTAGGGGTTCTTGGAAATAGAAAAGGTTTGGTCCCATGGGGTGATGTGTTCTGGGTTTTTGGCTTTTTTAATCTTTACTTGACTGAACCAATTCTGCTTCTAAAAATGTGTGTGAATGTTTCAATGAGGTTTGTTTTTCTGTATTATCCAGTGAGAGTTTTGCATGCTTTAAGCTTGCACTCTTGCTCTCTCTTTCCACTCCTCCTCTGAGCGTTGCCTTTCATGTCTGAGGAATGCTGTAGTCTTACTTCCTCGGATTTGGACTGTTGCTGGCTGTCGTGGGAAAGGGATGAATAACACTGCTTGTTAGGTACATGGAGATGCTGTGTGGTTTTCCCTAGGAACATGCTCACCTGGAGGTGGTTTCAGACCTCTCTGAGGAGTCACCTGGAGGATTTGGTAAATTAATCTATTGGGAGATGTCCTGCTAGGCAGGTGTGGTCGGGTGCTTCTGGTGTCCCTGTAGCCTGGCTGAAGTCACCTCCATTGGGAAGTAATTAATTGGCAATTGTGAGCATGTTTGTTTTAACTTCAGGTAGCTGTTACAATTTCAGAGGTTGGTGCTGTGTGCTGCAGGGTGTCTGCTGTGACTTCTCCAGATGAGCCATTTACTCACTGAGGACTATGAAGGAAGGCAGCTTTGACAAGAAGTTGCTAGGCCAGAGTTGCAGCCATTTACATATGACAGTGCTGATTAAGCTGCTGAAGAATAAGTGCCCTGGAACACCAGGATGTTGGTACACTGATGGTCCCTGCCTCACCCTCCTGTAGTCATTACAAAAGCATGAGGGAAAAAAAGTGTTTGGAGTCAGAAGCTTTACGTTATGTGACAAGGATTGTGCCTGCCTTGCTGCAGAGGCACAGTGTAGAAGGGAAGGTCAGAGTTATGATGGCTGCTGGGGTGGGTGCTGTGAAAATTAGAATAATCAGAGGGGGGGACTGAAAAATGGTGAGTACACATTCAGTGTCTTAAATTTCCAAAGCAAGATGCAATCATTCAGTCCTCCTTTGGGAAGTATCGCTGCACCTTCCACAGATGTAGGAAGCTGATAGATGGGTGCCAGTCTGTGCTGGAGCTGTGTTTAAATGAGTGCCTGGTCTGAAACCCAAGTTGTGTTAACTAGACTCCATTGTGATTGCTGACGTGAGCTAATCAAAGCTATGGTGGGTCTACTGAAAACTACGCGGGGTCTCTTGTTTTCTTTTCAGATCTGTAACTGAATACGACAGCAGGAAAATACTTTGAAGTTCAAGAATGGTCAAATTGAAACCAAAGACCCGCTCTGTGCTCAGAGAGGGACAGGCTGGAGGTTATTGCTGCAGGAGCTGAGTTCAGACAAACCACCTTTCCTCTCTGCCTGCCATGTGTAAATTCACGTTCCCTAACGTTATTTGCCTGAAGTCCAACCTGGGCAGTTGAAGCTGAATCATACTGATCCACAGCAGAAAACAGGAAGAGTTTCTTGCAGAAATGGATTAATGGGCATTGTATAGGTGCATAATGTGCAACTTTAGTTGCCTTTTTTTGAAGCAATGAGTTTTCAGTCAGAGCCGAAGGCAAAAGAGAGGTAGATGATTCAGATACCTTAGTATGCTAATGGAGCATGATACATCCCTCTTCCCATTCTCTTCTCTTGGAGCACTGCAGGAACAACGGCATGCTTCCCCAAGACCTGGTGTTTCAGTTCTTTTTCTTCTCTTTTATTGTGTTCCCTTTCATGCTTTCATGTGGTCAGAAGACACCGAGGTCCTTTGTGCACAGGAAGCAGTGTCGAATCGGTCATGGCAATGAACACCGAGTGCGCTGGTTAGCAGGGTGGAATCTGGGAGGAGGTTTTATCTCATTTACTCACACTGCCGTAGGGGTGAGGAGCTGCTATTACAGACTCTTCACTAGAGGAGGGGCACGCACAGAAATGAAAGGTGGTCTCCTTTCGCAAAGACCTTTTATTTTATTGATAATTTGGATAACACCCCTAGTGTGACCTTACTTTTCTGGCTCCTTGGCAGCCAAGGGAATGGCTGAGCCTTGAATTAAATGCAGAAATTTTATTTTGCAGGCTATTTTGTTGTTGGTGTCTTTGAAGGTTCCAGCTGGTGCTTCTGGCTGGTCTCACCCATCTCTTGGGGAAAACATGAGGTCATTCAGGCTCTTTTGCAAGGGCACTGAGCAGGGTAGAAGGCAGCTGTTATTTTAAGCTTCTACTGACCGAAGCGGGATTTTAGACACTGAAAAATATTTGTGTGCTGCTGCACATTGCATTCAGTTGTCCAGATTCAAGATTTTATATCATCTGTGTGCAAACTACCATGCAAAAGGAAATACATGGGAGTGTGTTTGTGCAGTGCTGTGTTCTTGGTGGGTGCTTTGCAGAGAGGACTCGACTATCGAATATGAGCTTAATCAATAAAAGCAGCCGGGGTCAGTGGTCAGCCTGCTGTGCTGCGCATCCAACCTGTGCTCAGCTCCTTCTCTGCATGCGGTAGGGCTTGTCATGTGTCCTCTCAGTGCCTCCAGTTCTTTCCTGTCTCTGTTTATCTCATCTGCTCTTGTTGGGAGCTCTCTGGAGCAGGGAGCCTTGTTCTGTCTACGTGCAGGGCCCTGATCTCCTCCGGACCTCCGTGGAGGCTGGTGGAACAGGGGGGAATAACAGCGATGATGAAAGCGTCCTTAAATGCCTTTTGACACGTGTGCAACTCAGATTCCACTTACGCTGAAGGAAAATATTGCAGGCAATTTAATCCGTCCTGCAGGAAGATGGCAGGGAGTTTTGAAAATATTGCACTAAAGAGCCAGTGGTTCCAGATGTGTGGAAATGTTGGGGTTGAGAGAAGTTGCATGCAGTTTGATTCACAGCTGTTTGTTTGTTTGTGGGGTTTTGGGTAGGTCACCTGCTGATGTCACCTCGGCTTTAGCACAGTCTCGTTGGTCTGGGAGTGGAAGTTAAGGGTAGAGAAGGGAACGTTTGCAATTAGGTGCTTACATGATAAACATATATATCATGGTGACCGATCGATCTATCATAATACCATTTCCATCACTTTGATATATTTGGGTGAGACTGAGGGGAGAGGAAGCTCGCTTTCTCTGACAAATGAATCCGAAGCGCATGTTAATGTTGTTTTCTGTCCTTCCAGTCTCCTCACTGACAGAGTTTAAAGTTTGTGGGCAAAAGTAGCTTTAATGCCATCACTGTCATTCCTTCACATCTTGAAACGCTGCTTGCAGCTGCCACCCTACAGATAAAACCGTGTTTCCTGAGCCAGCAGGACTGCTGTTGGAAAATATGCGTTCCCTTTTCCAGGCGCTGAGAATTCCTCTCTCCCTGTGGGTGAGGTCCAGGGACCCTTTGGGTGCCCTGTGAGGTGACTGTGGTGACAGGGCTCATTCTGCTTGCATTTGTGTGGTGCTCTTGGCGTGGCTAAGCATTTCATGCAGGAGTCATGTCCTGGGAGGAGCAGGGGCCAGTGCTTGCTGTTAAGAGCAATCTCCAGGAAAAGAGAAATACCACGTCCCTCAGCGAGGGGGAAGGTGCATTTTGCTTTCATGGAGGAGTCCCCTGAAGCCATATGAATGCTGGTGATGCCTGGCTGCTCTCTGGGCTGGGGTAGCTCGTAGCCCCTCGTATCAGCGGTGATAAATACTGTGGGCAGATTATTTCAAGTGGCTGGAATTCTGGAAGCCTGACCTGTGAAATTTCAGATGTGCCCTGATGCTTAGAAAGTTCAGAGGCTCTGTCCCATAACAGTCTGAACCTGAAGACACAATTTCAGGTTTGGAGCGTGCAAAACCAAGCAGCAGCAACTCCCCGAGCTGTGAGCTCAGCTGGGCTGTGCCGGAGGGCGAGCTCTGCATCGATGCTGGGAGCTGCTGTTCTGTGTGTATCATCTTAAACAAATAACTCCTCTTCTGCTGGCTGTTTTTTGTGGCTTTTTCCTTGTTTAAGAATGGATGCCTGCACTGAATGTTTACAGAAATCCTGGTTTGCTGGGAGATCTGAATATTTGCCAAAAGATAAACATCAGTGACCTTGGGATTTGGAGCCAGGAAGGACAAGGGCTCTGCTGAGCTGGTGGCCGTGGCTGTGCGTGGCAAAGCGTGCAGCAGGCAGGGTCTGTCACAGCTCCTTGTGGCATGGGCTTTGGGAGCCTGCCGACCTTTTTAAGGGTGTTCCTTGGTGCACAAGCTGAGGAGTCCAAAGGAGGAAAAGTTTGCTTCCTGGATTGGGAGGGGAATGTTGTTAAACGTGTTGCAGCATAAAGGCCATCCCTTAATGAAACTGGAAGGGAAATTCTCACTGAAGGGGAATTCAGTGCTTGCTTTAGCTGGGATAGCTAGTGAAGCTGCCAGAGCTCGGGGGCACAGCCAGTGAGAACTTCTTTTAAGGCCTTAGTGCAGGGTCTTCTCTCTCTAGTTCCTTCCCATCTTCAGCCACCGTGGTAGTGCGTGGTTGTACTCCTCTTGCTCCAGCTTTGCACCAACGTCTCAGTCGCGGAGATCCTGCCCTGCCAGGACACGGCTTACTGCTCACGCTTGTTGGCGAAGTGGAGGTCCAAGTCTAACCAGTGTGAAATGGAAGGGGTTGATGCAAATCTTCCTACCTACCCTATAAAACTAACATTTTCTGTGGTGGAAACTGGGGTGATGTTTCTCTTCTGTTGACTTTCGTAGATTATGTCTCCATATGCAGTGGTCTCCTCCTCTGCCATAGATGAGCCTTTGGCCATTGGTTGTGCTTTGGAGCAGAGTGCCTCCCTTGCAGTGGGAGGGCAGCTGGCATGAAGAGCTGATCGATACTGACTTTTTTTTAAGCATTTCTAGTTTCAAAGATTAAATATTATACTAGACTTTATGATTTGAGGTCATTTTAACCTCCTACCTCTGGGCTAAGACAGCTCATCTGCCTCTCATTTTCCAGGCTTTGTTACATATGTATTTGAAGTCATATGTAGAATAGTAAAAGCTTGTAGCTCTCTTATGGCAGCAGTTAAAAAAGGGAGGGAGCCATGTAAGTGCCACGGGCTGTTTGACAGCTAATACTCCCCCAGCTTCTGATCAGAATTCAAAGTAGGTTTGCACCATTTGCCTTCCGCCTGATTTTACCACATTAGTGGTTAACCTCAGCAGGACGCTCCCATATTATTATTATTTTCTTTCAGGAAAATTGCCCAAAGAAAATTAAGTTTAAGTTGTACCAGGCAGATTACTTTTTTTTTTTAAAGCCCACAAGGGGAATTCCTTCTGAATGGGGCACTTGTGGGGAAGGAGGAGAGGCGTAAGCCTTATTTAAATGAAAGTAAATCAGGAGACCTGTCTCTTCCCCCAAACAACTGTGTCTGGAAAACGGTGATGGTGGAAGAGGCTGATATTTGTCCTCCTTTTCCTTTTGCACATCTTCAGATGACATTAGCCAGAGGACATAAGTGAAGGATATTAATTCTGGTGCCACTGAAGTGCGAGGTTAAGATAACAGGCACTAAGGGCTCCCTGGCACTTAAAATGAAAGGAGACCTGAGGTTTAATTTTCAGTAAAATAATCTGCCTCCTGAAATTCCTCCTCATTGTCTCTTCTTTCTTTGTTTCTGGTTGTGTGGTTTATCCTTAAAGCAGTGGTTGTGTTTTGCTCTGGAGGTGACTGTGTAGGTCTGATCATGCTGCAGCCCATGGGTTTATTCACTTTGGAAAGCAGCTGGGATCCTTTAGGGTTAAGAGCCTGCAAGAACGAACGGGATCATCTGGTTTTGTGCATGGGCATATACTCTGTGTGTGTGAGTAGGTGCGTATTTTTGTACTTTTTTTTTAAACAAATGTGTACATGATAGTTTCAGGGGTTTTTAAGTGGTATTTTACAGGATGGGGCTGTGTTGGGAGTGTGCTGATGCTGGTGTGTGTGCCCTGTTTCTTCTTGGAGGGGTTTTTAGCATTCCAGTAGCAAGCTGCTGTGGGTGAGTGGTGCTAGCCAAACCTGGAATGCTGCACAGAGGGGCAGGTGGTTTGTATTGATACATATTTCCATTACTCTTAAGCTGGATTCTGATTTCAGCGGTCAGGTTTCCATGTCCTGAATTGGTTTTGGTGATAGGAAACGCTTACTAGAAAAAGTGATTTGCTGTTCGTTTCTCTTCCCCCTAGAGGAACATTGTCAGGAATTGCAGGGGAAGATTAAACACTTAGTCTTGCTCTCCTAATCTGAATTGTTCTGTGAAAGTTTAATTTTAGAGAGTATGCTCCTGAACCAAATTTGCTGTTCCCCACTGGCAGTCAGTTCTGAAAGCGTATCTGTAACACACACACAGGATGGTGAGGGGGAGGCATTTTAACCTCTGCCAAGAGGAAAACACAACAGTTGGGAAAGGCACAATGTAATGATAAATATTTTATTGACGTGTTCCAAACACATTGGATGTAAATTTACACACTATCTGAGACTTCTTAAGGTTCCTTGTGAATTTTTATGTTCCTGTAAATCCTGGGTCATTAATTGGCTCTAAAGTAACAACCATCTGAGCCAACCCTTTGCCACCAAGGAGCCTGGTGTTAGCTCTGATGGGTGATAATGCCCCCCCTGCAAAGCCAAACCCTGGCTCCCTCTGAGCAGCCCTGAGTGTGCTCAGCGCGCCTTGGGAGGTTCTGGCAGGCAGGGAGGGAGTGCATGAAAACCCCTTGGCTTGGTTCCTCTCCAGAATGCAGGGGAGATAAAATCCACACTTACGTAAATGAATGAAGGATGAGTCAGTAGGCGTAGGGAATAGATAATGAAACCTTTTAAACTGGTGTCTTTAGGCACTGCCACAGTCTTGTTTCCATTCCCAGTTAGCCCTGATGTGGTTCCTGTTGCAATTTGTGAGAGGGTTTGGGGCAAGGCTCAGCAGCCCACAGCAGCAGCAGGCATTGATCCCTCTGCTCCGTGTCCCCAGGCACGTGGGATTCTGTGTCTCCCTCCCTAGGACAAGAGCAGAAAACTCGGGGGCAGGAGGAGTCAGGAGGAACTCGCAAGGGGGCTCTGGATGGCAAGGTGACCTTGGCCGGGCGGTTGGCTCGCGGAATGTTTTCTGGGAACTCTCACCCTCTGACCACCGAGCCCTCGATAAAGAATTGTCCCTCTGGAACCCGAGTGTTTGTCCAAAGAGTGAAGAGTAGGAAAAGTGTGATGAAGCCTGCAGCTTGCTGTGTTTCACCTGAGTGGGATTTTGCAGAGATACGTCTGTCTGTCAGCACCCTCCTCGTTTGAAGGCTCTCCCGTAGGTGTGCAGGAAGAGTCCTTGTTCTCGAAACATTCCAGAGATGTTTTCTGCATCCTGTCCTTGGATATTGGCTTTCTGATTGGTGATAATTAAAAAGAAAAAAAAATAATCCAGTTTTGGGTATACAGTTTGGGTCCAGAAGGTTCTACAGCATTTATTTCACTGCAGTTCTAAAATTCCTTTGCTTGGAGTATTTTTGTGTGTGTTCCTTCATGTCGTAGACTTTCCAGGAGTCAAACCTTCCATTTAAATCCAAGGTTAAGAAAACAGCTTTTTAAAAATAAACAAAATAGGCTTATCTGCTTTAGCGAATCTCCTTTTCGGAGCCTCTAAAATCACTGAGGCATTGCTAAATCTTTTTGAAAGATGCCTCTTTGGAAATTAAGCGCTTGGGTGTGTGACCGAATTCCTGGCAGCACGGAGGTGCCGTGACCCCGGCGCGGAACCACCCGTTCCTGGCGCGTCCCGGCCGCTCTCGCAGGGGCTGTGCAGCTCACCCCGCTGCACGCCGACTCCACAGACCTCTGTCTCCTCACCTCAAGAGAGCACGACGTGAAGGATTAAGACTTCAGTGAGGCTTTCGAGAGGGTGCTTACGGGCTGGAACACCTGTTCCGCTTTAAATTGAGATGCTGGTTTGTTAAATGTAAATTTTCTGATGTTGACTGGATTGTCACAGAAGGCAGGCAGGAAATCTGTGTGAACGTGTCTCTTATCCTTCATTTAGTAGCATGTCATGCGTTGCTGGTACCTGGTGCTAACCCATTTGTTCACGTTGCACATAGTTTACTCTGGAGCAAATGTTTGAGGCCTCCCCTCTCCTGGTGCTGCCAGCAGCCCTTGCACTGCCAGCTCTGCTGCAGGACCCCGCTGGGACAGTCCTGGGCAGGCAGACAGAGGTGTCCTGTACTGAAGTGGAGTTTGAGGAGGAAGGGGAGGACAGGCAGTATGTTCTTTTGCCAGCTGGTAGCACGGACGGAAATATCGTCAGAGTTCTGTGCTGTTACCTCTTTACCTGCTGCCTTTTAGTTATTTTTTTCCATTATCTCTCATTAGATTGGCTGTTGGATGAGATGTCAGTGGTTACAGTCTCCAGCTCTGCCTTTTGGAATGAGGACCTTCTGGGTGATCACAGAAGAACAAAACCAACTTGCCAGTAGCCATAGGAAATGTTGCTTGAAGGGAACGGGAAGCACAAGGCGTCTGCTGTTATTTTTACCTACAAGCTGGATTAGAAATGCTATGCATGGTAGAGTGTCTGTGTCCTCTGTACCCACCTGGGATCTCCTATAGCCCTGTTGAGGGTACGAGTTCATGTGCTGACACCTAGGGATGTAGTTCACAGCTAGATCTGTAGCTCACCAAAGGAAACGACTTAAAAAATTCTGTTGAGGAGGATAAAGGGAGAGATCAAAGGGAGCCAACCTTTTGTCGTCTCCTAACAAGCAAAACACTTTCTCAAATGTTAGTTATGGAAATATCCCGGGTGCAGAAAGAAGTGTAGTCCTCCCAGCGCTGTGTGTCTAATCTTCACCTGACCTGAGCACAGGAAGTCTTTATAGACACGGACGTTTTTCCTCCCTGCGTCTGCTTTTATCTTGCCTGAGCTCACCTGGCATGAGCCTGTCTGGTGGTGCGTGCGCGTGTGCCCGTGCAGATGCGATGGGGCTTGAAGAGAGTTGCAAGATTAGCTGAGCAATGCTTTTTTTTTTTTTCTGTTTTGCCATTTTAATCTTGGTTAAACCTCTTAGTCAGAGGGTGATTTCCATTTCATCTTGAGTTATGTTGGGCTTCTATGGCTTGTTTCAAGACATAGCTTGTCTCCTTAAACTTCTGATGTAAGCCCTATTACTGCCTTACCTCGACGGCTGCGAGGAGCCATACCTGCTCCTGGGTATGTAAATATTTTCTGTTGTTTGCCTTCATTTGTCAGATGTTTGGGTTTGGTATGAGCACGAAGGGGAAAGTTTATTCTTGTTTCAGGGGGAAGGCAACAAACGTTTATCTGAATGATCAAAGCAGAATTTATGGGGAAATACAATGGAAACTATTCCTGGCTGTTTAGAGGCTGATGTGCGGGAGTAAGCCAAGAGGAACAGAAATGAGGGTACTTGGTTCACTTTTTCTTCTAAAGTCAGACTTCTCCTGGGCCTTTCCTGGATCTGAGTTTATACTGAGCAAATGCTTTTTCTTTGCATGTGACTACTATGGATTCATGATGTGCAACAAAAGGTGGTGGAAAGCAATGGCCCTACATGTGAAATGCTACTTCAGTGGAGCCACAGAAAGTGATGTTTTTATTGCAAATCACTTTGCCATCTAGTATGATTTTATTGGTTTCCTCCTTACCTGGCGTGGCTGTGTGTTCCTGTGCTCTCTGCGCAGGCCGTGTCCGGTGCGATGGTTGCTCCACTGCATTCCAGGTTAATGAGCCTAGACTTGTATTCTGGGATGAGCACAGCATGCCTAGCCCACTTGGTCAAGCTGTCGTCATCACAGCCAGGTTGCTTATCTCCTTAAGTTAACTGTAATGAAGGGTGACAGCCTGGCGAGGTCGGGGACCGGCTGCTGGAAGGGAGCTGGTTCTGCAGAAGGTAGGGGTTCAGGTATGTGCATTGCATGGCTTCAGCAAATGTAGTTCAACACTTTAAATTGTTGCGACCAACCTAAGGGACCTGACATGAAGACATGCTTGTCGTGAAGTTGTAGCAAGTCTGCTGGTACAGCAAACCTGTAACTGAACCTGGTGTTTCACAGACATGAACTGCATCCTGTGTTTGTGTCCCCTCACTGCCTCAGGGCAGCGGTAGGTCGCTGGTGAGCTGGTTCTGTGCAGCCTCCCAAACAGCAGTAGGGTGGTTGGTAACCTGTTCCAGGCCAGACCTGTTTGGAATGACTTTTAATCTGCAAATGGTTATCTGTGCCAGACCTGGTGGCCTCGTTCCTTGGCTTTGACAGTCTGGGGCCTCTCTTTCAGTGGACAGTAATGGCCCTTGATTGAACTTGCTTATTCCTGAGGAAAAGCAAGTGTGTGTGTGTGTGTATGTGTGCAAGACTCATTTGGTAACAGAACCCACAAATTCTTACTGCTGTTTGTTTTACTGTGGATTAGAATCCATTAAATTGAGCCAGCTTTCTTCTGTCTTGTTGGCCTTTGGAGCCAGAGGCCTGTATAGCTTTTGAGATCTTGCAGAACAACATTCCTGTTGTTGTGGAGCTCGTGTAGGCCATTCCCAGATGGCTCACAAGATGCCAAATACATGGAAAGTGTTTTACAGAGTGGGAAAAATACTTAGTGGTGTCTCAAGGTTCATGCTTTTGTTTTTTTTACCGACAGCTGTAGCAGGGATGTCCATGGGTAGCGTTGCCTTTGGTGTGGAAGGAGCTGAGGCAGTGGCTGAGGATTGGTGGAGGCAAGACCTGCCTGGTTTGCACCATTGGATTCTGCCCAGCACTTTGCAGACCTGCAGGGGCAGCAAGACCCTCCACTGCCCTCGTCATGAGCTCGAGTGCCACATTGTGCAGCAGCCTGCTGAGCCGAAGGTCAGCGCACAGCCTGTCCAAGCCCACGGGCGTACGGTCTCGTCCCTCCCACACTCAGCATTTCCAACAGCGGTGTCCAATTATGGCCGGGAGACGCTGCAAGAGCTTCACAGAAGGGTCATTATTTTGTCACCTAGGTGACAGTTTGTTACTCTGCCAGTTGTCTGGAGTGCAGCAAGCCACTTCACATACAGCTGACATGGTTTAGACACTTTTTAGTGAACAAAATGGGTAGCTGTATCCTTAGCCCTCGTCTCGCAGAAAAATCAGTTTCCAACTGGTGCATCTGTGATGAGGCTGCTTTGAATTGGTGAATTTTGCAGCAGTTGTCTGCTTTGTCTCTTTCTGTTTGAGAAGGTGATGTGAAGAGAGCTGTCCTAATTTAGAAGTACTTTTAGAAACATGAATCTTCAGAAGGTGCTGGGAGATGATGGGAAGGTGCTGTTCCTGTTTCGCAGACAGGTAAACTGAGATGTGGCACTGTGACTTGTGCAAAACTGCCAGAGGCCATCCAGGGATCTCCTCTCAGACTAAAACCAGGTTTAGATTAACGTATATTTATTACACCTTCCTTTAAGAGAGGTCTCCAGACTGTCCACTCTGGATTTATACTGCAGGTCATGAATCTGAGCTAGGCAACTCCTCTTTGGAGATGTTTTTTAATTCTTCTTTTCAGTTAGTTCTTTGCCAATAGCCAAGTGCTAAACAACCATCCATTGCTATAGGGGGAAAAACATCATCTCCACTGTGTGCCTCTTCTTGCTTTTCTTCAGGGTCAGATTAGGCACGTAGCATTAAAGTTGTGTTGCACATAACATCACATTAAGCATTTAACAGCTCTCTGCCACAGGTTGCTGTTTAAAGGACTCCTCTGCTGTCTCCTCACAGGAGGAATGAGATTAATTTAAAACTCTGTTCCTTCCATTTTAAGCATGGGCTGTGTGGCCAGGTAAGACTTTGCCTTGTCTGCTCACGCAGCACCGTCTGTGCCAGCGTTTCGGTGCTCTCCTCGAGTGCACCCATCCTTGTGCTCTCTGCAGCGTGTGGGGCAGAGCTCCCACCAGACAAAACCAGTGAGGGAGTGGCCACTGGGAGCAAAGGAAGCTGGTGGAACTGGCCAGCTGACTTCTGTTAGTGGTCTACTCTCTCCCACCTCTTGAGGAGCTGTTTGTTAACAAAGGTACACTCAGCTTGGGGAGTGCACTATAACCCTTACCAGTCATTTAAAGCGGTGTAGGCAGTTAAAGATTAATTTTGCATGCAGTGACCTCTTTATTTTTAACTGCATTGCCTCCTGCATCTTCAGAAATAACAAACAAACGCTTCGAACATACCAGCCCCCTTGGAAAACAATGATTTCTTTGTGGCTGTGAACATGACACACATTACATAAATATTGGTGCTTACATGCCTGCTGATTCTTTGTCCTTGGATGCTGAGTCTTCCCGCCCCGCTGGCCGTGTTTCGTAAGCGCTTGGGAGGAAACACAATCAAATTGAAGGCACGGATGTTACGGATTGGTCAGGACTGCGTAGCAAGGTGGATATTTTTTAGTAATGTGATCAGACTGGTTTATCTGTTACTTCAGTTCAGCAGACCACAGCTGCTGGTGCACTTTTGTGCATTTGCCTTGAGCTTTTAGATGTCTTTATGTTGGTTATTGCAGGATGCAGAACAGCTTTACAAACACAGTCCGAGCCGTGTGTCATCTCTGGAAGAAAAGTGACAAAGCCTTATCCATTTGAAGGCAGGGGCAGGGAGAGGAATGATGCGCAGAGAAATTGTCCTTGTAACACGCTGGTGAAATGTGTTGCATTATGCCCCTTCCTCCCACGTGGCTTCTGTACACGGACAGCAGCATACTCCTACAGCCATGTAGTCATGCTGCTCTTTTAGCTCAAGTGATGGGGTATTGTGTTAAGGAGCTGCAAGTCCCAGTTTTCAAACCCTGCTGGTGACTGGTGCTGGAGGTAGTTTTAATTTCCTGAAGACTACATATAACTCTAGTGGAGCTAAGAGTTGTTCTCTGCTTGTTTCTGTAGCTAGGCCACACTTCCTTGCAGAGAATGAAATCTAAATCTCTACGTGATCTAACAGTTGTTTCCTAAAATATGAACAAAATCAAAGAATGAAGAATGCGTGGTGTTCAGAGCAGCTTGAGAAGCTGAGATATTGACTGAAGTAGCTGAGAGAAAAGAAAGTAGGGGGGTTTTATGGGGTTTTTCTGGATTGTTTCGTGTGTTAAATTAATCTTGGCTATCAAAGCCTTTTAAATTAAGTCAGTGTAGTTGTGTGTATGTGCTACTGTAATTGTGAGGTCACTATCCAGATACCCGCACCAGAGAGGATAATTTTTGGTACGGTATCTCACTCTTTTGATCAAAGATATTTGATAAAACTGTGATGCATGTGTGGGAGAGAACTGCAGTGTAACCTGCATACAGAATCCTGGGGGTGCGGGAGAGCCCGGTAGACTTGTTTAACCTTTGGGTGCCTCTTGGCTCAATGGCCCTTGGATCTGCTACTTCATGGAAAAAGTTCTAAATATAGTACTCGTTTGTTGTTGAATAATAACTTTAGAGGGTGGATGCTAGAGTTTCCAGCTCCTTGCAGGGCAGAAGCAGTGCAGGAGCTATATATACTGTAAATGAGACCCTTAATGAATATTCAGCCTAGTAAATACTAGAGCACTAGCACAATTTACTGACACAATTTACTTGTCGATTTGTAGAATATTCTGTTGAAAGTCTGTTTGTCATAAAAAGCTCCCAAAGAAGAAACCTGAGTCTTGTTTTTGCCCTTTCCATTCCCTTTTTTCCCTGGTACATACAGCTGCCAGGCATGGGACCTCCCTGTCCACATGTCCACTTGTACAGAGACTTAGAAGGTAAATGGAGCAGGCAGGAAATGTTTTGGGGAAAGGGATTGACAAGATCATCTTTCCCTAGAAAAGGGAGAGAGGAAATCTAGGGAAAGGTGAAGAAATTTGCCCAAGGTCACCCTGGAGGTCTGTGGTGAAGCCGGGGTCTGAAACTCTCCTTTTTCAGAATCCAGTCCTTTAACCAAGATGTCATCCTTTACTGGAAGTTCAAAAACCCTCTTGGGTTTAACCACCCAGGGAGTGAATCTGCTTCCTTTGTTGCTCTGTTCTCCCAGAGCTCTCACCTTAGAAGACCCTGCCATCTTGAACCATTTCCCTGTATAATGCTTCCCTCATTGCTGTTTCTTTTCACTAACTTTCACTTGGAAATCAGATGCTTCCCTATCTTTTCTTTTTGCTCCCATATACAGCTTTTCCCTCTTGCTCATTAAACTGTGCAGCTGTGTGTTATTTAACATCATAAAGCACTTGGAGATATCAGTCATATAAAAGGATGCAAAATGAATGTGCATTGTAATTCTGGTCTCGAGATAGCCAACTTCTATGTGGAGTTGTGACTTAACTTTTATGGCTTTGTAAAAGCTTTTCCTTACCTTTCTTATTTAGTGCTTTTCTGATTCCTAACGATTTGTGTGTAGGTGAATATATTTATAGTGCAGTTATGAAGTAATCTGTATAATTGTGTACATTACATTAATAGAGGTATGAAGTTGTATTGAAAATGTCAGTTATTTTTTCTTTCCACGGGTTGAGCAGCAGGCAGCGTGCCGGACTGGGTTGCTGCGTGCTGGCACCAGTCCACGTGTGCGCCCTGACCTGTGGTCAGAGGGTTCCTGTTCTGCTGAAAGCTGATGCATATAAAAGCGGGCAGGGAACCCATGCCCTCCAGGGAGGCAGGTGTGCGGGTGCCAAGGGGCTCCCTCGCAGAAAGAGGAGAAGATGGCACAGCTTTGTTTTTCCATTATTGGGTAATGAGGAGTTTGGCAGCACAGATTTGGAGCAGCCACGCCAGCGCTTGTGTTGTATTGGGTATTAAAAACTCACGATTGAAACCTGTCTGCCTTTTGCCTCTGCTTGCTTTTTAAATTTGTTTTCTTTTTTAAAGCAGGTTATTTAGCATTTGTGTGTCCAGGTTTGCTCTTCTGAGGCAGGGAGGTCGTGTGTTTCCTCTGTGGGAGCATGGAGAGACTCGCTTGGTGTCAGTCACTTGCAAAGCCAGGGATGATACCATCAGCACTGCCTGAATCTGATTTTCTGGGTGGTGTTCATGTGTGTGGCTTGCTGTTGTGTGGGTTTTCTTGTTTGTTTGTTGTTTTTTAAAATACAAACACTCATTTCGGGGCCTAATTGCCATTGTTTCTTTCCATGTTCTGGATCTGTGTCAAGGAGTTTGCTGGTAGCTCTGTAAAACCGTTTCAGAGCAGGGAGTGCTTGTCCCATGAGCCTGCAGGGAGCAGAGGGCTGGGGAGGGCTGGAGCTCCCCTTCTTCCCGCAGCGAGGTGAACCCTCTGCTCCCCTTGGGGGGGCTCAGCCCCGGGGCTGGTGGGTGCACTTGGCCATTTCCTTGTCCATAGTTGGTTATGTGTGTACAAGCTTGTGCTCATTTTCAAGGGTAGTGGAGGCTGTTGATGTAGAAGTGTGTCC
Organism: Podargus strigoides; assembly: GCA_028020825.1. Taxonomy (NCBI): domain Eukaryota; kingdom Metazoa; phylum Chordata; class Aves; order Caprimulgiformes; family Podargidae; genus Podargus; species Podargus strigoides. The sequence continues at coordinate 11,351,020 of CM051640.1, read as the reverse complement.
CACGGTGCTCTGCTCTTCTGGCACTGCTTTGGAACCTGTGTCCCTGAGAGCTGGTTTGGGATCTTCTGCCCCACAGAGGAAGCATCCCCCACTGTGGTGTGTGGAGATGGCTCTCCTCAGCTTTGCTGTGTCTGTGAGAGCTGCATTGTTGGTTGTGTATCTTACAGAGTGAAAGGAGGATGCCTTTAGGAGTGTCCTTGTGTCTCACAGAACATCTTAGTAATACCTTTTCACATACCTCCTTCAATAATCATTAAAAGCATTTTCTCCTTTTTCTTTTTTAAGTCCCCTGGCCAAAGCAAATAGGGTAAGGAATTAAAGCAAGCTGAGGCGGGTATAACAGACTGAGCCATGACTCTAACAGCAATTAATGCAAAGGAATGAGCATTTTACAGTGCCCTGCAGTTATCCTTAGTTCTCAGTGGTAAACTGAAATAAGCCCGGTGTCTGTGTACTCACTAGACTAACTGCCATTTTTATTACATTACGTGGTTTATTGCTCATTTTTTCTTCCATTTTTCAGGCTTCTCTCAAGCTACTCTCCTTCCCCTTTCACAGTCACCCCCAAAGAGGAGGATTATAGTCAGTGCAGCTGATCTTTGGCACAGTTGAGTTCTGGTGCTTGCACATGGTCTGTACAACTCGACGTTTGACCCTGTTACCCTGCTGCCAGGACCAGAGGTGGCTGAGGGAGCCTGTTCCCTTTTTGGGAAGGGTAGGAAAAGGGGAAATGTGTGGTTAGCAGAGAATTCACTGACTCAGAGGTGTCTAAGTGATGCCTTGCTTTAAGCTCAGGGCAGTTCTAACTTTTTGTTGGAGCTGCTCATGCGCTTGGTCAGGTCTCCATCTCACTGTGTCCCAAATCTTATCTCAACGAGGAAGCTGTCCCACTTGAGATTCTGTACAAACAAATCTGTTTATAGCAGCACACTGTGCCCCACTCAGAAAGATAAGGTAGCTCTGTAATATTACTACCTGCATGTTCAGGTTTGGACCTGGCTTCCTTGGTACTTCTAAGAACTAAAGCATTAATGCCAGTTCAGTTTTTCCCATTTAAAAGGTACTAGTTGTAGGCCATTGCTCTCCCATGCTTTGTCTTGGACTCTTTAACTTGCAGTAAGTTTGGGATAGAAACTGTACAAAGACTAGCACGCTTTGGGGCTTGTTTTGGTGGTGGCACCCATGAAAAAGGTAAGAGCTTTCTATGGCAAGGTTACCACGTCTTGCCCCTAAGCTCTACCGCTTGTCTGTGTGCAGAGGAGATGGGTGAGAGCCTGAGCTTTAGCAACTTGCTGCATGTGTGTAATATTGGTGTATGAGGAACATCTGTGAGAACTTGAAGAAATACACTCTTCAGGCAAGAAAAAGAATGTGTAATGTAAGAAAACACTGTTACTTAATACATTTTTTGCTTGGAAGCTATAGTCAACACATGCTGTAATACTCCTCACTTGTGTGATACAGTAGCAGCGTGACATTTCAGATTTATTACTTTTGGTTTCTTTTTAAAGAAATCCTGAATCTGGAATCAGAAGAATGCTTTTTTTCTCTTAAGCTACAGAAGGGAAAAATTTCAAAATGACATAAATCAAAAATATATTAAAGGCCAACAAAACAGATGAAAGCTCTTTTGGAAGATTGTCTATAATGTTTGGCAGAAGAGACTAATGTGCTGTGGTTTTTGGCTGAATTCATAAATGTGAAATACTCTAGGGTCCTTCTCCTTGAAATGAGCTATTTTTATGTATTGTTTCTGTCTGTATAAAATAAGAACAGCAGAGGTGGCAAGTATGTGTATATAAAATGTATGTATTAGCATGCCTGTAGTTTATGATAAGTGTATATGCTACATTCTATAAATTTCAACTTTATATAGAATATTCAATTACAAAAGTATTTTTCTAGTGCAAGCACTCACTAGATACCTCGAGCTTAGCCAAGAAATTCTGTATCCTCTTGTTGACTGGCAGTACATCAGTTTTTGAATAGATTCATTTCTCCAATGCATGTACACACATCTGTATGTACACTTTAATACAAGTGTGTTACCATATGTATGGTACTTCTTTTGATAAACTGCTCCATCTAATATTTGGAAAGGTGCACTGGGGACTTGGGTGGAAAGCCAGGAGGGTTTGAGGCTTGCCTTGTGTCTCGTAGCAGCCGGATGGAAGTGATCAGGCCAAGTGGATCAGAATGGGTTGGCTTTGTGTGTTTTTGCTCTTCAGTAAACTTTCGTATGACATGTTTCTTCCCCTTTTAATGCTTTTTTAAAATTAGTTATGTGGTTGTGTTCTGTGTAACCAAGTTGCACCACAAAGGACGTAGTGTGGGATAATCAGTTAAAGCCACTGCTTCCTCCTCTGACGCTCTGGCCTCTGATTTCTGGGCTCTTTCTGACAGTGTAAGCAAGGGCAGTCGCCCTTTAGACTGCTTGTGCTAGTTTACTTTTAAGCTAGAGAAGTTGCTTTGATTCAAAAGTTTCTATAACCCTTCCTCCAAGGCTGGGAATCTGGTTTGGTCACTGCCCTGTGATACACACTGCGTTGTACAAAATGGATACCCCTTTTCCCATTTTTTCCCTAAATGGAGACTGGGAAGCTTTGCAGGGGAGGAGATTTGAGCCCTCACAGCCTGGTCACTTCAGTGACGCTGTCTGGCACAGTTTGAACTCCTCAACTCAACTGCAGACGTGGGGCTCAGGTGATCTCACAGAGATCTACAGATATCAATTTTTAAAAAATACATATTTCCATACAGAAATGCTTGCGTGTCTGTGTGTGTAACGGTTCCTAAATGGTTATTGACACTGCTTTGAGTGTTTACAAAGAGAGGGCAACACTTTAAAACTATCAATTAGAAATTACTAGAGTGGTGACAAAAGATGTGAAAACAGTTAGTGGTTGGGTTTCCAAAGTAAATCTTGAGGCTGACCCTGGGGCATGGCTGTTGGGTTTGGAAACGCAGCTCGGGAGGAGATGAAATCCTTCCATCTGCTGCCAGCAGAGGCTTTAAGGTGTGAGCAGTGCAGTGCAATCTCTGTGGAAGCCAGTGAGTGTGGTAAGCCAGCGGACTCCCAAGTAGTGGAGATGTCCCTTAGGACTTCCATGGCAGACCATAGGCAGAGTGGTTCATCCTGGCGAGGCCGGGTGCTGTGAGGAGGATGTGATGGTTGTGGTTGAGCTTCCAATGTGACCAAAAGGGTCTCCCCGTTGCAGGGCTGTTGGTGCAGTGTCTTCCACAGTGCTCCGGGCTCTACAAAGCGATGCCCTGTGACGCTGGGCTCCAGCTCCACAGTTATTTTCTGTTCTGCTGTGGCTTTCCCTAGGTGTAGTAATGCTCATAATGCTCCCGAGTTTTGCTGTTTGCAGTGGGGACGTAACAACTAAAAGCTACATGTAAACAGCTTTGTTGGCTACTTTTACTTTCCTTGCTTATATTGTACACCTTAAATGTGCTATTTCTTTTGGCATAATGGCAAAATCGCTGCTTATGGGAACTGCCATAGATAATACAAAAAGCTCTTTGAAAAGAGCTTTATCAGAGTACAAAGTACTTGGAATTGAAAGCCCCTAGAGGGTTGCTTTATTTTCCCCCTTCATTCAAACTTGTAGTGGTGCAGGATCGAGATACATCATGCCCTATTTTCAGCTGATTTGCATGTTAGAGAGAACGGAGTAATTGGTGTTTAACCAGAACAAAAGAGGATCTGTTTGCTAAAAGAAAAAGAATTCTTGAAGTAGACCCTAATACATATACTGCCTTTGTCTCTTCTCTCATTAAGAATTGAATAGGATGGCCTAGTAATTAGAATGTGGAAGGCATTGCTTTGGTGTTGATGCTTTTTGAGCTAATTGGTTTGAAAATTATATTTGATGTAGCTCTAAGGGATGTTGGCACAACACCTTCTTGGGACACGGACATCCTGTGCTCCCATTCAGCTGCAGAGATGGGCACTTTGAGGCAGGGGTTTGTCTTTTGGGGTTTTTTTTGTTTATTAAAGCCATATTTACCTTCCCAATTGAATACACGGGCTGCATTGCCACGTGTGAACAATTCTTCTCTCGTGGTATGAAAACCTTGAAATGACCTTGGAAAGAGATTAGCCCCTCTTTTCCCAAGTAAGTACTTGGTTCAGGCCTTAGTAAAGCAGAGATTTGAGCTTAAACTGGGTTTGGGTTTCTGCCTTTCTGCTTTCTTGGAAAGGTGTTGGTTTTGGTGGTTAGTTGGGTTGTTTCGTGGTTTTGTTTTGACAAAAAGATTAAAACAAATTAGTTCTTGAGCAGAGTGGAATAAAAGACAGGTCTGGGAGCATGGAGGAGGCTCTCCATGGGCAGTGTTCATGCTCATCTCTGATGGCGAGGACATTAGGGAGATGTTGATTGCCTCCATAGATCCTTTCCTTGGGTTCTGAAATAGGATCACTTTAATCTGAAAACTTTAAAACTTCAGAAACATTTTTTGGATCCCTTGAATTGCCGAGAGAGTCTTTGCTTTGGACGAGCCCACTGGCTGGCCTTTGTGTGTCCTGTATGCATACAGTGGGCTTGGGGTAGGTGGAGATGCCAGGAAACTCAGAGAAGGAAGATGTGTTTCTTAGACTGAATCTTAACAGCAAAGATTCAGCTGTACAGAATTTAAGTGTGTTTTATTTGATAATGCTGCTGTTTTGTGGGACAAATGGAAGTCTCAAACCTGTTGTTGGTGCTCTGCAGAGCCCTATACAATCATCTTAATAAAGTATTACAGTGTGGTGGAGTTGTTTCTTTATGAGGATGAACTGAACTTGTAAACTTTCCCCCAAGGTTTCAGTGATAAAAAGAACACTTTTTAAAATGCCTTTAGGTTCTGGGGAGTGTGTATTTCGCAGTGTATTTGTTATTGAAATGGATTCAGTCTTGCAATGAATAAAAGCTTGGTTTTCTTGACTTTCTTTTCTCCCCTCTCCTGCTGGCTTGGCATGTGCCTTTGGCTTGGCTGCTTGCAGGTGTGTGTCGAGTCGATATTAGAGTTCTGATGCTGCTTTAAGGTTTGTTTGTGTTTATTGTGCTGCAGCTTCAATGTCCTGTAGTGTCTTGAGGCTTTACCTTTAGATACCCTAGGTATCTAGGTGTCTCAGATATCTTATCTTTAGATATCAGTAGGTGACACTAAACTGTGTTCCAGGTCTTAAATGCTGGGTTAGGACTGGTGGCCTCTGAGGCCCGACGGCGTCGGTGTCCCAGTGAGGTCCATTGCAAGGCACTGCTCAGAGCAATGTTGTACTGGTGTCCCTTGGACCTCTGCTGTTCAGCACCTCCGTCGGGATGGGAGCTGTCTGCTGGTGTAATTTGCCTCTCTCAGACACACAGTGCTGGCTGCAAGCTGCTTCTGCAGCACCAGCCTCTGTTTCCTCCTCCATCTGTGCACATCGGTGCAGGCATCTGCCAGCTGGGCAGCAGCACCCTGCCAGCCCCCCTGTAAATCCTGCCCAGCTCTGTGTCTCCCTCGCTGCGTGTTTTAGATGCATCTGGAGATGTTGTTAACCATGGTAGCACCCTGTCCACGCTGGGTGCAGGCAGTGGTGCTCCTGGGCTTGTGCTCCAGCATTCAGTACTGACCCAAACAAGACAGAGTATTTTATTTAGCTGGGTTCTACCTAAACACTCTTGTATTTTGCATTTATACAGTAAATGGTGGTTTGCTGTGTGGGCTGAGATCTGGATATCCACAGTGGCGCTGAATCCTGCTCCTGGGGACTGGGCACCTTGGGGAATTGTTTCCATAAATAGTTTATCTGTAAGATGGAGCTTGGAGGAGAAAGACCAGACATAAATTGGAGGCTGCAATGTTGATGTTTTCTAAAACAAACTTCATTTTTTTTTCCTTTATGAATTCTTCTTGTTTAAAAGTGGGTCTGAAAGACAAAAGGTTTAAAAGGGGTTAAATAAACTGAAACAACCCGCAGTGTATTTCCATTCAGAGTTAAAACAAGATGTTGGGGATTGACTCAAAATGAAATTTTTCTCTTTTTTTTTTTTTTTTCCTTTTATATTTCGCCAACAAACTGCGAACATGTTTGTTTAATCATAGGCAAATTTATCCTCCTGGTTTTTTGGTTCTGTGTTGTTTTCAGTTTAGCCAGCAAATTGAAAAATGAAACTGTTCTGCCAGTGCTACTTGCAGTTCGGATTGCTCCGGGGAAGCCATGTGAATCTCCTGCTCTGTGCTTCACCTGGGAGCCCTCAGAATTTGTTGGCTGATTAATACCTTGGAAATTATAAATTAACCATATGGAACTACTTCAGTTTAAGTAACTTATGTGTTCTGATGATAGCTAATCCCCTTAAAACGTGTTTTTAATGACCAGTTTGTTTTCACCTGAGGTCATTAATGCTCTAAAAATGACTATTAACTGCTCCAAAGGCTTGTTTTTTGCCCAAAGAGGAATGCTGCTGTGCACCATATTTAATGGTCTAATACGTTTTATTTCTGCCTTACCTTCCGGATACGCTGGCTCTTTTAAATGCCTGTGTTGGAAAAAACCTGTTTATTTTCTGTCTCCTAATGCCTGCTCTTCCAGCCAGCTGGGTGGGCCATGGAGAGCACTGCAGTGCACCGAAGGAGCGCGAGCGTGCGATGGCTTTGGGCTCGGGGTGTGTGCCTGGCTGTGCAGGAAGGGCTGCCCAGGTCTGCGATGCTGTGAATCAAAGGCATCAGGAATATTAAAACTTCAGACAACGTGTTGTGGAATTGTCCTGTCTCCTTCTGCTTGATTTTTGTGCTAATTTATGGCTCCTCTGTATTCCTGCTTCTGTCACCTAAATGCAAATGCACTGGCAGCCTGCTTTATGGATAACACTTAAAAAATAATGGTGCAGTAATGAATGGTGAATTGCAGTGGAGATCTTGCTGGAGTGCTCGCAATATCCACGTTAATTTCAAATGAATTAATTGCAGTTAATACTATTGTATTTAAAACCTGTCAGAAGCCATAATGATGATTAGGGTGTAAGTATAAAATGTTACTGCAGAGCGGCATCAACACGTTTTAAAATAGCAATATATGGTGTTAAAGTGTGTCTGACCCAGTGACCGTCATCAGCAGCTTTTGTGCTGAGCCAGCCTGGAACAGATGAATCAAAAGTCTCTGATTGAGAAAAAGAGGGGCCATCAGCCCATTCATTCATTCCCGCCCTCGGAAGCGCGCAGGTTCGTTACCCGCGTGCGGGAGGCAAGAGCAGCGGCAGGATGAAGGGGGGGTTTATCTGGGAGGGTTTGGGTCCCATTGATCCCCGGTGCTGGGCTTGCACACGCTGCTGAGAACCTGTGTGTGCCACCAGTGGGTGGTTCCAGCAGAGGGGCCCGTGGAAATGGAGCGCTCTAATATTGATTTCCAGTCCTCCAGAACAAGTGGGTGCTGTGGCAAATAGATTTGTTATTTGGGAGTTAATGCTCTACAGCAAAAGTGTCCCAGTGCCTTTCGCTTCACTCCGTGCTGGGGATGCCTTGAGCATCTACAGCAGGTCCGTGACTTCCCCTGGGAACACGTCCTTGCTGGAGAGGTGAACGAGGTGGTTGGTGCCCAGGAAGCCAGGTGGGATCCTGGCTCTGTGGGGTGACCTGGTGCTGCACAGACTGGAGTGACAACGCCTGCACCACGGAGTGGCTGAGAGTTCTTGCAGGCATCTCGCAGCCCTGCTCGTGGGCCGTGCCGGAGGCAGAGATGCTCTTTGGCTCCTGGGAGCGAGGCGGAAAATTGCCATTCTTGGTAGGGGCTGGGAGCTGTGCGGAGGTGCTGAGCCGCGAGCGGCGCCTGGTGATTCACCCTGCGGAGTGGGTGAACGCGGGACGTGGGCTCTGATCGCCGCGTGCCCCAGTTCGAACGCCTGGGGAACTGGCGGGGAAGCGCCAAGAGATCTGCAGTGACGCCGCAGGGAGGGGGTGTGGGAAGGGGCTGCTGCCACCAGGACACGTTCCCGATTGCCTGTGCAGGAAGTTGCTGATGGCTGCAGAAGTGTGAACCTCCTGTGTGTCCGTTCCTGCGGCTGTGCCCTGCTGGTCCTGTGGCATCTTCGTTCCTGCTGCCTGCAGGGGCAGCTGCAGCCCCTCCCCAGGCAGTTCTTGGTGGGCATCAGGGGTCCTCACAGTTGGGCAGTTTGGGCAGCTGAGGTCAAAAAATACAACTATTTTCTTTTAAGGTGAGGCAGGTGTGAGTGGAACTTTACTGAGAGCTGCCCCAGGGGGAGAGCTGCCAGACCCAAGGATGCAGCAGACTCTGCCCTGCAGCGTGCTGAGCCCTGGTGAGGGAGAAGAGCAGGGGCAGAGCGAGGTGCCCCTGGTGTTTCCCAGCCGTGCTCTCGTTCTGTGCTCCCACATCTCCACACCTGCCTGAGAGAAGCAGGCATGCAGCTTATTTCAGTTTAACCACTTGTATTTCTATTTCGGTTCCTAGTGTCTGGCTTTGAAGAGCACTACACCTGCAGTTTGTCTCCTGATAGTGGAAAGCACAGAATATAATCTACCAGATTAAGACAGCTGCATTTTGTTCATCTCAAACATGAGTTCTGCTTGATGATTTGTAGATAGAGTTTCCATCTGACACAGAGGCAGGGACTAATTCTGGCGTGTGTGGGACTGATAAGATTTCAGACCAGATCTTTTTTTTTTTTAAAAAAAATAGAAGAAAAACCCCTTGATGTGTTACATAGCTCAGTAATCAGTTTCCAGGTTCTTTAATTAGATCTGTGCTTTAGCTGATTTAGCTGCATGTCTCAATACACAAATGATTTATAAAGGGGAAAAAAGTATGTGTTAATCCCCAGTGAGTGATAGTCTGTGCTGCAGTCACTTTGTGCTGTTTGTATTAGACATGCTACAGTATTCAGCCTGGCCTTTAACAAGGAATTTGATTCATTTTTTAAAAGGAATGACAGAGCTTTACAGTTGTATTGTTAAGAGCCTTTTATTGAGATTTGTGTGTATGTTTACATTTACCCGTAATTGTTTAGTGAAGATTAGCAGTCAGTTGAGGCCCTGTCTTTCCATGTTGAGTGGTGTTAGTCGTTTGCAAATTCATTGCAGTGCAGGTCAAACATTATGGTTACCGTTATATTTAATGCATGAGGTATTCCTGTTCCACCGTTCCCTTGGACAGCCTTTCTGCTGCAAATTTCATCTCATTTCTTTCAAAAGCAGCAGAGTTCATCATAGCCTCTCCTGTTCTTAATCCATCCCTACATGGTGGTTTGGTAGCTGCTTCCTGATGAAGAAGTCTGGGCCGTGGAACCTATTGAATCCATGGATAACTCTGTGTTTAATCAGTTAACTGGAAGCAGAGGCATCTGGAGTTACATTGGTGTGTCTGAGCTCTGAGCGCCCGCGTGGCGCTGGGCTGCGCTGTGTGCATTTATGGGGTCTGATTGCTGTTGCCTGGTGGAGTTTCTTCATGACCAAAGAGCACAACTGAGCGTTTCTGTTGCAGCACACCTCCAGTGTGTTCGTGTCGTTGCCCTTCTGTACCAAAGGGATGCGCCGCTGCTGGGCTTGGTCCATGTGGTGCTCCAGGAACCATCACAACAATTCTGCTTCCTCCCTTCCCTGCAGTTAGAACAGAATTCGGGGCCTGAGGGTATGCTGGCTCCCTCTTGTATCATTCCCACTATTAACTAAAGAGAGAGGAGATTCTTTTTTTTTTAATAAAAGCTTCCCCATATGCATTCTTGAGTGTTGTTGTAGTTTGCAACTCCTCAAATTGGAACGCATCCAGACGCCGAGTCCTTATGTTTCCTTCACGTCCCCAAACTCTCGTGTGGGTAATTTGCATTTCAGCGCTGCTCAGTTGCACTTTGCTCAGTGGAGGGGAGGGAAGGAAGGTCCGTGTGGCAGCGAATGCTGATTTGCATGTGTTGCTAGTACTAACTCGGTGTAATGTGGATGCTTTGCTTCCTTCAGGCAGCCAACCAGGATATTTTTATGCAGTATCCTGCTGGTTTAAGGTGAGAGGTAAATCGGCGCTTGCTCTGCTTGATTTACAGCTGGAATCTTGGTTTGAGGTTTGGTGGTAAAGATCCGAGGTGCTTGGGGGATGTGATCAAAAAAACAGAGAGCTGAAGGGTGTTGCTTTAAAAAGTCGTTGCAAAAACTTAGGAAAATAAACTTTGCGGTTCACTAACTGAAAATAATAAAGGAAGGGGAGAAGCACTGCAGGGCACAGTTGAGTGGCAGCATGACGTGTCACTTGATGTTTGAGCCTTTAGCAAACACTACAGCATCTCCAGATCTCCACTGCATGGCAGGCAGTGCCCACAGTAGGCGGCTGGAAAGGTTTCTCAGCAGATCCCAGAGGTTTGGATTTCTGAAAATATACCTGTTTCCAGGTGTTGGATCATGCTGGCCAGTCTTCTGTGATTTATAACAAAATCCAAATTGGAGGGGGAAGATACTGGGAGGGGAGACGAATAAATTCCAGTGTGCTGTTTCCCAGCTACAAGCTGGCAGACAGGGGCGTCCTGTCTGTCCTTGGAGGGCTTTTGTCATTTCCTGCAGTAGATCTGTGTTGATGCCACTGCATCTTGTTGTGGGCCAGTGGGCATCAAAAATGCCTACAAGCAGGGGAACCCCCTGTGTCAGTGCTGGAGTGCAGCCTTTCTGCTTTGCACTGGGTCATCACCTTCACCTTCCTGGGGTGTTTGCTCTGTGTGGTCTCCCTCCTGCTGGAAGGTTCTTGGGGAATGTGGAATTGAGACCTGCCCCGATGAGCCAGGCCAGGCAGGAGGTTTCTGCTCCTGACCCGTGGTTGCATTAGATGAAAATGATTCCAAAGCCTCCCCTGGAAAAGTGTTCCCTGATTGCTTTTTGAATTTGAGCTTTCCTGTGCAGAGCTGGTGGGATGTCCTGGTCGCTGTTCCTTGTCTGTTTTGTAGCTGCAGCGTGGCTGAGTGACAGAAAAGGACTTGTGCTGGAACACAGCAAACCTCCAAACAGTCCTAAAGTGGCTCTGGGTGCTGCCCACAGCATCCTTCCCAAGCACTCTCCATGGCCTCTGCATGGCTGTGTTCTAACTTTGGTAACAGCAAACGCACTGTTTGTGTTCCAGAACACTCTGAATTTGTGCTGTTCGGAAATGGACATCAAAATAAAATGGGACTGCACAGGGGCAGCAGGTTAAATTTTGACTGTGCAGCCAGGGCTGCAGATGGTGATGGCACAGAGCAGTGAGTTGGGTCCTTGTTAATGCTGCTGCCCTGAGAGCTCTGGAGCAGTTTTGGCTTGACAAAATGCTTAGTTTGAAGAGTATAATTATTATTATTTATTATTATTAATTATTATTATTAATTACTATCTATCATTATTATTTATTATTATTATTATTTATTATTTGCAGTGCTGGTGAGTGAAAAGTTCCAGACAGGTGCCACACTGAGGCTGATCTCCCTGCTCACAACTCCTGCAGCACGTTTCTTGCCCGTGGGCCGTGTTGCACGTGCAGGTGACAAGCTGAGCGTGCAGCTCTCGCAGCCAAACCCACCGCTGCGGCGTGTCCGGACCCCTGGGGTCAGGGGCTGCTTGTCGTCAGCTGAACACGTGCTTGAGAACTGGACTGAGCTTTCCAGCTCATTTTAGGGTTTTGGTTTTGCATCTGTGTCCTGTTTGCTGTGAGCAGGGGATGGCCGTGGCCAGGTCTGCGCGTGCTTTGCGCGGGTAATTGCCACGTTGGGCTCAACAAACAGCCAGGATGCAGTGCTGGCTGGATTTAAATACAGGATCCTCACAGCAGCAAAAAGGTTTCTGCGTGCTTCCACTTGTGAAGCCGATTTTAAAGAAAATTGACATTTTAAAAATCCCATTTTCCTTCCATTTTCGCCCTCCTTTGATGAAAACACTTGAATCACCTTTTTAACTCTACGTTTTAAATGCTTTTTTATAGCCATGAAATACACCCTTGTGTGGTTTTCAGGTCTTTTTAATTTTTAAAAGCCCTCCTTATTGCTGCTGCAAAAGGAGAAATTTTTAGATTATGGGGAGAAGCAAATGTGACATTCTGTTCCGTATTAAAAGTTAATTTAGGGCAGAACTGAAGACCAAGAAAAGTCTCTTTTCTTTGCCTATACCTCCTTGTAATGTAATTGACCCCTAATGCCTATGTGAGATCTGGCACTCTGGCAGTGGGAACTAATTGCCCTGGGGCACAGCACTCACACAACTGGAGGAATTTGCCCAAACTTGCTATATTCAGGGTTTTTTTTAAAGCCGATCTGTTAAAGCAGGTTCTTGTCTAAGGCAAAGCTTGTGGTACCAGACCTGGGCAGCAAGTGAGGTGCTGTTGGTGACCTGGGAGGGCGCAGCAGGATTCAGATTGTGGTCATGGAAACAAGGTTTTCCCTCAGACAGCTCTTGTCACTGCTGAGGCTGATAAAAGCCTTTGATACCATGAAGCTGGAGAGAAGAGGTGTTTATAAATCCGTAGGTAGGGGAGATCCAGGATGGTCTCAACCTTGGGGAAGAGAAAATGCAACTTTGCTGTATTCCTCACAGTTTCCTTCCTTCCCCAGTAGGGTTATCTGGAGCCTCTCTCCCAAGTGTTTTTGCAGGAAGGAGTCACAGGCATCCTCCATCCCTCCGAGCGGTCCTTCCACGTCGGGGGGAGGCACTGAATTAGCTGTGTGGTCTGAATCAGAGGCAGCAACTGGAGGGCTACAACTGAGACTTAATTACGGAGCTGTAATTTTCTATAAAATGCATCATAAAACCTATTCATGCCTTATATTGCCTTGAAAGAGTTATTCCAGCCTCTCCAGTTGTAGAATACACACTTCAGGGAATGGCCCCTAAATCTCTCTTTTTCTTGGAGCAATGCTAGTCAGCCCCACAGGTTGCTAATAAATATTTCATAACTGCCTATGAAGGATTATTGAAATAATGGAACTGTTTAAATAACAGGCTCTCCTTGGCCCAAGCAAAGCACAGAAGCAAGGTTTGGTTCATCTCTGCGACCTCTCTTGGCGTGCTGTTAGAACGCCCTAAAGCGCAGACCCTACGTAAACTCTAACCTGTTCTTACTGGCTTTGAATTTCTTCTGCCATTAAATCTGATTTTTTTTTTTAATTATACTTTTTAGCATTAGTAGGTAAAATATATTTTTGTACTTCCACAACATTTACAGTGATTGATGCAAAAATACCTGGCATGCATTAATTTAGCATGAACTCCTTCATCAGAGTTGAGGAAATGCTTCTCCCATTTCTCAGTCAGAAGGGTGGGAGGAGAACCTGAGCTTTCACCTGCCTCAGTTCCTGCCTTGTGTTTTACATTCTGCCTTTGCAGAACTCATTTGTTTATTGCACTGTTCAAGCACAGGTCCAGAAACGAGTGCGTTTTGTGAAGAGCTGAGCTGTGATTGCTTGGGAGCTCTCGTCCTACGTGTGGGGTGAGGTACTTTCCTCAGCAAGGGCAGACCTGGCAGCCTGGCTCCTCTTCAGGGTGAGGGTACAGCAGCAGCAAGTCCTACGCTTGATGGTATTTGTAGGCTTTCAGGGCTCTTCATTCTGCTAATTTGGCATCATTGAAGTTCTGTTTCCCAAACTGTGCTGTGGGGTAAAGAGAGAATGACAGCTTGATCTTTATTTGTGCGTGCAATATTTATGTATGTAAATTACTAGTATGTTTGCCTTTATCTCTAGATAGAAATACAAGAGGTGTATACAAATATAATGAGGAGGCACAGGAAGCTCGTTTTGTTTAAGCAAAGCACAGCACATTAAGCCATCATGCCCTGACACTTGTTTCACCGTGGAAAACAAACAGGGAAGCATCTAACTGTTGTGGGGAGCCATGGAAGCTTCTGTACCTAGTGGGTATTATGGCTTTAGCATGCTAGAATCATTTTTATTATTATTTTTCCTTTTGGTGAAGACTGAAAAAAGACAAAGACTAAAAATAAAAACCATAATTTTTGCTATAACTGTGGAAACATGGTTAGTTCTCCCACAGCAGGTGGCTAAGGGACTCCATCGGCAGGAACCAGCAGTGCTTTCAGTGCAATCAAAGTTAAGTGCAGAAATTTAATTAAATGGTAGCAAGGCTGGCAGAAACTTTGTAAAGCAGCAGTGCATTGTCAAATTCAACAATTATTTCAAGGAACACAATCCACAGATGGCGTCTAATTGATAAATTAAAGTTCTGGTGCCTGATTCCGCTTACATTTAAAGGTTCTCTTTTCTTAAACAAAGCCTTAAAATTTGAAGGCTGCATTGCTGTTCTGAAAACATAACAAGTTGGCCTGTGTTTTTTGGGCTGAAAAATGCACACTTCTCATGCTAAATGGAGAAGGGGTTTGTTTAGGTTTTCCTTGGCGGTGTTCCGTTCCGAAGAGACGTGGTGTGCTGTGAGTAAGGCTCAGCCCCTGTGCACCTCCCTGTGTGCTGGGGCAGGCAGTCAAATAATCTCTCGTGGCTTTTAAAAGCTTTTCAGCTTGCTTGTCTATACCTTAAAGCCATCGACTTCTGAACCTCATTGTCAGCAAATGCAAATCCTTGAGCTTGATGTCCTGCTTTGCCAGCCCTTCCCAGCACCGGGCTGCTCAGCCTGGGGGACACTGACCGACCTCTTATTGCCACCAGCACTTGCACGTGGTGCTTTTCTTTTTTTAGGGGGTTCTGGACTGGTTTTTTGTTTTCCCCTTCGCTTAGGTGTTGCTGAGAGCTCCCCACCACTTTGTGTCAGTGTGAGGGAACCCGGAGCACATCTCCAGGGGTCCTGCAGCAGACCTGAGGGAAGCCTCATGTGACATTCTGGGTGCCTGTAGAGTTTAGTAAGACAAACAGGTGCTGTTTTCCCCCTTTTTAAACTGAAGATATATCAGGGATATTTTGCCTTTGTGTGTTTTTGATTTCCATGTGTAAATACAGTTCCCTTTCCAAGGTTTAGTGCAGCACTTCAGAGAAGGGGGCAGGAGAGATTGAATCCAGCTCTTCAAACACACTTTGCACGTTGTCCTTTAATGCTGGAGAGGGCCATTCCCTAAGCTAGTGGCACTGTCCCTCTCGGTGTAAGTGTTTTGAGCAAAGATGAGTGCTGAGAAAGAGCATCAGACTGCATAACATGTGGTATATATATTTATATGCACACCTGTATGTGCAGTGTTCATTTGTCCCTTGCAAAAAAAAAAAAGAAGAAAATTTTTGACCTTCCAGTTTCCTGCTTTCTTCTTCATTTAGACAATAGTAGAAGATGGATGCAAGAGGGAAATGACTGTTTCATTGTATGTATTCTAAACCCAGGGCACAGAGTCCCTAATTGCTCTTCTGAATGTGTTATGTGTCTTTTTTGGCATTGCCCTTGTGGTAGTAAATTCTCTGTTAGCTGGATTCTGCGTGATAGAGCTGAATCCCTTCTGAGTGATGTAGCTGAATCAGTGCTTGTTATTTTTGGTTACTAACAGTGTACTTGAATTCAGTAACTCGACTGCTCCCTTCCCCCTTTCTCCTCTCCTGTGCCTAAATATATCCAACCAGTCAATCAGCACTGGCAGGCATCAATGCTATGGCTGTCAGATTGAGTTAGCTCTGGATAGCCTAAACTACTGGCTTGGTTTTTGGGGCTTGAAAATGTATTCAAATAGTGGCATCGTAATTTGAATTGCAAATAGGTACAGTCTGGTAATGGGGCCCTTGTATAGAAAGAATGATGCAGCACTTTAGACAAATATATGTCTCCTTCCCATGAAGCAGATTAGGAATAATACAATACAGGCTGATGTTTATGGCTACACGCTTAGTGAACAGAGACATTTCTGAGTTTTCATTAATGGTGGGGTCTGTAGTTCTTAATGGCACAAAGAAAAAACCACTGGAAATTAAAGAAATGCTAATGCCTGCCTGGGAAACTTAGCAACCGCTTGGTTTGGAGGCAAATCTGCTCTGGCCGTCGTTTTCTCTCTTAATTTGTTTCCCCTTATCTAGGCTTCTTGGCTGGGTGGTTGTTTAAGAGCAACACTTAAGTGAGCACATTGTCTTTGTTACGGCTCCTTCCCAAACTGAAGGGACCGGCCCCTGCCGGTGACGGCACCGCCATTGCCACAGCAACCGGGCAGGATGTCACAAATTCACAAGTGAGATTTTACATGCAGAACAGCAGCAGGAGCAGATGGATATTGGAAACAAAATCCCCACCCCCTCCCTTTGCCTCCTTACACTTCTTCCCGAAGGAAGAGAAGCGCCTCTCTCTTTGCAGACCTTGTGGTGTGGGGCTGGTTCTGCCCTGCGGGGCGGGGAGCAGCGGGTGCTGGGGTGCAGCGTGGGGACGGTGTCCTGGCAGCGCTGCCCTGGCACTGCCGGGGTGCTGGAACAAGGCACAGAGAGGAATGCTGTGCCTTTTTGGAACTTGGGGGCTGATGTAGGGAAGAGGAGCGCGCGTGGGAATTTGGGCTGAGATTTGACTGGAATTGTTTCCTTAACTTTGGTAGTGGCCCAATTCTGTTAATCCTGAACTTAACGAACTAGCAAACCAACCCTCACCGTAGGTATTTAGGCACATTTGGTAGCCATCTTGCATAGCTGTTTATCGTAACACCCACCCACTGTGTGGGCAAAAGCCTCGGGAACATATGCTCAGTGTGTTTTCTCAAAAATGAGAATATTGGAAACAGCCACAGAGAGGGGTCTGCACGTAATAAAATCTGAGGTCGGGGCATCTGGTTTGAAAAACAGGGAACTGGCTCAGCGTCCCAGTCGAAGCTCTCTGGACAGCTTGCAGAAGTCACTGTGGGATGTACGAAGCAGGAGGAAACCAAACAAGTGGCTCTTTGTGCTCCCTGACAAGTAGGTGAGGAGTGGAGCCAGATGTGCAGCGTTTGCTGGTCACCAGGCTGTCCGGGTCAGGTGGTGAGGAGCTGTGATAGCCTGCTGGGATGTCCCGTGCTGAGAGCCCTGCAAATGGGAAGGAGAGAGCAGTGTGTGTGGTGCAGAAGGTTTGGTGTTTCCTGGGGGTGATGACCCCTGCTGGCCCACGGGCTAGTGCTGTGCAGGGGTGGCAGTGGGGACCCACGGGTGGAGCTGCAGAGCTGTCCTCTGACAGCTGATGCTGTCAAGGTTAAGGCTTTCATCTGACTGGTGAGCTGTGGATGGCAGATACCACGTTGCCAGTGTTACGCGGTGCTCCGTGTGTTCCTTCCTGCGTGGTGTGGCAGTGCTCATGCGTCAGAGGGACCCCTGCCTGGTGCTGGAGCGAGGGCTGAGCGCCGAGGGCGCAGCGTGCGGCCCGGGAGCACCCGTCCTTTGTCATCGCCACCTCTGACCTTGCATTTCCTCCTCCCCTCAAGTAACCTTGTCACTCCTTCATCAGCCTGATTGATCTCGTGGTGCTGTAACGCAAGCCATGGGTTTCAGCAGGCGTGCCAGCCCCTTGTACGAGGGGCCGTGCCCCTGGGGAAACACCGCGGGGAGGAGCAGAGAGGTAAACCTCGGTGATCTTCTGCCCGAGCTGATGCTTGTTCCTGCAAAGCCTTGAGCAGGCTCTCCTGTCAGGCCTTTGCTTATTAGAAAATACCTCGTGCTTGTGTGTATGACAGCTGCTGACATGCTGATACAGGAAAGTAACTTGGGGAGTCCTGGAGCCCCGATTGCTTGCGTAAAGCTGGCTGTGGGTCCTCGGAGGCTCCGTGTTGCGGTGGGGATGGTAGAGACTGGTCTAGTGGGTTGAGGCACTCTGAAATTGTGCTCAAGTTTAAAGTTTCAGAGGAGTTCGGTGTCAAACTTGCGCTGACTTGAATTTCAGCAGGAGCTGGGGGTCTATTTTTGGCTTGTAGCAGTGGGGTTGCCGACCAAGATCCCCTTGTATTTTTATTTTGTTATTTGACTTTGAAAACACCAGCTGTGATCCTCTCTACTATTATTGGTATGGATCACATGAAATTTTAATTAGCTTGGGTGAAGGGAAGGGAAGTTCTGGTAATTGTTTTAATATATACAAATGCCCCTATGCTTTCTTTGGTTTATGTGCTGGAAAGATTGTATTAGAAATTTTCTATTACAGGGGAGATTAAAAGGCGTTTTTAGGATTTTCTTGAAATCAAAAAGTTAAGTGCCTCTAAACTGTTCAGATGAAAGGTACTATTGATACTTCAATATACCATAATAATAATAATAACAATAATAATAATAATATCTTAGTGGAACCAGTCACTGGTGGTGGAATTTATGCGGTTGGAGGCGACTCAACAAATCCAAGTGCTCTTTGGTTCAGCCAGTCACAAAGCACCATCCCCTTGCCATGGAAGTTACAGCACATGTTTTATTAGAGAGGGGTATAAAGTGTTTTCATCTTCTGCATGCAGTAGGGATTCATGGGTGTAGCATCCTGTTTGTGAACTGCATCTTTGCTTTATGAGGTACTGCTCTGGTCCTAGAGAGCTTTTTCACTTGGGAGACACCCTGCCAGGTGATGCCAGAAGGACCTGGCTTTGGCAGGCGGGTGCTGTGGTCAGGGGGATGTTCTCTTCAGTCAGGACCTGTCAGGTACAAGACTCTATTTGGGGATGTCATCCTTTGCTTCCCCCTTTCCTGCTCCATCAAGTATTCCCCTGCACTCCCACTCCTTTTACTGTCATTTCAGTCTTCCTCCCAGTTAATTGACTTGGGAGATGATGCTAATTTTTCTTGATTGGGGCTGCCACCTTTGCTTTTTCCTAATCCAGCATGCACATACCCTCTGTTGGCCCATCTCTCCAGTTCCTCAGAGTCTGTGGGCAGATTCCTTGTGCTTCAGAGAGAAAAACCCAGACACGTGACAGCAGCTCCCGCAGCAAGCGGCTGTGTCTCCGTGGACTGAGTGTATCCTGAAGGCCAGATTGGATTTCTCAGAGCAGACATCTCTGCCAGCAGTAGGATTTCCTCTGCTCACCTATTTGGAGCTTTTGGTCCTTCCTTCTACCTCCATCCCTCATACACTTAACTTCTTGTTTTCTTTTCTGCATTCTGTTCTTTTATGCTTCTTAAAAAAAAAAGCAATGAAAGATTAAAAAAACCCTCCAAAGCCTTCAGGTAACTCTGAAATACGGCAGCACTGATATTAATACCTGTTCTATCTGGGGTAGGCTGTTAGTGCTAAAAATGATCTCTATTCTCCCCCAGTATTTTATAGATGAGCACTGAAAAGCGTCTTTATTCAGTTTGACTGTTGCTATTATGTGGCGAGGCATTCAATAAAAGTTGTGATTTATGAGATGTGTGTGGCCGTTGTTGTTTTTTGCTCTGTCATCTATCAGGGAGAGAAAAGCCAGGCCTGATAATTCTTGGCACATAGCTTTTTCAGTTAAGAATGTCAGCTGTCAGGCTGTCAAGAGAAGTTATTTCTCTGAGTTGTGTTTTTTTAAATAGGCAGAGATCCTGCTTCTTACTGTGCTACGTTGATAAGGGAGTGCTTTCTGTATTGCTGCACAAGTGTGTCCCATGGTAAGGCCCTCAGTGTATGCCCACTTAAACTTCCAGTGCTTTGTGTTTGCAATGTGTGACAGCACTTGATTGCTTAATATAAAAATGCATTCAGTTTCTTTTTTGTAGCTTTTATCTGTTTTTTTCCCCCCCTTTCTCTCTTACTGAATGGAATGCTTTTTTCCCTCCCTTCTCTGTGACTAGGTATTTTAAAATTGTTCTTTTGCAAAGTATGTGCACATTAGATAATCTGGTTTTGCATAAAAGCTGTCTCATATTTTGGGGGCTTCATGCATGCATAAAGTAGACCTAATTGAAGGCAGAGGCTGTTTGTCACAAATGTGGATATAAGGATGGGGGATGGAGGGGAAGAATTATATTAAATGCCAGGGTGATGGGGGTTTTTTTCCTTATTAGTTATTTGCAGAAATGTATCAAAAAGTCATTTTGATGCGGTGTACAATAGTGTCACAAACTTGTGCTTTGCATCCTAAGTGCCTGGTTACAGCAGAGTTAGAAGCTGAAATCATTCCTCGATTAGTCCCTGGAGTCCTATATAAGTCTTTAGCTCTCAGCGTGTGGTGTGTGATTTAACAATGGATGAAGGATTGCTGAACTTGAGCTGAATGTATAACCTGAAATTTTCAAACCTGCAACCCCTTTGCTTCCTCCTCTCCCCTTCTTCCTGGGGAAGATCCATCAAAACCTTGCCACAGCTGGCAGCGGGTTTGCCTTCAGGGCAGAACTTTGGAGCTGGAAAGACTGGCAGACGGTGGTCCATAAAAATGGAGAGCAAATCACTGTCAAAAAGAGGCACGAGAGGTGTTTGGGTGCCATACAGTTCTTGGGTGCTGTGTTAGGGCTGTAAGTCCTCTTGGAGGATGGGAGGGAATTGGTCCTGACTCACTGCTAGCTTCATGTGGCTGTGGGTGCAGCCTGTGATGACCTCCTTATTTTGATGATGTTAGCCTTCATGTACAAGGAAAACACTTCCCATGCATTAATTCAGTCCTGACAGCTCATTTACATACTTCCTATCACTTGAAAGATACAAGGCTGGAGAGGTGGGATGTAAACCTCTCTGAAAGATTTTGTGGTTAGCCTGTAGGAGCTATTTTGATGTACGGCACCGTGTGTGTGGTGTGTAGATGCTCACATGGTTCAGAGGTTATTTCTTACAAATACTGGAGTGGTCTTTAGCCCTGTGTCTGACTGCGAGTCGAGGCATGGAGCATCCAGTCTTATGTTAAAATTCCCAGTGTAATTACAGACCTTGTGATTCCATGGGAGGAATGAAATCTCTCACTGCCCTGCAGGCAGCCCAGCAGTGGCACTCAGTTTGTCTGCAGCTCAGCACTCCAAGCTGAGGTGGGTTTCTCCAGTGCCAACAGCACATCTGCCTCTTGCCTGGTGACCTCCTGGCAAGGGTGCTGCTGCTTTCCTCCCAGTGCTGTATCCTCTGAATATCTCTTCTCCTGAGATAGAGTTTAAGCCTGGATTGCAGAAGCGAGCTGTAGAGGTCTCCAGCTCAGTCCCCGGGTATCGGGCAGGAGGCAGATGTTAATGACGTTCAGATTTGGCTTGAGTCAAACTACACAAGTGACTGTTCATGGGAAGTTGTCCCAGCTTTTCATGTCCTGCCAGACCTGGAAATCCTGTCATCTCAGTGGCTTGGCCTTTTTCTGTGAGATTTTTGGCAGTGTTGTAATGATCTGGGTACTTCCAAGTCTGTAAATGTATTGAGCTGTGATAGTCTTTGATCCTGGCAGAGTTCTTGTACTGAGAAAGATGGGGAAAGAGTGTATTTCCAGCCAGATGCTTATTTTCAGTAACATAATTATGATTGGAGACCTGTTGGTATTATAGATGGGGTCAGAATGAGTCCAGCATAGCAGGCGCTGCTCTGGGAGCTGTAAGATGCTTACGCAGCCCAGCAGTGTGCTGCTGAGCCTTGGTGGGGAGGAAGAAACCAGCAGCCCCTCCTCTTATCCTCCAGTAGGTAGGAGGCTAAGCTAGCGACCAAAATGCCACAATTCAGTGAAGTTGGGACAGGCTTAGCTCCCTGTTGCTTTTCAAGTCCCCTGAGCTGCTCTGGAAGTCGGTGCCCTGTAAGCCCAAGCCCAGGGGTGTGCAGTTCTGGTTGTCCTGGCACAGCCCCACGTGGGAGGTGAGGAATGAATGCCAGAGCTGGCCTGTTCTGGCAGACAGAAATCCGCCTGCACCCATCAAGGTCTTGCTTAGAGATGGTCTCGTTAAAGCCCGGGTGCTGAGTCATGCTGGGTGTTCTCCATCCAAATGCCAATGTATAAACACATCCGTTTTTGCAGAATCTCTTGCCAAGTACTTGGGTTTACAACGTGAACAGCTTTAAATAAATTCTTCCTGGAGATAACTGATTTATTAGGCTCCTGCCCTTCTGAAGGCAAAGCTAGTCACAATTAACAAACAAAGCAGCATGAGGCAGTTATCGTTCTGGGTAATAAATCTTTCAGTGTTGGGTACCACTTGCTAATGGGCTTTGAAAGCACAACTACGTCAGTCCGAGCGTGCCTCCAGCCTGGGCAGGCAGTGTGTGTGATGTCATAGCTATTAATGTGGCGCACTAACGAGTGCCATTTGCATACCCAGGCGTGTGCTGGAGGTGGATGATGGGTTTGTGTCTGGCAAGAGGCAACCCCTGTCCGCCGTGCCCAGGTCCTTCCTTGCTCTGGAGTGGCGCTCGCAGGCGCTGGTGGCACGTTGGGCTGTGCTGCACGGTGGTTCACGGCGTCTCACGGCGTGTTGGCACGCCCCGAGCTGGGCAGGACTCAGAGGTGTAGAACCAGTGGTGTGTTTGCTTTAGTGGTGACAGCAGTGGAAGGGCGGTGGGGTGCTGGGTTCCTTACTGTAATGAACAGAAGTGTGTTAGCTCCAGGGTTCACAGTGCTGTGGATAAATGAGCCATTTTGGTTCTGCTGCTGTCGTACAACACCGGCTACACGAAGTTTGAGGCAGATCAAGCTGTCCCTCATTTTTCTTTGTTTTTTTCTTGGCAGCAGATGGAGTTGAATCTACTTATTTACTCCTGGAAAAGGACTCCTTTTTGCATCTAGCTCTTTGGGGCGTGCTGGCTTGTGGGGTCCTTCTGTGTTGAGGAGGTCTGGGTCCTGCCGAGGGGGAGCAGCAGGAGCTGCTGAACCTGTGGCAATGAAAGCCTTTTGCAGACAGAGTTTGCTTTGGTGCCAGATGAGGCTGTTTAAGCACACTGGTGATTCTGTGTTTGTCACCAGATGAGGTGTGGTTGGCACATGACAGAGCTGTGAGCATTGCAGGGTGGTCTTAGGAAGACGTGTGTCTGGCTGGTCCTGCAGGAGCTGGAGCCTTGCTCTTCCTCCCGGGGAGCTCTCAGCACCGGAGCGGGGGCTGCCGGCCCCGCTGTGGAAGAGGAGCGACCTCAGAAAATGAGGTGGTTGCATCTGTTTGGTCTCCTGTCAGCTACGAACAGTTGCTCAGTGATGCTCTTCAGGGACTTGAGCCTGGAAAAGGGACCAGCTGTGCAGTGTGAGTGGTGGCAGGGGATGGCTCTGGCTGCAGAAACGTGCCCTTCCTCCTCCGCTCCCAGGGGCACAGCAATTGCGCTCAGCCCTCTCATTTTTACTGATAATCTCACCCTTACCCCTTCCCTGCCCCTGTGCCTGACGTGAGCTGCTCCCTCAGCCTGGCACCCTGCTCTGGCTCTTGGTCTTGATGGTACGTGGCTGAGAAATGAGCCCTCCAAGTTTTGGTCGGTAGTTATTCTTGTTCCCTGACGGCATCTTTGTTTGGATAAACAATTGGTCCAAGACCTATTAGCATGGTTTCCAGCATCAGGGAGATATTTCTTGCTTGGTTTGTAAAAATGATCTAAATGGATCCGACATCCTGGCTATAAAACATCTGTAACATTACACATTTAGTTATGTTACTAGAGACTTGAGTTCATTTTGATAGGTAGTATTTTATCTGCTACTTTTCCCCTTCTGAGAGCAAAGCTTTCTGTAGAGGAGGATTTATAGAAATATATTTCCAGTGCAAAAAAAGTCATGCACATTAAGATGTTGGAGTAAAGGAGAAATAATGTCTTTTTTTGGAGACCTTGGCTGATTTATCTCTTGCTTGGTAGTTTGGTATGACCTCCCTAGCTAGGCATAATATTTTTTTATTCTTCCTTTAATAACAATAATGTCAGTAACAATGTCTTGCACTATTTCAGCATCTTCAAATCAGACTTTCAGCAGGGTTAGCCATTTAATGAGTGAAGCCTCACAGGCTCAAGTGAGCTATGGGGATTTATTTTTGTTCTTCTTTTCGTGGAAATCAAGGCACAGAGCACTCGATTGTGCAACGCACTCTACCTAATGAGGCTTCCACAAATGCTGTGAGTTAAAATGCATGCTTAAATGCTGAGCCCTGCAGACTCCAGCTGAGTTTCTCCCAAGACTCTTTGATACATCGGCCCTATGGAGACTGAAATGACTTGCCCTGTGGTCAATAAGTGAGTAAACATCACACAAGGGAGACAAGCTCTTGTAGCTGCGAGGTGCTGCCTTCCTTTGGAAAAAGTATGAATGTTTTCTCTTGTCTTGCTTCCACTCTTCATTCTCCGTGCTGCTCCTCAGGGGCCCTTTTATTCCTAGTCAAGGGTTATTTGATCTGCTTTAGAGCGACAACTATGTTGCTTTCATAATGGCTGGCGGGTTCCCTCCCTGGCAAGGGAAACATCTTTCTTTTGTGAGATGAAGGTGGGAGTACTGTAATTCTTGCAATTCACCAACCCATTTGTGTGGGGGAAAGAGGATAAAAGAAAACGAGGCATTTCGTAAAATTGTGGAAGTATTTCAACAGCAGTAATAAGCAAATCTGGACATTCTGCACGATTTCAGTGGTCTCGCCTCAGAGGAGGAGATCACCCTTACGAGAAAGCCAAGCAGCGTGTTGCATAGACATTAGCTTGACTCAGCAGATGAAGTAAAACTTGCTCATCAGTAACTGATTGCTTTGTGCGTCTGTATTATGTAGATGAAATTAATCAAGGCTAAGGGTTAAAGTTTTCCATTTGTTCTTTTCAGAGAAATCATCTGGAGTGTGTTGGGGGGAGGTAAATTGCTTTACACATTTCTTTTTCCTTCCTGAGAATTTCTCTTGTTGTAGTAGAACATTATCTAGAATCTTAACAGAGAGCCCTCATCACTGATTTGACAGGGTTATAATGAAAAATTAGTTGCTACTAACTTAGAAGTATTTAAATTGTGTCTTTCTGCACTGTAGAGGCAATAAACTTGTCTTTTTTGGAGTGACCTCAGTGTTTGGAGCTGGAAGAATTTATAAACTCTTGCAGAATGTGCACTTTTCTTAGTCTCTGAATTGGACTGTGCTATTGGTTTTTGTTAAACACTGTGTTAAACCTCCAATTACATTTCTTCCTTCTCCTTTTTGTAAGCTCAGGCTTAAAGAAAGGTTCATTGACAGCACCATAAAAGCCATTCTTGCTGCAGAACCACGTGCTTTTGGGCCAACTGACAGAGCAGGCTGCCTGCATGCTAAAAGGTATGGCTGGCTCAACAGCCCAGTTTGCCCCTGTGTGCTCTCCTAGTTTTAGAGGTAAGCGTGGGGCAGTCAGAGAAGGAAAAGTGATAGTTTTTGCCCAGAGGGTGAGAGCACATCCCCTGCAAATCGGTCGGTGACTTGCCCTGTGGCACTTTGTCCAGCAGCAGTGCTACTGGTGGTGCAGGAGCCGTGTTGTGGCTCCTGGCTGACGGCTGTGATGTGGCAATGGGCAGCCCACCTGGTCAGTAGGCAGCAGCTTTTGGTTGGCCATGGCTCTACCTGAGCTTCCAGGAGCCCTTTGGGCTGAGGCTGGCCAGTTGGGAACATCTCCCCTTGTGCCTGCAGCGCCCCACGCTTCGGGCAGCGACTGCAGCTGTATGCAAATATGGCACCAATTGAAGGTACTTACTCAGTTCTGCCTCCTGCATTTGCTTTAATGGATTTACAGATTTTAATTGAGTTGATATGTCTCAAATCACAAAAATACTGTGAGGACTCACGGTGGGGGTTTTGAGTTAATGGGACCTGCAGGACCTGGAGAAATTAGGGCACTTAAGTGCCTCAGTATGGATTTTGGCATCCAACTGCAGGCACACAGCTTTTGAAGTCGTTGTCCTTTGTGGTCAGCTTTGTGGTGGAACCCCCCCAGATCTCTGCTTCCAGCAGCCCCCAGCGGTGCAGCCTGCCCGGGGGAAGAAAGGGCCGCCCGCTGCTCTATGCAGCCTCAGGCAGTGCCTGTGTCTGTGTGTCCCTCCCGGCTTTGGGAAGCTGGGACAGCTGGGTGCCTTCTCCTGCATTGTTCCAGATTAAAAAATGAGGACTTGGGTATGTTTTGGGAAGCTGCTTAGCTTGGTTTCCCACTTTGACCTGCTTTAGTCCCCCCTGCTTCACCGGTAGAGCCTTGCTGCAACTCGACCTTGAACATGCCCTTGTGAACGTGTTCTTTCCCAAATCCATCTCCTGTTGGGGGACACGATTTTTCTGGTTGCAGTTTGGATGTGGCACATGGTGTTTCTTTCCAGAAGACAGTACGATGTAAATAGAGGAACCAATGGACGTTGTGATGGTCAGTTAGTGCTGTGTTCCCATCCAGTGTCGCTGCCGTGGCTTTGAATGTGGGGACCTGGGCAGAATGCCATCTCCCTCTCTGGGCACAAGGTGAAGTTGTGCCAGTAGCTTGTAGATTTAGGACCAGAGTCCTAATTGTTTCCCACTGGGACCTTTGTCTCTACACTACAAGGCATTGTGAAAGTCCTGCCCCCAGTGCATAGTCACATCAGGCAGTGATCTCCATTTGTGGTCTTGAGATGGGCTCCTTGAAAAATAATTATCATCCTTTAAACTTATGAATGCAGTTTTTAAGCACTGCTAAACAGTAATCAGGCAGGCATGTTAGAGAAGTTGTCTGTGCTCGGGGAATATTTAGAGTTACCTTCCTTACCATAGTGTGCACGAGGAGCTAAAGCAACCAGGGGGGTTTAAATAGGTTTTTAATCTGCTGCCCTCCTCTGCCTCTGTGCTGTGCTTCTGTAACCCATAAAGGAGTTAAGTAGAGCATGGTGGAGGGAGCAGCCTGAGGGGGTGTGATATACCTGGTTAGAGCGAGGCTGTGGGGTATGAGCTGTTCCTGTTCTCTGGAGGCTGCGACGTCTGGCGCTGGTGAATTTTACTGTGTCTTTTGATATGAAGCTTGAAGCCAGATTTTGCTTGAAAAAACTGCTGAGTTCTCCCAGCTGGGGCTGATGCTGAGGAGACTGGACCCCCCCTGAAGGGAGCGTTTGGTGGTGGGGCAGGTGAAGGCATGGCAGGGAGCAGGGGTGTTTGCAGGGTGGCTGGGGAGGCTGTGGGATGCTCCTGCCCTTCTCCCGGGGGCACGGCTGGGGCTCAGGTGGGCTGCCATGTACCTGTGGGTGACTGGGGGCTGGTCCTCCGGGGGGGCAAACAGGAGAGTGAAACGTGGTCGTAGGCAGGAAGGGCTCTGCTGGAGCCAGGCCAGGTTTGCTTGTGAGACTCCACGGCTGGCTTTGGCGACAGCTGCCAATTCTGTCTGTCATACAAACATCACTTTGTGTCTTCTGCCTCCTGCTGATACCCTGGTCATCGAGGGAGGAAAAAAAATAAACCGCCAGCCAAAACCCAACCCTCCCAAAGTTAACAGCAGAGCCAAAGACAGCCAAAAACTAGGAATACAGCAGGGACTAAGAGAAGAGTTTGATTTGTGAATGGGCTGGGGGAATACAACCCGTGTGTATTTTCCACAGAAGTGGAGGGAACTGATTTACCTCGCTGGGAATCGGTGCCGCTTGGCTGGGTTGAAGAGCTCTTTCATTCCTGCATACCTTGCTAGAGCTCGGGTTGGTTCTTGCAGGGTGACATTAGCTTACAGAGGGGTCAGGCACAAGGAACTTGCACTGTTTAAGTCTTGCTGAAATCCTATTTTGAATATTTAAGCATGTTGTACATGGCACATAAAGCCGTGCTGCCTTTGCACAGGACTGAGTTCCTCTCGCTGTTGTGGAGCCTGAGTGATGTTTGCTAGGTGATGGTGCACAGTGCTCAGCAGAACATGCCTGTCCTTTGTCAACCCTACAGCAGTAGCAGGGAAGGGGACAGTTCCTGGGGTGTTCTCTCACTTGCTGAATGGAGAAAGGTTGGCAGCTTTCAATAAATGGAGCCTCTTTCATCGTGGGCTTTGCATCGTGTTTCAGTTTGGGTTTTAATAGCTTTTTGGAACTTGCTGTGAGGTTCCCGGAGGCAAAAAAAAAACCTGGAGAATTCTTGCTTATGGTTTGTGCTCTGCCAAAGAAGCCTAGCAATTTAGTTAACAAGATCACTTCCCCTATTACATGAGTTATTGTTGTTTTTAATTAGAGGTAATGCTGTAGTTGGGATGTACAACACAATGGGGTATAAAATGCAGTTCAGCATATATACCAAAGATGATTTTTCCAATTATAAACCTATTTAGAAGGCGGATACATGAGAAATGGTGAAGTGTTGAACTGCAGATTAGGTGAGCAAGCTGGAATACACGTGCACCCACGCACGCATGCGGGCGTACAAGGAAGAGGTAAGTGCTTTGGAAAGCAGTTATATATGCATAATTAGTTTAATCTGAAATTAATGCTAATTTCAGCAATTTGCAATGCAGACTCACTATTAGCTCTGCAGTCCACTTCCACCGTGCTGAGGGGCTGAGGATGCTGAGCTGTAACGAGTTCCACACAGGGGGGTGTGCAGGGCTGTTCACGGACACAGGACTGGAGGCTCTGGTGGTGCCTGGCTGCAGTTCCTGTGTTTCACCCCGATCTGTTGGTTTGACTCAGGGTCTGGATTGCTGTACTTGAGTGGGACAGGGTTTTTGTTTCCAGAAACTCCATCTTCAGCCTGTTTAGAGAAAATGTACCTGATATGCCCCAAACTGCTCTAATGCCATTTTTTGCAAGGTTAAGGTTGTAATGGAGTGAGAAGACTTGCCTGGCTAACGCAGGGGTTTGTTCCTGCTGCACCACCTGAGGTGTCTGCTCACTTTCAGGACACAAAGAGGAATGGTTTTTTCAGAAGCCAATAAAGGGATTGTAACCTTGAGTGACTCTTCGCAGTAGTGGTCACGTGTGTTTTGATTAACTGCGGCACTAACACAGTGTACAAACAAAGCAGTGCTGCAGGTACGTACAATTAACAGACTTCATAACCAGCATCAGGTCCAACTCCCCCCTCGGTTCCTTCTGCAGCGAGAGACACCTCAGTACACAAAAGCTCCAAAACCCTTTAATATCTACGTTGTGCAGAGCCCTGCAATAATGACTGACGGATATATTATCCTGCAAAGCAAAACGGAAGGCAGGGAGCGGGAAGGGTTGTGGTTTCTGAGTGACCTGGACCTCTTGGAGTCATTCATAAAACATGGGTTCCTGATTGATTCCCACAGATCACCTCCTGTTAACCAAACAGCGAGGTTCCCACCCCAGGCAAAGCTGCTGTCCAAGGAACTGAACCCCGAATTGCTGTGGGAGCCCCCTTTGGCTCTGAGGGCGAGTGCCCCCCTTGTAAGCAACCTCCAGAGCTGGAATTTACTCCCGGGAAAAGACAAAGATCCTCGGTGGCTTTCATTGGAGGGACATCAGGCTGGGGACTCGTGGGTTTGGGGCTCTTGTTACAATAATATTTTTACTGTATTGTTTTATAATGAGTGTTTTTCTTAGGTATATACATAAACGTTTTTATAAAATTGTAGGGGTTTTTTTTGGTTAAAGATATGCCAATTTCTGAGCCAAATGAGAAATTCTAATTTAAAAAAACCTCTAATTTTTAAAAGAGCAGCTTCCCAGTTGGCTCAGTTCCTTTTACCTCTGATCATTTCTCATCTTTAATGTTTACTAAACAGCACTTCATTAAAGACTTTTTTAACCCTTTGTTGTTCCTCCCTGGAACAAGCTCAGGTGTGGGGAGGTGATGGAGAATATCACATCAGGGTAGTGAGGACATCACTTGGTGGGGTGGACCAGAAGCCCAGTGGTGTCAGTGTGTGGTTGGTGGTGGGTACGTAGTGAGAAGTAAGGTGATCTCCTGTGTCCTCACAGCCATGAGTGTTGAGGGTTTTCAGGACTTCGTGGTTAGTGTGGGTTTTCTCAGAACTCAGGTGTGGATGTGCCCAGTCCTGGCAATTTCACGCGCTTTAAAATCTGTTTTACTGGTGGTTCAGTGGCTGGTTGGCACAGAAGGTGTCCCTGGTACAGTAAAATCCCTGAGTTAGCGATTACTGGTTTTATTTTGTAGTTGTTTTATGTCTTTTGAATGCTCCATCATGTTTGGCTAACACATTTTCAACCCTTTGCTGTTAGCCAGCAGGCTAACGGTGTACGCCTCGACTCTCCGGTGCAGAGCAGAACCCAGCACTCTGCTCTTGTAACCCCAGTGGAGCTTTGCCTCCTAACTCCTCAGTTTGGCCGGTGAGGGAGGATGTGCAGGTTAGAGCAGGAGTCGGAGGCTTTGTTTCCAGTTGGTCCGAGTCCCGCTGCAGTTATCTGATAATTGGAAATTGGTGAGGCTGTACCAGCACAGGCAAGTCGGCTGCATACAGCAGCTTACCTGGCATCGATGGCTGAGAGAGAAACGGGTGCTTCCAGCACAAGCAGCACCTCTTCCCCTCTGCGGGGGCTCTCGCAGGCGCTCCGGGCTGGGTCGGAGCTGGGCACGGTGCTGGCCTGGTCAGGGCTGCAGGAACCCGTCGTGGCAGCACAGCCAGATGTGTTCGGGGGGAAGGGCCACATCTGGGCTGCTGGAGGTGGGAGAGGACTGCAGGCTGAGTCTGGGGCACGCTGGCACCTCGTGCCATGGGTGGAAGGAAAAGGGAGCGAAGTCTCCTGTTGAGGCACGCGGGGAGGGCAGGCACGGCGGAGGCTGCGCGTTACCTCTGCTCCCTTGCTGAGGGGGATGTGGGCAACAGAGCGATGGAACTGTCTCTGCAGGAAAATGTAGATTGTAAAATCAGACTTAATTTTGTGCTTCGCTTTTGTGCCAAAGAGCTGATTTCTGAAACCATTTCCCAGCTCGCAACACATCTCCAGGCATTAAGATGTTGTGCATTTGCTTGTCATTACCAATATTTCCTTTGACTGAAGCTATTGAAACAAAGTAGTCTTTTTTTTTTTTTCTTTTTTTCTTTTTTTTCTTTAACCTTCAATCTTGCTTCTGAAGGAAGTAGCTCTCTCTCTTTCTTTCTTTCTTGGTCAAATATAAAAATGATGATAATTTCAAATATTGCTTTAGAATAATTGCTTTCCTCCCTCTTTTGTATGGCAACAGAAGCTTGGCCTGATCTTAAATCAGATGCTGGCAGGCAGAGGGCTCTTGACAGCCCTGCAAAATCCTTTAGTTACAAGTCGGCTTTAGCCAATTCTTTATTTGTAAATGACAATTTTCTACAGAAAAATATATGCTTGGGCTTCAATTTCGGAGTCCTAGATTGCAGCCAGGAAAAAATAATTGAATTTTTACACTTTTTTTTTTTCCCCCCTATCTTTTCTTCCTAACTTAAAAAAAAAAAGAGTGGAGCTCTGTACAGCATGGTCAGGGGCCAGGGGCTGGCTGAGGGGTGTATCTGCCCCGGTTAATTTGAGTGGCAGTGGAGGTGGGAGTGATGTTTGATTTATTCTGTGCTGAGAGAGTTTGGGGTGTCTGGGTTCTGTGTCCCCGCACCCCACTCACCTCGCAAAGCCCTGCTGGGCTGGGGCAGCTTGGGGAGCACCCTGTGTCTCCGTGGGGCTGATGTGTGGGTGGGGTCTCATAGCACCCCTGGTGTGATTTGCTGGCCAGTGTTAACCAGGCAAGTCCTGGTTCTGGAGTTAGGGGATGGTTTTTTTCCTTCAGCTGTTGTAATTTGGCTGCTGCGTCCTGTTTCTGCCATACAGAAAACAAACTCAAGTGGTTTAATGCATGAATTTCTTATTAATGTGTGTGTTGGTTTCTTGACTTAACATGCAACGTTGACTTTAAAACATCTCTATGAGGTGGGGTAGGGTTGCTGATTAGCTGTCTCCAGTGGTCAGAGCATAGCTTGCTGTAAGCAGAGGCATTTCTGCTCAGTCCAGGCATATGGGGATGATGCCCATCCCTTCAGAACATGCTGACAACTTTGTCCTGGATCTGCCTGGATTCAAGGTGGCCCACGTGGCTCAAGTGGTTTGGGATCAGCCCACCAAAGACACCATCTTCCCCTGCCAGATAACCCATAATGGGTTATCCCATAGTATGTTCTGTGTAGGGCATCCAGCATCATCCCTTCACCTTGTGTGGACCGTAGTTGGGGTGTGTGGGGCAGCAGGAATTGCTGGGTGCTCAGCTGGGGTCCTGGGGAGCACGAGGGGCTTTTGGATGGACACGATCTGCCCTGATGGGTGGTGACACTGTGAGCGCTTCAGCTGGAGCGCGGTGTGTGGCAGCTGGAGGCCTGCAACAGTAGCTCTTGCTGCCTTTCATCACTTGATTATTTTTAACTGTGCAAGTTCATTCTAAACTGACCCATGGAGCCTTAATAACACATCGCTTTGATTGGAGGCAATTACCTTTTGTCTGCCAAAGAGCATGCACTCCGTCTTTGGGGGAAAAAGGGGGGAAAATGGCACGTCTTTGTGAGACGGTAGCAATGAGGATACAACACTTGGACTCTTTTCACTTATATATGCATTGAGAAGCACAATAAAAATCATTTATTAAAAAAAAATATCCAGGGGCTAGAGTTGTTATTGAGTGCCTTTACTCAGCCGTTCCTCAAATCAAAACAAAACAAGGCAAAGAAAAAACAAAGTATCTAATCAAATAGCATCTGAATGGCTTTTGTAAAGAAGTACTCTCATTAACTGGGTTAGGGATGGCATCTGAAGAACATTTCTTTTTTTCCACATATTGTTTGAAATGATCTGGTTAAACTGTGTGCTTGTCTTGTAATTTCTTACAGATGGTCACAAGAACAAAGAAAATATTTGTAGGTGGATTATCGGCTAATACGGTAGTGGAAGACGTAAAGCAATACTTCGAACAGTTTGGCAAGGTAAGTTCCTGCCCAAGTGAGCACTGCATATTTTGAATTCTTCTTTTCTTCCACCCCCCCCCTTTCTTTCTAAAGTGTGTTTTGGAAAACAGAAGTGCAGTGAGGCGTATGCTCAAAGGAGGGCCACATTTTTTGCCTTTCAGTGTGATTTCTCGAAACCTCTGGAATCACTTCTGGGACTCCTTTTCTGTTTGTTGCATGTCTCTGTACATCATTGCCAGCACTGCTTACCTTCATTAAAGGAAAAAAGAATCCTAGGGAGGTGAATTTGGGTATGTTCAGGAGGAATTTGACCCTTAGCTTAATGATTACACAGTTGTCTTCTCCATAAAATCAGCCTTCTGCTTGCCCCGGTTCCAGTGGCCAGAGGAGCAGACAGACGTATTTCAGAGAGCTCATTAAGTCGTGAAAATGCCCGAAGGAACCATGTGAATAGCAAGAATAATCTGGAAGTCACTAGAATATCCATTTAATTTCTTATTAAAAAATTCTTATGCAAGATCCTGTGGAAATACGTGTAGAATCCTGACTTTTTATTAAAAAAAAAAAAAAAGTTTATGCAAGGAAGGGGAAACCTGAACCTTGCCAGAATACTCTTCACAGGGATGGAAGAGCTCAAACCCCACAGTCCAGGCTCTAACTGGAGCTTAGTGCCACCGACTTCATGGAGCTTACTGGGTCCCCAAGGCTTCTGGATGCTTGCTCAGGAGTCTGGCGAGGTGATGAGCTCACAGAGCCCTTCGTGGTACCCCCTCCCACCAGCCCGCCGTGCGCAGGGCTCCGTGCAGCTCCGTTCCTGGCTTCTGCAGTGCACCAACTGATGATCTCAGTGCATGATTGCAGGAGGACACAGCAGGATATCCCAAAGCAAAGCAGCTGCTGTTCCTTGTAGTTAGTTGATGTTTCTTTTATCTGCCCTGAAAAGCCTTGGCCAGGCAGTGTTTTCTTGAGGGCTGAGGAGGGAAGTTTATAAATTGTTCCTGTGCTGGATTGATAGTTGTTTTGCAAACCATTCATTTTATTTTCAATAATAATCTTCGATTCTGGCAGGATGTTTACAGCCTGCTGAGCCTTTTATTAAAGGATTACATGAGCTTTTGGATGTTTCTTCTGTAGTTACTTCTAATTGCAGAACTCCTCTAACCTGTATTTTTGAAGTTAATAATAGTTTCAATATAAGTGCTTTGCATATTGTCTGGATTCTGTCTTAATATAGTCCTTTTAATTTCACCAGCTGGTAGTTTCGTGCTTGCAATTTTACAGTCCTTGAGAATGCAGGCAGCTAGGCTGCATTTTTCAGTAGTGACTAGTGATACGGGACGCTTCGGTTCTGCTTCTGTGCCCTGCCTTTCTTGAGATAGCTTAAAAGAGGTCTGCTTTCCAAAGGCAACACTTTTGGAAAATGGGGTATTTTTTCAAGTGTCTTAGTTTGAAGGCTAAAAGATAATTGCAGAAGTTGCAGTAAAGGCTGGAACCCATTCCTCTGGCAGCAGAGCTGGGGTATGTCCTGCTGAGGCTCTGTCAGCTCCTGCAGGGCTTGGCCCCTGTGCTACCAGGTGGCCTTTTCCAGGTGCATTCCTGTTTTGTGCTGCCCTGTTCTCGATGATGGAAAGGAGTTTGGTGAAGTCAGTGATATTTTGGAGGAGAGGCTTCTTGGCTGTGTCACCATGACCTGACCTTGCATGCTGGCCTGCAAGTTCTCGCCGCTGCACTTGGCTGTTCCTCGGCTGAGGCAGTTTGGTTTGTGGGGGGTTTTGAGGTGGTTCTCCCCAAAGCTGTGATTCTGAGAAGATACAGGGCTAGTTAATGACTCTAGGAAATGAGGACTTGTGGTCCAGCTAAATTAGAAGACTCGTTAATAGGCTGCAGTGGGTGGGATGCTGCATTCAGATGTGGTGACCCTGAGGGATCTTGTAGGAGCTGTGTCCTCCTCATCCATTCCCCTTCCCCACCCCTCCTTGACGTGCTTGCTCAGACTGCAAGCCCTTTGTGGCAGGGGCTGGTGCAGAGGCTCAGCACTGCTCAGCACACAGGGCTCACTCTCCAGTGAAGCCATTACAGTGCAAACAATGCCTCGCCATCGATTGGCAAGGTTTGCGTTTGCTTAGCGCTTTCTTAAAATAAAGAAAATTGCATTACATAATTCAGGTGTAGAGCAGCCACCCATATTTGATAAGAGCATCTCAGGTGACTTGCTCTTTGAAATGCTGAGCTTATTTATTGGTGTGGAAAAAATTGCTTACCTACTGCTGTGATCCTTGAAATCCTGTTTGTACTTGCTGTGGAGAAGGGTTTGCAGCCAGGGGAGGTTGTTGGGGTAACTGGAGGGAGCGCCCCGAATACACGCCGTGGCTGGCACAGCTACCAGCTCTGGGGCCGGGCAGGCTCGCTCAGTTAACTGGAGCTGGCAGGAAAGGGCCTGAAGTGTTGCATTGGAAACTGCAGCTTTTTGAAAAGTAAATGACAGAACCTTTTGCTCCAGTAAGAAGAAAACTGCTTTAATAAACAGTCTTTCCTGACTTCACCCGTGAAAATGTCGGAGTACCGGCGCTCGTGGTGGTGGTGACTCCTGAGGCTTGGATCATGGAAGTTCTCATAGTGAGCACTTTTTCTGCAAAGTCCAAGATCTGTTAGAGTCCCAGCTCTCATTTTTCGAAGACAGGCATCCCCAGCTGCTGTGAGGTGTGGGGGGAGGCTGGGGAAAATGACCTGAGAGAAACCAGCGGGCTCAGCAGAGCATCGACACCTCGTGAGCGCTGAGCGCGTGCAGCTGGCGATGCGCAGCCTGTGCACGGACGGTCGGGGGGCTCCCCTGAGAGGCTTGGGGGGGGCCAGGGTGCTGAGCAGGGGTCTGGGTGGTGAATCTGGGAGAGTGTTTGAGGTTGAGGCTTCTCGGGGAGCAGGATCCGCTGGAGGGTGTGTGGAGGTGAGCCAGGAAAGCAAAGCTCCAGACGAAGCCGTAACCATTTACAATCAGAAGGAAAAAAAAAAAAAGCTATTGTCTTACTGCCTAATCCCGACAGTGAAGTGCAGTTGTTTCTGTGAGCCCCTGTTATTTCAGTCAAAGATGTTTCAAACATTCTGGCAAACAAAATAAACTCACTGGCCGTGTTAACCCATCCAGGGTCTGCAGCATCGCCCTGGTGAAAAGCTGGCGGTGAAGACCAAGTTTGAAAAGAGTTTAAAAGGAGAAGTATTAGAAGTGAGGGGATCCAAGGGGAAGCAGAGTGGGGCTGTGCTCCCCCCACGTTCCTCCCCCTGGAGAGGCCACATGTGCCCGGAGCCATCAGCAGGGCTGTGGGTCTGCCTGTCCTGAGCAGAACGCTGAGGACAGGTGTGAGCTTTTCAGGCTTCTGGGATCATTTAAAAAGGGAAAAAAAGCCAGCAGCCCCTCAGAGCCTCCCCCGAGGACTGTGCCCAGCAGACACAAGCCCCCAGACACCAAGGGGGCTCACGTCACACACACGTCCTGCGCCTTTGGAGCGGCGAGCCGCTGATGGAGGGGGCTCGGCGGGGTTTGCCGAGCTCCGTGGAAGCCCCGCAGCCCTTCCTGGGCCACTTGCAATTACTCTTCACATGGCGAACTGTGTAATTAGTTTGGAAGACTTCTGCCTAGTCATTGGTTTATCCTAATCGGCTTTGGCTTTTCCCAACAACAAAGTGAGCTTATTTTCCTAAGCTGAAACAACTCTGCTCCCTTTGTTCCTCTCTTTTATTGTCTCATTCCTTTCATTCTGTTTTGCTGCCAAAGTTTTGTTTCATTAGGCCTACAAGTCATTTCCAATCCAGTGGGCTGCTACAATAAGGCCTTTATAACTCAGCTGCCCTGGTTCCCATGTCCCTGCTGGTGCCGAGCCAGGGCTCGCTGCTGGACAGGGGGTTTTAACCCTTTCGGTGCCCCAGCTGCTGGTCCCCCCTTGCACTGGGGCCGCTCTGGTGCGGTGCCAGCCCAGCGTGAGACGTGGGTTGGAGGGGACCTCCTGATGAGCTTGTGGATGCCAGACGGTTGCGTGCAGTCATTAATTGATGGGTTGATGTGGTTGGGCTCCAGGTACACTTGTTGACCCAATTATTGAAACAGAATTCTGAGTGAAAATGATCTCACTGACAGTACCGTAACGGGGCTTGGTGGGAACGGTCCTTTGGGTGAAAAGGCCCCTGTTTGCAGCACGGTGGGAACAGTTACGGTGAAGGTACGTTCCAGTTGTCTGGAGCTATTGGATCAGCCCCTATGTGGCTGTTCTTACAGACACATCGTGTTTTCTTCGGTGGGATAGGATACATGTAAATTTATACTTTTTGGTAAAAGAATTGTGATTTTTTTTTTTAAAAGGAGATGTGTGAAATAGTTTTGTGGACAAACATATTACATATTGTTATTTCAGACTGCTAGAGAAGCAGCACTGGTGGTGGTGCCCCCAGCCATACTTCTATAAATCTCAAAGCAGGAGCACTGACTCTATGTTTCTTCTTTCACATCAATCCTAAAGTGACTTTTGAGGAACAAAACTATGGCATTTGCTTTTTATTTTAAATTTTCAGATTAAATTGGAGCAGACCAGTATGTATTAATTTTGCTTTCTGTTCTGGCTTGCACGAGGTCCCTCAGACAAACCATAGGCATGTTTCAGCTTCGCCTGGAATATGTTATTTCCTCAAGAACAGCTTTTACAGTTTGGAAATTCTGAAACAAGACAGGGTTTCTGAATTGCCTCTCTGGATCTGAAACATTTTGTACAGTCACTTGTTATTTCCTGTGAGATGCAAACCAGACCAGTGGAATAATAATATCTCGCTTCTGATGTTTGGGGCTTTTTTCTGTGCAACTTTTGAAAGATGTTCATTTTCTCCTCTCCTCCTCCTGCAGCCATGCCTTGTTGTCTGGAGGCAGTTCAGCAAGGGAGAGGGGAGTAACTTCTCAACCCCATCTGCTCCAGGCACACCTTAGCAGAGCCGTAGAGAGCACTGTGTGGGAATGAGAATTTCCTTCTTTGGTTGTACAGTGTCATGTATTGTAGCACAGACAGCAGTGCAAATGGTGACCAGTTTAACCTTTGAGAAAATAATAATCTGAGAAACATCCCTCTGCTTTCCCTGTGTAACTGTGCTGGGAGGGGGCAGTGGGAGGGAGGTGTGATCCACACCGAGGGTTTCAGCCTCGCCTGTGCTGTGTGTAACTCGCTTCCTACAGGCTTTCCTCTGACAGCTGTGAAAATATAAATCAGGAAAACATGAGCGAAAACTCCTCCTTGTTTGGCAAGGCTGGCTGGGTGTGAACGAGTTAATGCGCTGTGGTGGTATTAAACACTCCAGTGGTTTACTTTTCCCGGAGACCTCGAGCATGGCCTCTGAAGATGTTATTACAATAGAGTTGTTAGCATGAGAAAAGACGGTTTTCTCGCCCTGGGTTCATTTTGGGGGGATTTGGAAGCCTGTGTGGAGCTGGGGCTCAGGCCAGAGGCAGGAGCTGCGAGAAATTTTGCTTGTATGAAAGTGAAAGCTTAGTTCATTTAGATTTGGCATAGAGTTTGAATTGTATTGTTACATCTGTTGGACATTGAGATGTAGATTTAGTGGTCAATAGGATACATGGATGGTCTATTCTTACAGTAATTGCTTTGCAGAGAAGTCATTTTTTGGTCTGACAAGCTGTTAGCCTTTCACATTATTCAGCGCTGTATTTCCAGATTCAATATTTGTGCATTGGTAACATTTTATGAAACGGAGGGACAGATTTGGCCTCTTATTTACATCCTAGTTTGTAAGAGCCCGAGTTCCCCAAGCATGTGTGACATGCAGTAAAACAGAATGTGTTGGTGTTTTTAACCTCGTGGTTCCCTTCCAGAGCGACCCTGAGCTGCGGACCTGGTGCGGAGGAGCTCGTAGCTCACTGTGTTCTGTCTGGGGAGGGTGCCTGGGTGCACCTTGGGAGATGTGGTGTGACTCGAATCATTGCACCTCCTTAGAACAGAACGGGCAGTAGACAAATATGTCATTGTTTGCAGCCTCTGATAAGTTTGGGAGAACGAACAACACGATTTGTGGGGGCTGCTCTGTTACGGTAACGCCGAGCAGCGTTCGCCCTCGGTCACGCTGCTGCCTCTGCCCTTTGCTTGTGCTTGGGAGTTCCAGGACTTCAGGGTTTCTTTATTTGGATGTGCTGTCTGGTATTCCAAAGGATAATGAATGTTCCTTTAAATTTTTGCTTTGGCATGTGACAAAGGGCTGTGGGATATAGTGGTCCCTCATGGCCTAAAGCACTTTTCATTATTTCTTCTCCCTCCCACACATGCTCTTTTCTTTTTTTTTTAAACAAACTGAGAAACTCGATCGTTGCTGAAAGAGAAGTCAGTGTTTTCCTTCTGTCGATGAAAAGTTGTACGCAGGAAGTCAGTTTTTAGGTGGTCTGTAATAAGACACGTGCTTGGTGGAAGTGGTTTTGTTATAAATTAGATGTTGGTTTCTACCTGGGTTTTATGAAAAGAGGAAATGTTAAAGCAGGAGTTGTGGGCAAGAAGGGTGTATCAGAACTGAGCAGAAGTCTGAAGTATGATTTTATTTCCTTCCCTGCTCTGGTTCAAGGGGATGGTGAGGAAGTGTTTGTGCTGTGGCACCGGCGCCCATGTGAGGTTTGGTAAATGTGGTGGAGCATCGGGGCCCCGAGCATCTGTCTGCTGTTTCCCTCTGTGCCACCCACTTGCTGTCTGACTTTGGGCAAGCTGCTCTATCTCGCCATACATTTCCTTGCCTTTCTTATTTGGGAAGCTCTGAAGGGCACGGGAAATGTAAATATGCCAACACTGTCACCAGGGCTGGGGCCATGAGGGCGCTGGGGCTGCGGTCGTGCCAGCGGCACCAGGGCTGTGCCTGGCAGCTCTGCCCTAGGTACAGCCTCACCAGCCCCAGCTCCTAGCAGCTTGCATCCTTGGTTCACGTTGTATTTATTTTAAGACAACTCTGCTATATCCTTAGGTTATCCTTAGCCCAGTAGGCTACATGAAATACCTAACAAGTTCAGTTAATCATGTTTGGTAGGTCATCCCTGGAGTGGTCTTGGTTTCAGCCCCGCTGTGGATGAGGGAGGTTGTGGATGCAGAACAACTCTGGAAGGAAATGGTTTGGTTTTGTTGTGCTGTGGTTGCATCTTGGAGCCCCCCACTTCGGAGCAGGGTCTGGGGGCTGGCTGCTGCAAGGAGAGACAACAGCAAGGGGAACTCTGCCCCAGCAAGCACTGTCAAAAGCAGAAGACAGTGGTGTTAAAGCACAGCAATAGGAGCGAGGTAAAATTTTCTGATAGGTGTTCCCAATATACACTGTGAAATTGCATCAGATTCCACTTTGGCACTTATCTTGAAGAGCAGCCTCTTGGACTCTCCAGGAAGGTATTTATAAATGTAGGCACTGCTCCTGACATCCCTGGAAGGGATCACCTGCATCCAGAACATTACTTCTGTTCTTTGAGTAGCTGCAGCTCAGGGTGCCAGAGCTTCACCTTGGGGAAACTCGTGTTTTAACAGTGGTTGCTTAAAGCTGGCATTGAGGCTTGCACTGTGCTGCTCACAAATCTGGGGTGGGCTCATCAGCCCAAGTGAGTTAGTTAAAACATAATTGGTTGGAGAGTGTTTGATCATTGTCATCATACTACATCCTCAATACACCAGTAATTGAGTGACAGGGTGTGAAATGTGAGGGGTTTTTAAATGCTGCTCTGAGTCTGAGCCCTTATGAGGAATGTCTCATAAATTGTTCCAAATGTGGAAAAAGAGCACTCATTCCTGGAAGGTGTAGCACTGTTTTTTCCACATGGAAACGAATGGCCGTGGTCTGTCACTGGTAACACCGGGCACGGCGGTGGTGAGCTGGGCCTGTTTTTCACCCTGCTGGGCAGGGATAAAGAAATGTCTGGTTTGATCTGCAGCTGGATCTTTTTCTTAAAATATTTTTCTTTAATTTAAAAAAAAACTTTGTTATTTTTCTAATGGGAAATTTGTTTTTATTGTTTTAAAGTGGAGGGTTCTGTGCAGAGCCTGCTGATTCTTGCTTTGTGTGCTTGTTCTTTGTATTTATTCCTATGATTTTCCATTGAAGTGCTGAAAATCCATGAGATGGTTTTCAGTCAGGCCTAGAGGTGAAATAGCTGGGCTTTGTTCACACACACAATACTGAGGGGGGACCAGTTCAATGGAACTTACACTAATTCTGCAGAGGTAAATATGAAATTCATTTGGCGTCCCTCTTACAGCTGTTCATCTCTCTTAGGAGAACTTAATATTTTATTTTCTGGGGAAAAAATGCACATTTTGGTAGGAGTGGAGTGGCAGCCAAGCATGGCAGGTTGGTCAACGTCGGTCCCATCAATAGTCACCACCCTGTGCTGGGCAGCACGTGCCAGCCTGGAGGAGATGTGTGTCATCGTGCTGTGTGTGGGGCACAGCGTACGAGTTTGTAACTCCAGGAACGGGGACAAGGGCAAAGTAGCTCAAATGAAGAGCCAATTAAGATAATCTAAGGCGAATGGGGATTAACTGCCTCTTAATCTGGAGGATACCTCACATGCTGCTGTGCGAGCGGTGGCTCTTCGGGAGAAGGTCCCTCTGTTGGCTCTGTCACTCTGAGTGGTTTAGCGAGTGCAGATTGGTGCCACGTTAATTGTCAGGACGGGGAGGGTGGGAGCAGATTTCACCGGGGGCAATGGAAGGGTTCCAACGAATTTCCACTCTGTTTCCCTGCTTGGCAAACCAGCACTTACTGTCACTTTGCATAAAGAGGTTTATTTCCGAGGGTCAGCCGTCACCACTCCCCCTCTTCCCCTCCCGGCCCGCCCTCCCCTGAAGGATAGGAGGCCGACGAGCATTTAATTTCCCCAGCAGCAGGTGCTTGTCATCCATGTGAAGCTAGCTGCCAACATCTGGTGCAATTGCCTCTGCAAAGGCAGTAACAAGGCGGCCCGCAGTTCAAACGCAGAGAGAGCGTTGCCTCTTTAATGATAACAAGCTGTTGGCTTCCCCTCGGAGATGAATTCATCTCACAGATGTTTGTCTAGTTTTGGCAATCTTATCACTATAGCTTTGGTGATTATGCTCAACTGGAGACTATTACTATAAAAGAAGTTTGAACTTGTTCCATTTTTTTTGCATTATTTATTTATTTATCCATTTATTTCTTTGCTTTCTGGATATAATTTGTATCAACAACTGTAGTGTTGGTCCCGTTACCCAAGTACCCTCACGTTTGTTTTATGGCATCTGCTGAACAGTAGCTCGCTACTTGACATTCCCCACTGGCAAATGTCTTTCAGCCACGCTGACATTTTTAACATTCCCCATCAGCAGTTTGTGGTTTGAACCCCCAATTTAACACTGCGTTTGCTGGGGTTACGTGGCGCTCGCGCTGTCTGTTCTCTCTAATAACTGCGATGTACCGACCATTTCTGCAAGGAGCGAGTCGCCAGGAATATTCCGGACACTTCCTTGTGGATGGCAGCACTCTGGTGACCTTGGCAGGGGTTTGTAATGACAGTGTGCCACCATCTTCGCTGTTACCTCTTAAACGCTTCCAGCCTCAGCGTGAGCGTGTGGAAACGTGGAGAGCTGCAGGCTGGAGGCTTCACTGCTGGTTTGCTGTTGTTTGGTTTTCTGACATGCCTTTTTTTCCCTGTTGTTTTGTTTTTAAGGACATGTTTTCTCCTGAGCATGTAGAATTTAATTCTGGTAAATAGGATTTATTTTTGGAAACGTGCTTGTGAATAGGTGACTCATGCCTGAATGAAGATGTGTCACTGTTGGTGGGGACACCACGTATATAATTTCTTAGTCTATAAATAGATGTCAGTCCAAGCATTGGTGACACGATGATGCTTTGCACTGACTCTTTAGCTGCAGAGTGGTGTCTGAGCACAGTGTTGAGAGTGACAGTCTCTCCTGCTGGAGCAATAATTTCTGCTGATAGTTAAGGGATAGACATCAATAGCTTTGTAAAATATAGGGAGTCCTTTAATTGAAGGGAAAGCAGAATTCAGACACATCCCTATACAGTGTCATGGGGTATGTTTGTATTGCTTCTCTCCATTGCAGGTGTGGGGAAGCTAGGTTGGGGACTTTGGACATTTGGCAGAGGCCGGGGGTACCGCCTGCAGGGCCCTCAGGTTCAGGTCATTTCGTGCATGCACTGATTTCTGTTACTGAGGGAGATTTTCAGCTAAACGTTCAGGATTAGAGATCACTATGACTTTCAAATGCTGGAAGGAATGTTCCTCCTTCCCACTGCTGATGCTAAACTGGTTACATGTTGTTGATGTTTGCTCAACACCATTTACCCACCAACACAGCACATATGGTTTAATGTCTGTCTTCTTTTCCGCTTCTGCTGTAGTTACAGTATTATTAAAAATCCATTAAATTTTAATGTACATCATAAAGTATGTGCTCCTGTGAATGCGAGCACAGATAATTATTTCTGATGAATAAACCAAAAGGACAAGTATGTAAGAAGTTCATCCTGCAGCTTTCAATTTTCATTATATACATCTCCTGCAGGGGCAATCGTTGTGATGTTGCAGCTGGTTATTTCTGTGGCCGGGCTCTCCCTCGAGATGGATGATGACAATGCAAACTTGAACTAGCAGAAGTGCCAATGTTTTTGTGGGCACATTTGCAGATAAATGGTTTACCAGGGGAGGTAGCCCTCTGGAAGGTAGAGGATGTGGAGAGCACTGCAACGCAGCGGCAACTCCCTCCGAGTTTTTGTTCAGTGTGCATCGGCGTTGTGGAACGTTGGGAAGTAAC
Organism: Podargus strigoides; assembly: GCA_028020825.1. Lineage (NCBI taxonomy): Eukaryota > Metazoa > Chordata > Aves > Caprimulgiformes > Podargidae > Podargus > Podargus strigoides. The sequence goes on along the minus strand of CM051640.1, from coordinate 11,307,710 downwards.
CCAATTATTTCTCATTAAAACAACCCAGAAGTCTAGCAACAAGCAAGGTGTCATTGCTAAAGCACCACCAGGAAGCTAGGCAAGCTCTTCGTGGCTTCCAGGGCCTGAAGTAGGCAAGGGAATCATTAAAAATAATGCATTACAGTGTCCATAAAGTTTCATGCAGTATATAACGGTCCATAGGGGCCTTACCTAGTTTTCTATATATGATCCATATATAATGGTTACAGCTTCTCATTAACTTTCCCATAACACTGAATATACTTCTCTTTAACACCCCCTTCAGGCTTCATGTTATTTGCCAAGCATTTCATAATAAGCAGGAACTTAAATACTTGTCACGCTTGCCTCCTGTCCCCACCAGGCGAAAGAAGTTGTTGGCCTCTCTCCTGTCTGTTTAATTCCCTATTTCCTTGGTGTAGCACCTAAACTCCTGCAGGGACCTTGGTCTTAGCAGCAGCACGTAACTATCCCAAAAGAGAAAGCTGAGTTATCCCAAGAAGTCCTGGAGATCCCAGTAGTTTCTTTGTGCTGTAGTTTCTTTGCACTTGGCTATTAGTGCTAAAACTGCTCAGGACTGGACTGGATGGATCCTGCAGGGTGACTTGGTTGCTTTTTGCCCTGGGAAAATGTCTTTCAGGGCTTTGCACTGCTGGTGGTGAGCGTTTTGGCTGAGTTAAGGTGAGCTGGTGCTGAGGAAAGATGGTATTTTGAGCTGGTGAGGTCTGCCAGCTGAGTCCAGGAGTACAGAGAAGGATGAGAGTCCTGGCTGTGCTGGGAGCAGGGTTTAGGAGCTCAGCCTTGCGGACGTGACACTGATTTGCTGTGTTATTTTGGTCTCATTCAGGTCCCCACCCAAAATCTGGGACTAATAACGTGGCTTTGCTATCTCTGTCGTAACTGCAGGCGTTTCTGAGGGGCAGCGAGCGTCTCTGCGAGCAGCACCTTGCCGTGACCTTGATCAAAGTCAGAGTGCTGCTGCGATACCAAACGATGACAAATAAATTCACCTTCATACAGTTTAGTCTAGCTGGGTTTGTTCCTTCATCCCCGATGCTCCCTGCGAAGGATTTTGTTTACTTTTCCTGAAATGGAGGAGGCCCTGTTACATAGTCCTCTTTCAAAAATAAACCTCTAGAAAGGAAAACAAAGGAGAAGGAACAGAAATCAGACATTGTCTGATAGGATGGAGCAGATACTGATCTGATCTTGAGTTCAAGGCAACTTGAACCAGAGGTTTGTTTAAGCATAAGACAAATTCAGCCGTTTTTGGATGGTTTGAAGCTCTCCTCTTGTGCTTTCTGAAAACCATCAGAAAAGAGAACTGCAGTAAAATTCTAGAAGTAACAGCTATTGTTCCCCCCCTTTTCCCCTCCTCCCCACTGTCTCCTTCACTTAGATTTATGCTCTGAAGTTCACAGAGCCAGTTGGGTGCTATGGACAAGATGCATTTCATTTGACCTTCTGGCTACATTTTGGCTTTAAGAAAGTACAGAAATCCAGTAAGGACTGGGTTGCATCACTTCCAAACCCAGCAGCAGATTCTCGAACTGGGAGAAAGAAAAGGAGTGAGCAGGAGAGACACCCCTTGCCTGCTGCCCAAGGGATCTGTAGGGCTGTGGTGGCCCACCCCATGGGCGCTGCCTGTCGAGATGGAAGCGAGCTCTTGGTGGTCGGTGATGTGGGAGTGAGCTGTGCTAGCTCTGGATTCGTTTACTTGGTGGACTCTCTAGGCTGTGATGCCACCAGAGGAGCCCGTCATGTCAGAAGGAAAGAGCCGCAGCTGGAGCTGGTGTGGGTGGCTCCAGGCTCTCCTCCTCGGGCACCACAGCTTGGGGCAGTGGGCAAATGTGAGTGCCACTGACTTCAACACCTTCGTGGCATCAGCAGATGCATCTTTAGCAGTTTGCAGTTTGTGGTGGTGATTCTGAAGTAAGTAGTACGTGTTGGCTGTTCCCCTAAAAGGGCTGAGGAGGATAAATAAAACCCTCTGTAACGCCTGAGCTGCACCTTGCTCATCAGTAACGAGGATACGGGGTCCTGGTGCAATGTAAGCTTTGTGCTTGGTTGACTCATAGGTCATATTTTCTATTCCTGCTTTTCTGTTGAAGTGGATAGGTTTATATACTATTCCTTGACCTAAAAATTTACTCCATAAAACGCAGAGAAGGTGCAGTCTGAGATAATGCATCTTTTGGGACTGGAAGCTTGCTTTTGACCTCTATTTACATGATGTAAATCAAACTGGAGTAGAGGTGTGGAAATGGGACAGGCCAGCTCTTGCATCAGGCGTGGTTCAGCCTTATCACAGTAGTAATGTTGTGTACAATGCTAATAGGTGGTATGGCTTTGCCGTGGCCTTTGGTGATCAGGGAAGTGCTCTGAAAATACACGAATTAGAGGTAATTGATGATTGCAGGCAGAGTGTCTGTGGATGCGAACTGGCAAAACTCCTGGAGGGGAGAGGAGCTGTGCTGATTTACACCCACGGGGCATCAGTGACTGATCCAGATGTCAGCAGCCCTGCGGGCTGCGCGGGTTTGCATGAGCTGCAAATTGGCCACTTTATTTTGAACAGTATCTGGCTGGAGAAAACCTTCCCGTGGAGGGCAGGATCAGCCTGTGCTCCTCCACATCTCATTCTTCCCTGTACCCCATGGCCTCGACAGGCGTGAGTGCCTGCAGAGCGCGGTGTGGGGACACGGCCACTCCTGGTGCCTTCAGAGCGCGTGGGCTTGTTTGCTCACAGCCTGGAACAAACCCCTTTGTTTGCTTGTGGCACTGCTGAAATATTAACGCCGAACAAATCACCTGGTGTAAAACGAACGTTGGATGGAGGGGAGAGAAATGGTGTGTGATGCTCTCTGGTTCATGGGGGGGAGTGTGACTGCTGCGACGGGATCCCCCTGCAGAGTGCCCCGTGCCGGGCGGGCAGGGGGAGCAGCAGCAGCTGGGGTCTGTAAGTGGTGCAAGTTCTGATCTTGAACCCTTCCCCGGGATCCTGGGAGCTAAGGTGAGATGGGAAAAGGAGCTTCACTCTTTTGCATCAGCTGTGGCCGATTGGGAGCGTGTTTGGAAAACGTTAACTGCTTTTGGGAGTTTTCAATAATCTGTTTGAAATTAGTTGGTTTTCCCAGCTGGTAAATGTAGGAGCCATCCTCAGCAGTAGCAGCGATACCTACATGGCACTTCACGTTCAAAGTGCTGCCCAAGCAGCTGATCGCTCTTGTCTTTTGCAGTGATGTATAGTTAAACTGGAAGGATGTTGGGCTGCATTTGTAGCAGTTTATCAGCCGTGCCTGTGGGTGAATTTGCTTTTCTGTCGTTTTGTACTACGAGAGTAAACTGATTTCTCCTGTGTACCTTGACATTGATCCCGGTCTTTCATCTTGGTAGTGAAGATGATCTTTAAGCAGAATAGGGGAGAGAGATGTCTTTCTGCCTATTATACTGCGAAAAAGATGAGCATAGCTTTACAGAAAAAGGATGCTCTTTTTTCAGCCTATATAAGGTATAAATGAAGTTGGACCTCTCAAGGAGAGGGAGTCAGGAGAGGGTCCTCGACCCCCGAGGAGCCTGAGCACTGTGGTGCCGTGCCCCATGCCTGTCTGTGCCTGGCCACGTGGTGCTTCTGTAATCTCTCAAGGGTCTGCTGTGCTTTGCAGGTATTTCCCAGGAGCGGTAGGTGCAGCAGAGGGAGGCGGTGTGCACACCTGCCTGCAATTAAACAGTTTGGTTTTATGCTCCTTAATCTTTTATGACAGTCGCAAGGACAGTCGGTGTAATGCGGAATTGTCGGCCAGCCAAGAGCATGATGCTGGTGAACGAGCTGCTCCACACCCAGCCCCGCTTCCGTGTGCTCTGTGGCTCCTCTGCTCCCCCTCCTCGTGCAGGAGTGAGCCCCGGGTGTCAAAAGCAGTGCTGAGGGTGGGGTGTGTGGCCAGGGTGGGAAGGGGGAAGGAAGGCAGGAAACATCCCTAGTGAAAGGGGCCAGGGGAGAGCGAGCCGAGTTCCTCGAAAGAGGACCTTGCAAGGAATGTGCAGATGACATGAAAAAGTAATTAAAAGGAAAGCCCTAATGGGACGTTAGGGGGAGATGCAGCTGGAACTTGAATAAGCAACTCTAAAGAGGGAATTAAGTTTGTAAGCTTTCCTCTGCGGAACCGATGGGGAAAATATGGCAACAGCTTCCGTTGATGTAAATCAGCGTCGAGTCCGTGCTGGAGAGCTGCAGGTTGTGAGTCTGGGTCGGTTGGGATTTTCTGGTCCCAAACCTTGCAGACGCCGGGGGAAGGAGGATGTGGCGCTGTGCAGAGGTGACCTGAAGGACACTGGGTTCCAAAGCAGAGGATATTGACTTCAAAACCACAGTGAAACTGTTGGTGATGCAGTTTGCCTGGGGCAAACCGGTAGTTTGCTATAAGTAATATTTGCTATAAGTAATATTACTTTAAGTGCATAATGCTTTAAATTTTCTGGGTAATTTGATCTATGTGATTTTAAAGAAATAATTTATCATCTCTGAGCTTGAATAAAAATAAAATAAAACAAATGAAACAAAAACCTTCAATTAATATTAGCACTTCTCTTTTACTCCGGAGAGTAACACACAGCAGAGACATTTATTTTTAGCTCTGAAGGATTTGCATGTGTGTTTCCAGATGTATTCTTAGACTCCGTGCTGCTTAAAATTCAGCCACCGCAGTCCGTAGAGCTGAATTTTCTGTTCCGTAGCACTTTGCCACTGTGGATATTTTTTCTTCCTCTTTTTTTCCCTCTGTGCCCAGCAGAGCTGGGGGGGGGTGTGGATGATTAAGGCAGCCCTAAGTCTCTTAGCTCGCTCTGAACTTGCTCCCCCTGCGAGCAGTGACCCATTTGGTGCGGCGGGCGGCGATGGCGGCGCGGGCGCTGCCAGCAGGCTGCGGATGCAGGAAGCCCGGAGCTCCGGGAGGGTTGGACAGGCAGTTATTTCAGGATGTTCTCTCTCTGTGAGCATTTGTTCTCTCACTGAATTCCTGAAACGAGGAGGGACGGATCCTCTGCGGTGCGGGGAAGTGCTGTGGTGCCTCTGCGGGTGGAGGGTGCCCCCGACAGCGGTGGGAGGGCGCAGAGGGCAGCGCTGGAGCTGGGTTCTCTCTGGCTCCTGTGCCCTGCCTGCTGGGTCACGCTTACGCAGATGCGCACAGCCTGGCACCCTGCCTCCCCACGCCTCCTCCCAGCCCCGCCGGGCTGGCTCTGGCCTTACAGCCTGTTGTCTGAGGCAGGGGGCTTCGCAGATGCGATAGGTCCAGCCTTTTGAATTTGTCTAATTGCCGTGGGGAAGAAAGGGAAGGAGGAAGAATGCTTCTCTCAGCTTGGATGTCCCAAAGTAAAATCCCAGCTGAGCGGCTTAAAATAGCTGGTTCTGAGGGCTGGAACTAGCCAGGGAGCATGGCATCTGTCTCCCAGGAATGCTGCCTGGCTGTCAGGCTGGATAAATTAGGACTTTTACTGGTCTGTGTGAGACAGAGACTGTACTGCCCCAAATGTTGGTGAGGCTGATTCCCTCTGGTCCCCTAACGTCTGTCTGGGAACCAACACTGCACTGGCCGTGGACGTGGCAGGGCTGAAGCATGGCTGTGCTGATGCTGCCTGCACCACTGCCCTCAGTCAGGAATCCCTGACTGGGAAGCTACTTGTAACCATGTATCTAGTAACTGATCCAGCTTAAAAAAAGGAAAAGGTAGGAAAAAAGATGTCTATGATACCAGCACAGTGACCAAGTCTGTATTTTACCTTCTGTGCCTTTCTTCTGCAGGCTGTCCCCTCCCTCCCTCGGCGGCCGGGGCCAGGTCCAGCGGCAGCGCTGCTCTGCCTCAGATGCAGCACAAAACAGATTTTTCTAGTGGCTGAATTTAATCACTTAGATGCAGAACACCGATAGACTGAGTCAATTTAATTCCTATTGCTCGTGACTGGGAGGGGAGAGACGGGAGGAGGAAGGTCAGAACAATTTAGCAAGCAACAACTTGGCTTAAAAACTTAACCAATAGGTCAGACTTTGGGTTTTTCTTAAACCTGCCCGGGCCAAGGCATATGGCAGCCTGAGGAGGTGGGAAACTGCTTGGTGAGGTGGGGAGAGGTCATTTATTGGCAGAGGCGTGAGGTGTGAGGTGCTGGGGCAGCCACAGAGCTGTAGGGTCGCCTCCTGCCAGGAAATGGAGTTGATGCTTCCCCCTCTTTTGTTGGAGGGAGCTGCTGGAAAAGGCGTCTTCTCATCGGGCTGTGAATGCCTGACGTGGCGCGTGGTACCCGAGCGTCTCGGTGCCATGTGTGTTTGGCTCCAAGCATCTCTGCCGAGGCGGCGAGTGCTGAGCTGCGGGGTTCTCCGATGGTGCCAGGTCTCCTTGGGGGACTTCAGTCACCTGCTGTGGCACAGTCCTGCTCAAAGAATAGAAGGATTTAATGGGAAATGGAGCAGTCTGTGTGTCTGCTTTCAAAATAAGGCCCTGCTTTTCCTCGTGCCTGTGGCGATCACAGCGTACCTGTTTCATGCACATCCAAAGCCAAGGGTTTGTTGGCAGCGCTCTTGTAGTGCCTTTTCCAAGGGTGGTGGCTCTGCAGAGCACGGGCTGTGTGGGTGTCTGTCCAGCCCCCGCTTGGTATCTGGCCTTTCCTGTGCCTGGAGCTTTTGGGTGCTATTGCCATTTCTGTGATCCCAGGAGATGGAACTCCTGTTAAGGAGAGGTCCCCAGGATTCACCCAGGTAAGCTCTTGATGTTGGATTCATCTTCTGCAAGCATCCAGTCCTCCCAAGAGAACCCTGAGGTGCATCACCCCGAGTGCCAGCCCCGGGTGGCATTTCAGAAGGCTCTTTAACAATTTCTCACACTGCTCTTACCCAGGTGGGTGCTGCAGGGTGTGGATGTCACTTCTTTGATGGGGTTTAATAAGTCAGCAGTGATTCTGTGCCGTCCTCCACAGGGAAATCGCCTCCTGAGGTGCCATCCAGCTGGACCAGGCAAAGCAGCACAGCTCCATCCAACTGCGGCAGTCGCCGGGGGCTGGCACCAGGAGCAGCCGTTGTTCTCCAGTGAGACACACAGTAGTAGCTAAGTCATAAAAGCAAACTTGGCCAGCTTGATGGCAAACTTGGTAGCCTGCCACAGCCATCGACCCATATGCATGACGGTAAATAAAAGCTGTAGTTGAATTTCTTTCAAGTTTTATATACTGTTCGTTACAATATGGAATCAAGGGGAGGAATCCCTCTTAGGAGTGGTTCTACCAAAAAATCAGTCTGAACCTCTCTGTTGTGAAGTAGGGGCGCAGCAGGGCAGCGCTGCTGTGACAGAGGAGGGAGCTCTCGTGTTTGTTGCAGCCTCTCTGCTGCTGTGTGGGGCTGGGTAGCTGCAGAAACAGGCACTACGTTGCCCTGAGCTGGGGCTTGTGCAGGCTGGTGTGCAGTGAAGTGCTCGTGGCTGCACGAGGAGCAGCGTGAGCCCCCAAAGGCAAAGCAAACGCGATATCCAGACAGTTAAGGCAGAGGTGTTTGCCTGCCAGCTCTGGTCTGGTCCCAGAGCCCGGTGCTGCGTGCGCAGCTGAGCAAGGATGTAAACCACAGCAGTGACAGTGGGAGCAGAAGGGGAGGAAGTTTGACTGTGCTAAGTGATGGTCAACTTAAAAATAGACCCATCTATTTATAGCATTGGCAGCACACTGCTGCCCCCCCAGCGAGTGGCACAGCCTGTCTGCAGTTGCACCTTATGGGTACACGCGTCTGTGGGCACGCTGGGCAGGGAAGAGGGTTTGTGGACTTCAACACACTGCTTTGCTGCGGGGGAGGCAGCACTGCCTGTGGGACACTGGTGCCGGAGCCGTGTGATGCTCGAGGTGTTGCTCCATTGCTCTTCTGCCAGCCCCTTGCTTGTTCCTCTTGAGCCCAAGCTCTTGGCAGTGACTCTGCCTTGTGCAGGTGCCCCACTGGTGATGCATCATGCACGTGGGTACCGGTGGGTACCAGCACAGCCCTGTGGCCGGGTGCTGCAGCTGGTGGCACCGTGGCTGGCAGCGCTGCCTCCCCGTTGTGAGCAGTTTGGGTGTCTCTGCCTGTGCTGTGAAATGCCCAGCTAAGGTGTGGGTGGCCTCGTGTGCTGCTGGTGCCAGTGAGGAAGGAGGTGTTGTGTAAACACCTGTTTAATTGCCACGTGTCTTCCAGTTTATAGATGGAGGTGACTGCCCGAGGGGCAGTGCTGCTGTGCCGGGGTCACCGCCCGCACCCCGGTCCGTAACGAACCCGCACCCCTCCTGTCTCTGCCAGAGAAGCCAGCTCACCTCTTCGCTAGCACAGGCACAGCCCAGGGCAGAGCCATCGATTCCTTTCACCTACAGTCTCTTCTCGTGAGGGGTTTCTCCATCCGATTTATTTTCAGCTTCCGACTCCAAATTAGAGGGTGTTTGGGAGAATTTATTCTCACGAGCTTTTGCATTCCTAAAAGGAGACCTGTGCCACTGCTTCCATTGCAAACCCCTGCTCATAAAATATCTGCTCCTAGTTGAAATTTAATCTAATTAAATCTTAATTATATGGGCCCCTGGACAAGGTTGTGATTTCTTTTATATACATTTAAAAAGGAAAAAAAAGGAAAGGGAGAAAAGTGTCTAGGGACTGTTTCCTTTGGGATTGTCTGTCCAGCACTGCAGAATATTCTGTTCATTATCTGGATGCTTATAATCAGTTGAATTCTAGCACCTACCTGCCAGGGGTGATCTCTTTGGTTTTTATGTGTCCAGTCACTTGCAGATTGAGATCTGACTGATAACTGGTACTTCTGCCATGGAAATAATCAGCAGAATGATGAAAGCTTTTGATGGATGGCACTTCAAATCATAAAAGCTAGCACCCATGTGGATACAAGTGTGTTGTAGGAGGGTTCCACCAGAGAGGCTGGTCCGTACCTGGGCTGAGCGGGAGCGTTCCTGTCTCAGTGGACAGGAGGGGATGGCATGCACAGAGGGGACAGGAGATGCTGTGTTCCTCCTGTGTCAGAGGCTGGGCTCCCGTTGCTGTTGTGGGGCCGGTGCAGTCGCAGGATGCAGAGCAGGAGCTCTCTAACCTGTCCAGCAAACGGTGACTCTGCCACTGTGTATTTTTACCCAGAGGACCCGTTGCCAAGATTAGACATCAAGTTCCAGTACCGTTTTGTCAGGGAGCTTTTGGCACGTGAAACCAGCTGGTTGTGTTCCAGAGAGCGTATTGAGGGGAGATTAGTGTCTTTCCACCCACAATTCATATAAGGGCAGTTGTGGGTTCTTCTTGTTTTGTTTTTGTTATTTATTTATTTTTTAATGGAAGGGTGATTTTGTATTAATGTTTCAACTTTGCGCTGCCCGCTGAGGTTTGGGAGTTGGGGCTGCTCTTTCACTTTGCTAGAGTACACTGAAAGGCAGAATTTCTGCTTTAGTTCTCAATCTCTTGAGCTTTTGTCATTTTTTTATCACAACCTTAGGTGTTATTTAAACACTTTTTTATTTAATCAGTTACTCTTTTAAGTGGGCTTAATTGTATAAAGATTATCATGCATAAGAGACGTCTATAATTAGAAGGGGGGATTGGTGCTGTTAGACAGTGTTTTAGTGAGGAAAATTATAGTGTTCATAAACTGTTTGGAGAATGGAGGCAGCGTATGTTAACACTCAACAAGTTTTATGTAATCCCAGCAGGGCTGACTCTTGCTCACTGGGGTGAGTTTGGGCTGTGCCAGTGTTTCTAAAGAGCAGGTGTGGTGCAGTGCCAAACTGGGTGGGTGCAGAGCTCCCCAAGCTCCTGCTCTTGCTGTGTGTTTGAAATACACTGGAAGATGGGAGCTCTGGTTTGGAATAAACAAATCCAAGTCACTTTTCCTGGTAAGCAGGAATTACTTCTGTGACAAATATTAATTGGCAATTTCATATTAGTTGGGCTTTGAGAGCCTGAGAAGAGATTTGCCTGTGGCTGCTGCACTGCCTGGTGCTCTCCTGCTCCTCACCGGTGCCCGGTGGGGACCTGCCAGCGTTCACACCGTGCCCTTAGCACAGTCCAGGTGATTTCCAGCTCCAAGCATTCAGCAGTGGGATGAACACAAGGTGGTTTAAAGCCTCCTGGGCAATTTCCAGACTTGAGTTCTGGGCCAGCTCTCTTGAAAAGAAAATGTCACCCCTGATCTTTTTTCACCAGCATCCCCTGTCAGCAGCGTGCGTGTGCGAAAGCACAAATAAACGTCCAAAGCTGTTGTGATATTCCATGTGCAGGTGGGTGATTTATCACCACCACGTCGTTTGTGAGCTGAAACCAGCAGCAGAAGATGGTGCGTGCCACGGCTTGGCAGCCTGCCTGCAGCACGGGTATTGTTAGAATTTCTTCTCCCTCCTCCTCCTCCTCCCCTTCCCCACTGAAATGACATGACACCGGGGGACCATTGATTTCTGCGCTCCACGTTGTTAATGAGAAATTCCTTGTTGGCTGCTAGTCCTCTAAATCCTTGGAGACAGCTGGACAGCTGCAACAGTTTAGATACTCGAGGAGCAAACATGCCAGCCTGGGTGATGTATGACTTTGTGAACTTTCAGGGGACAAAAGGGTAGGCTTTTGTTGGCCGTAAACCCGAGAGAGGCTTTTATTCATGCAGTTATTACATTTTCTGTAGCCAGTTTGCTGAACATATTTTGGTAACTCGGTACACAGTTTCCATCTCGGAAGGCATACGAGATTTATCATGTTTCTTAATGCTTAATAATTTTATTTTCCAGTTCAGAGCTAGCCAAATAAGAGCCATGAGTCTTGATGATGCTAAATAAGGCCTTCTCATATGTTTCATAGGACTCCAAATGCAGTCTTCGTTTTCTCTGATGCGTATCTCTCTGCCAAGTTAAAGCCATTAATTTGGAGAGAAGGGAAGTATTATTTTAGATCACCTTGTAATGCTTTGTTGCCACATTTTATGTTCCTGGACAGCACGGTAGTGGAACGCTCTCCTTTTATGAAGTGCAGGGTACAGATGGCAACTCATTACAACTTTAAGGATAATCGCCCTTCCTATGGAATTACCACTTAAATCTGGTTAGTGGAGGAGGAGGAGCAGTGTCACAGAAACATGCTGCTTCTGGGTGATTTAAAAGCATATGAGATTGAGTGTTTTATGTGTGCCCCCTTGTCAGGAGTCCTCAGAGCAGATTGCCAGAATTGTTGAGCAGTTAGAGTTTAATGGAGGTACAGGAGCTTTTGCTCTTGATCCCTTTGACAGTTAAGCTGTCGTGTTCAAGTGCATTTTTAAAAAAAAAATTTAAAAAACGTCTTTTAAATACAGCTTTTTTTTTTTCAGAATAAATGAAGGCAAGAACAAGTATGTGAGGCAGCTGGTAAGGAGATTTTTTGGTCGTTTCAAGGTTGGAAGCATTCTTTGGGGAGTAATGCATCATTGTTAGATGGCCTCCAAGAAAAAAAACGGGACTTGCTTGTTTGTCCTCACTAGTGCAGCTGGTAAGAGGAATGGTCCCCAGGGCTCGTTGAGAGCTTGGAAGTGCCTGAGAGTTAGAAAAAATATTTAGATTCAAGTCTCAGCGCTGTTACAGATTTTTGTCAGGACTTTGAGCAGATCACTTATTTCTTCTGTGCCTCAGTTTCCCATCTGTAAAACCTGGTTGAAGTGTTACTGCCTTCACTGCAGCCATCAGGGGTACGTGTGTTGGAGGTGATGGGGTGTTTAGGTATGAGGGGGACTGAATATTAACTGTGGGTAGACAGAGTCTTGCAGTGTGTTTTGGGACTTGGAGGCAGTGAGTGTAGCTGGTGAAGCCCCAAGTCCCAGAGGTGGGTAGTGATGCCTCCTCTTCCACACAGGGCACCAAGTAGCATCTTGAGTGTACCAACAAATTTCAGCCCTCAGGTGTCTGAAAAGCTCCCCAAATAAATTGCTTTAAAAATGTCACTGTTTTCTTGCAAAGCATTGTTTTAGAGTGACTCCAGGGTTTGGGGTTTGCAAGCCTGGCACAGGCATTCAGGGTTCCCAGGTAGTGACATCCTAGTTCTTTTTCTGGATGGTGTTTTTCTTTCTGTCACCTGAGCATCCTCTGTTATTTGCGTGTTTGACTGCTGGGAAGGGGCTTTGCATCCCTTTGCATCAGCAGAGGGGGTGACTGATGCTTTCTGGCTTTTCCTGTCCTCTTTTTTAGCAAGTGGGGTATGTTCAAAGGTGACTTGTGCTCAGAAGAGCAGGGGTGAGAGGGCTGGGGGAGGTCAGCACACCTTCACACCGTGCTCTCCCATTGCAGCAGTTCAGCCCAACTTGAAGCAGACCAGTGAATTATCCCGTACAGTAACCTCAGCCATCTGTCATTCCTGGGTAACGCGGGTACACGAAGGGTGTGGACCGTTCTTTCCCTGTTCCAAGGACTCGTGCTGAAGTGTCCCATGTCCCCTGGCTGTGTGGCTCTGCAGAGCTGCCCGCTCACACGTGGTGCTGGAGGGCAGCCAGTGGCTGGGCGGGCTGCGCTCGCTGCCACCGCTCCCGCTGTTGGCTGTGGGCTTGCTGGCGTCTGCAGGGTGAGCCACCAGCCAAAAGCTGGCTACTGTTTCCTCTGAGTCGCATCTGCCTGGGCTTCCTAAAGCAAACAGAAAAGCTTCCCTGCCTTTGGTGCTGCAGAGCCAAGAGCTGTGCTGACGGCCGCTCCCTGCTCTGGCTGCTGTGGTCAGACCTGTGCCTGGCGGCAGTGCCAGCCAAGAGCTTAAATTTGGGGTGCTGGGTGAGTGGAGGATGCTTGGGAGAAGGAAAGAAAGAAATGTTTTGAACAGTGTCCTGGCTTCAGTCAGTTTTTATGTGGGAAAACCATGATGCAGGGTGGGACACAACAAGATCTCTTAAATGCGGACCTTCCTCCTCATTATAGCTGTACTGGAAATGATAATTGTCTATTTAGGGTACTTAAATGAATTCCCAACTCTGTCCTTGCATCTGGCAGCCTGACTGTGCCTCAGTCTCCGCCCCAGACTCCACTGTCACTCAGCCAGTTGCTGGGGACTGGATTTCAGTGCCTTTAAGTGCTTTTTGCTTATCTCGTAGCTTGCATTTTGTCTCATTCGTCAGCAGTCAGAGCTTCGCTGCAGCCTGAGCCCCTTCTGTGACAGCACTGACGTGGCTGAGAGACAGCAGAGGTGACCGGGGCCATGCACACCCCCTCTGGTATCTCTCCAGTCCCACAGCCAGGTCCTGGAGGGGAGCTTTGGCCCTGTCCAGACCTCTCCTCTGGAGCCCTTGGGTCGGTGTGCGATGGAGATGCTCCCCTTGCTGCTCTGCGATCAGCCTCGTTTGCTTTGAGTTTAAACTTCAGCCTGTCTGCTTTGGATTTAGAGCTTCATTTTCCAGAGGAGACCAAGAACTCTCTCTCTCATCTCCTCTTTAACAGCCACTTGAGCTGTGGCTGACACTGCAGCTGTTTCTGGCCACCACACGTGTGTCCCTCTGCACATGGCAGAGAAGTCACAGTCCCAGGGCAGTGCCCGCGGGTGGGATGTGGAGTTGCACACAGGTACTTTGGTCCTTATCCAAGGCATTTTTCCAGCATGTGCTGTCACTGGGGTTGCACCTGAGGTGGTCTGGAAAGATTTGAGTTTGCAGTGTGATTTGCAGGAGACCCTCGGGCTGGGTTTGCTGGGCTGGGCAGCCTCGGGGCTGTACGTGTGCTGCCATCTGTGCTCCTTGCTGGGGTGTGTTGTGTGTGGTCCCAGTGTCCCCGAGAGAAATCCCCCTCTCCTGCAACTGCAGTCCATCAGCTCAGCCTGTGCAGAAGCAGCGACGTTGCTTCACTTGGCTCCTTCCTGGAAAAAGGTCACCATTTCCAGAGCAGTGACCGTCCTGCGGCGATGAGGGCTGCGGAAGGGGATCGGTGTTCCCAGCAGCTGCGCTGTGGGCAGGTGGTTCCCATGCCAGGGAAGGAGAGGAATCTTCCTAAGAAGTCAACAGGCAGGTCAGTGATCCAGGTGACAGCTTGTGTGTTGTTTTAGGGGAATGGCAGGAGCTGGAGATCCCCCTCAGCAGTCACACGTGTGTCCCCAGAGGAGCCACGGGCTGAGCAGAGGGGGGATAACTGAGGCCCCTTTGCCACACGTGGGTAGAGAAAAGGGATTGTAGCGGAGGAGAAAGTGGCCAAGAGTGATCAGAAGGGTTTCTGCAGGACACCTGCAGTTTTGTATAACTACAGGAGATAAAGAAAGCAGCCAATATTTTTTGAAAGGGCTTTGAAATAACTCAGATTCTGTTTCAACAAACTTTTCTGTGACTGCATGTTCACCTCAGCCCCTCCCCACCTCACGCAGCCTCGCTCTTGGGCTCAGCACCCTAAGGTTTCAATGCATGCTGTATATCTGTGAGTTCTTGAAGGACCCCAGAGCTGTAAGTAGCACTGATGTATGTTGTGTTTGAAGGACCCCAGAGCTGTAAGTAGCACTGATGTATGTTGTGTTTGAAGGACCCCAGAGCTGTAAGTAGCACTGATGTATGTTGTGTGCTCAGCATCACATGAACTGTGACTCAAACCTAAAGTCTGGTGGGGACCTGGCGGATGGGCTCAGGTATGGAGGAGCGTGGAGGTACGGCGTGCGCCCGCTAGGGAGTGGAGCCTGCGCACCCCTTCCAGCCACCAGCAGCTCCTGACCTGTGGGGGGGTCTGAACCCATGGCCCAGGAGCTGTGGGGGGCTGTGAGGAGATGTGAATGCTCCTGTGTCCTGCGGGTGGAGTGAGAACCCGGGCACAGCCCAGGCACGGCAGATAATGCAGGGGTTTTCTGCCTCGTGTATTTGTTTGCAGGACAGTGAGGAGCAGCAGAATCCGCCCTCTTGGAAGGATGTAATCTTTTAAACAAGACGCCTTTGGAACAATACAGTAAAATTTGTGTGATTTGTTCCAGTACAAACACACGTGTTCGTCAGCAGCAGATGTGGAGCCGTGGGTCTGGAGCCACGCGCACGTGTGCGGCTGGGGCGGGCGAGGGACGGAGCAGGGCTGCTGTCCTGTGTGCCTCTTGGGAGTACTGAGATCTGCTTTGTGACCACCCCTACCCCCAAAAAACCCCCCAAAAAAGAACATCTGCTAATGCACAGCTTAAAGAAAAAAACCTGCCCAGGGAAGCCCACTCGCTTCGCTGCAGCTGAACTGGGCGAGGAGCTCAGGGGAGGGACTGCGGCTCGGGCTGTGGGCAGCGCTCTCGCTCCCACCCTGACGTGTGTTGGGGTTTCTGTGAGGTTATAAATTGTGTGCAATGATAGCAAATGCGTATTAATTTTTAATAGGACTCTGCAGCAGCTCCTGACACTGAGTGTGGTGACTCTGTTGACAATTGCTGGTTTGGGTGGAAAGGCACCCCAAGGCTGCTGTGTGTTTATAAACACCGCGCTCTGCAGAAGAGGAAATGGGTTTTCAGCATCTCGATGCAGTCAGTCATTTTCCTCTCTGATTTAATGGAAAACTTCAAAGTGGATAGTTTGGACTGCTGATTGCAGCAGTTGTCTATTAAGCTCCCTTTTGGTCTTCTCATCTTGTGACCGCATTTAGCTGCCGAGTGCACAGCATGCAGGGAGTGGGTGTCATTTGAACGGAGAATCCCAGCTTTTTGTAGGCTTGCTCCAGGAAAAGTTTTGCTGTGAGATGATGGGCTCGGAATGTGCACAGGAACACGCTCAGCGTTGCAAGCAGTGTGTTGTTTGGGCTTTCAGAGGGGTGTCTGATTTACCTGGCATTGTGTGCGTGTTCCCAGCAGGTGCTGTTGGGTTCAGGGCAGGTTGCTGCCCTGGGTTCTGTGCCTGAGCCCACGGGGTTGCTCCCCAGCACCAGCTCACTCAGTCCCAGGCTGTTAATTGCTTTAGAAATCATCACTTTCAAGCTCTTGGTGGGGGATTTCTGGGGTTTGTGGCTTGTTTGAGGATAGCAGGAAGCTGTCACATCACTGAGTGCTTTGGTGCTGGGCGTTGCTTGGTGCTCCTGTCTGGTCTCGGGTACCTCCAGCTGCCTGTTTCAGTCACCTTGTGTTTGTAGCATCTTGCTCAGTGCTCTTTCCAGATTCAAAGGCATTTTGACATCTCCTAGCAGCATGAAGAATCCCAATGGCTGTTGCTGTGGGCCTGAGGATGTATATCTGATTCTTTTTCTGGCTATGGTGGTTTTAAACTGGGAGCTAGTGAGGTCTGATGTGTGCTGGTGGGGAGATGTTGTGAGTGCAGAAGGATGGGGTGATGTGCTCTCAGCCACTGCCAGTGCATTGACCAAAACCTAGTCATGAAATAGATCTTTTTTAGACCCAACCCTGTGTTTCCTGGTGGAAGAGGTTGGACCTGGGAACCACTGACTCCTCACTGCTGCTCCAGCTTTACTGGGGAGGCGTGCCAGCACATAAATACTGACTTTTCCATGGGGTCGGTGAAGGTGAAGTTTGTGAGTACCCCATCTGCGTGTAGCTGCGGCTGTCATTTATTAGACTATCAAGAGGGTTTGTTTTCCCAAATAACCCTCTGAATTATTCTGTGTAATTAACTCATGAACTTATTTAAAATGATAAGGGGGTAGGGAGGAGGAGAGGAACCGTTGTGGAGCTTGGTAAACCGATAGTATTGCATCACTTTTCCCCACTGATCGCAAGGTCGTCTCCAACAGCTGTTGAGGCGTAATTAGCCAACCCAGACTTCATGGTTTGAACAATTGAAAAATTACAGGGGTCAATGACTTGGTGTCTTAAATTTTAATAAGTACATAAAAACAAAGTGCTGAGTTATTAAAAATTAATCCCGCTAAGCGGCTGGTTGGGCTGGTTGGCCATGGAGAGCCGGAGCGTGCCCGTTTGTCCACTGGGGCTGGAGGAGTGTGGGTGGTTATCTCCTGGCCCTCGCTGCCCTCTGGCAACGGTGTAATGGGAATGTTAAGTTTGATTATTAATTTAATCAAGGTCATATTTTGTTTATGCAGCAGTAGGATGAACTGTGGCCCTCAGTAATCCTTTCTCTCCTCGCTAGCTCAGCCTTTGTAATTCCTGTAAGCTGCTCACACGAGCAGAGTTGGGATATTCACACAGTCAAGTGGATATTGTGCAAGTGTTGATTATAGAGCGCGGCTCTGTCTCGTCCTAAGCGCAGAGATGTTCTATTAACACGGAAGGTAAATCTGTCAGCATTAACATTATAAGCCTAAATTTTTTTTTTCACCCTTTGGGGCTTTGGATTCTGGTTACAAAACTTGGTGTGGAGCTGACAGCAGGGTGAGTGCGCTTTCTTCTCTCTGTGCCTCCTTCAAAAAGCATTCAACCGTGGCGTTTCTACAAGAGCAAATTGAGGAACTCCTGGCTGCTCTGATTTCACAGCTTTGGGCGTGCGAGCTGTTCTGTGAAGCCCTGAGAACTTCCCACAAGAGAAGGTGACCCCTTCTCTGCCCCACCTGGTGGCTTTGGGAGGCAGTTAAATACAAAGGGCATGCGAAGTGGGGAGGATGGGCTGAGCCTGAGGGTGGGTTTTGGAATGAGACGTTTATTTCCTTAAGTTGTGTGCAGGAATTTGTGAAGGAATCCAGTAAGAATATTTGCTTTTATTTAAAGATAAAAGTATTGGGAAGATGCATGCTGTTGGATCGCCCCAGGGAGAGCTGGAAAAATGGGGAGGTGCCTTGGACATATAATGTGAATTTTTGGATAGCTGGAGATAGGATATTGGACCTTTCTCCTCCATCCTGAGCACAGGCCTTCCAGTTAGCCAAGGTCACTGCTGTCCAGCTTTCCACCCTGCATCATAGGGGCTTTATTAGAGCAGTCCTTAAGCTCTCCTGACCAACAGCCCTGGTGAAAACTTGGGGGGGACCTTTTGGCCAAGCTCCCCCTCGGAGGAGGAGGAGAGGGGTGTGGAGAGGGACGTCCCGTGATGGGAGCTGAGGATCGTGGTCCTGCTCTGCTCCCTCTCAGCCTGACCTTGAGCTTCCAAATTGCTGAAATCTGCAGCTGGGAATATTAAGATGAAACTGATGGTGATTTTCACCAAATCACAGAGCAGCCTTGGTTGGAAGAGACCTCTAAGATCATCAAGTCCAACCATTAACCTAACACTGCCAAGTCACCGCTACCCCATGTCCCTCAGCACCACATCCACATGTTCCTTAAATCCCTCTGGGGATGGGCAGCCTGTGGCAGTGCCTGGTAAGGCTGGGGAGGGCTGCTGCCCTTTCCCGTGCTGGCACAGGGCGCTGCGGGGCGATGCTGAGGAGCTGCCCGGCACAGACCATCGCCTCCTCCCCAGCACTGCTCCACCTGCACTGCCTGTAGCTCTCTCCCCTTCTGTGAGCAGCGAGGTGAAAGAATAGCGAGAGCCTCATTGAGATGTTTTTAGGTAACGTTTGCCCAGCTGCGAGCCGGCAGAAGATTTTTCAGAGTCTATTAGGCAGCCAGGGCTGTTGAATCGTAAGGTTGATTTGAAAAATTGGCATCTAATGGTTTACAACGGGGATAAATTCCCGGAAATTGGACCGCAGAGAGAAACTTCTTTCTGCGTGTGCGTGGTGGCGAGCCCGTGCCCCTGCCAGGGGCTGCATCGCACTTCCAGCGCCGCCTGGGACTTTTCCCTTCTAATTAGGGAGCGCGAGGAGTTCAGATCAGCTTCTATTCATCTCTCTGTTCTGACAAAGCTGTTTGATGGGGAGAGGATTGCTGGGGGGAGGCTCTCCTCCCCGCTGGAGTCTCTTTCTCCTCTTCCCTCCTCCTGCCGTGTTTTGTAAAGGCCAAAGCCTGAGAATTCCTGAAAAATTAATAGGGCCTCAATAGGTGCCTTGCCTCCACTGCTCCCCCTCTCCCACACCCACCGTGGGTCACCGCAGCAAAGTTTGCAGCAGAATGGCTGCACAGCAGCTGCTCTTTTGTGTGTAAATATGACCTAAAGTGGTGTGGGGAGCCCCTTGGCCACCGTCACCCCTGCCTGGCTTCAGAGCCGCGTGCTTGGGTCCCCGAGATGCCGCAAATGTCACCGGCAGCTGCGTCCCCATCCCGCTCCGTGGGTGCCACCGGCTCCGCCAGCGCCAAACGTAATCACCGTGCTGCTCAATAATTCAGAGAGCTGCCTCTGAGGGGCTGGGGGGAAAGGGCTCTGCCTTCAGAAAACATAAAGTCTCTCGTTTTAATGTTTGAAATATTCAGAAGCATCCTAGAGGGCTCTGAACTCATAAGTGGCTGCCTTTTTTCCATTAGAGAGGAGTCCTGCGTGGTTTTCATTACTGTTATTGTTATGCTATTTCCAGTTAGCCAGTGCTTGTTTTCCAGCCTGGCTTTCAAGGGAAAGGTGCTGGGAAAGCTGCATTTTTAAAGTTGGACCTGATGGTGTAAGCCTTCCCATTCTGTCTCCTGGGGTTTCTGACTGTTCCACCAGGACAGACACTGTCCAGGTTTGGTGCTTGGTTGGGAGTCCTTAACTTAAATCTTTCTCTTCTCCTTCCCTTGAAAACTTCAGAAGTTTCAGATTAGCTCTAATAATTACTTGCTTCATCCAAAAAAAACCCACAACAGCAAAAGCCCAGCCCTGAGTGCTGAGCCGTGTTTGTCACCTTGTGCCTCGCACCTCTGGGGTGGGATGCAGTGGGTTGTGTCCTGCATCTCTGAGCTTCCCACCACTTCTCCTCCTGGGTCAGCAGGGAAGGTCAAAGGCCTTTTGCTCTGAGCTGGTTGGGCTTAGTTTTACTCCCTTGGTTAATGTATTGTTCCCCCCCAAAGGAAAAAACAAAATAAAGTGAGAAGTCTTCTCAATTTGGCAGTGTGTAAAGGCTTTTTAAAGCTAAACAAGAAAACCAATTATTTTTCTAACTGCTTTACTCCTTCAAATCTTTCACTGTAATGGAGATTTAGAATCCATCACTGTTTAGCTATTATTTCTGTGTAAACAGAGTCATGCCCTATTGCACCAAGCAAACAGTCAATTTTTTCCATTATACTTAGCTGCGAATAACAAGGGTACAGAATAGATGACCCATTTTGGAGCATATTTTTCTCCATGCGGCGCTCTGCGTGCCCGTGCCCCCCGAGGAGGGCGAGGAAGGGTTAAGGCTTTGTGTGGCCGCTCGCCCTGCTTGGTGCCCGCTGGAAGGAGCTGCAGGAGGGGTCGGGGTGGTCCCCACCGAGCCAGGGTGGCAAACTTGGGGATGAAAAGCAATTGCACCTGCACCCCCCCAAGCCTGAATGTGGCTTGCAGTGAAGAGCTGGCTGTCCCCAGGGACAGCCACGGGGTTTGGTGTTCGTTCTCGTGATTGTTGGCTATGTCTGACTTTTATTTAAATGTGTGTGGTGTGCGAAAGCGTGGCGCGCAGATATGTAGCCAGCAGCTGTTTTTTAAAATTAAACAGACACTCGAGGTTAAAAATTCCACGAGTTCAATGTTCACTTCCTTCTGTGCTATTAAGTTTGGATTGCATCCAAAAACTGGGTAATTTTATTTTGTTTGTTTACGTTTTGCATTTCATTCACATTTCACTGTTAGGTTTTGCTTTCCAGCTCAGGCTTCGCTACTGGGGAGCAGTGGTGAAAGGGGGTGGGTCCAAATCCAGAAACTTATTTTTATTTTATGACTTTGTTTTTGACAGCCCTGCGGGACCAGGCAGTAACCACTGGTGTCTGTGGCACTGGCCGTGCCCCTGGCAGGGGACTGGTGTGGGTGGCTCTGGTGACTGGGAGCTGCAGAGCATCCTTGCTGCAGAGGAGGGTCCGACTGTGTCGCAGGACCAGCTAGAAATGACAGTGGAGACTGAAATAGTAAAGTGTGATTAATTAATGGAATAAAACACCGTAAGGGGCTCGTTAAAAAAAAAAAATAGCTTTAGGAGAAGTGTGTGAGGAGGATTTGCATGAAGGAGAAGGGGCTCTGCCAAATGCCCAGGTACTGAAAGAGGAAAAAAGAAAAAGGGAAAGTGCTGATGCCTTTATGCAATGCCTCCAGTTGATCACCCATCATTAAGGGAAATTAATTCTAATTAGGAAGTTACAGCAAGGGGGTATTGAGATGCCTGAGGGAAAGGGGAGGAAGCTGGAAGAGTGGTTCAGCCGGTGGCAGCAGAGGGGTGACGCTCTCCCTGGGGTCCTGGGGTGCAGCACTGTGAGAGGGGTGTGACCAAGGAGCAGTCTCAACAAGAGAACCCCAGGAAATGAGGTTCATAGATTTCACCTGGAGGTTGCAGTTCAGTTTGGAACTATCCCTAAGTGAAAGGGATAACAGATGCTGGTGCTTCAGGCAGTGAGGGACTGTAAGATACAGGATGTCCCTTCCAGGGCCGAGTTCCTGTGACTTTCACACTTACATTTCATTCCTCTTTTAAGGTCCTTGACTTGCATGGCTAAGAAAGGACTCCTTTTTTTAAAAAAATATTTTTTTGCATGTCCTGTTCCCAATTCAGGCTTTTATTTGAAGAACAAATGCTCCTGGTTAGCTGCCGTATGGAATATGTCCAGCTTTAAACCATGGCCACGAGCAAAATTCATTGACAGGAAAAAAATTAAAAGCAAACATTCTGAGATGGGGCCCTTTTGTCTGTGTGCCAGTGGGAATTATTTTCTTTAAAGGCAAATAATATTTATGTGTTTGTATATTTCTGTGTATATAGAATGGATTTGTGTATACATGCACACACAGACACCCAGACCCATCCTCTGGGCGTGAGGGGTTGTGCAGATGTGGGGAGCGGGCTGTACCTTTGCTTGGAAGGGGGACAATAGGGTTTTGGCAGGCGTGGTGTGGACTGCCTGGAGAAGCAACTCTCTTTTATCATGGTTATTGGTTGAGACTATTAATGAACTAAAAACCAGAAGAAGAATCCTCAGTGAGATGTTTATATTTTTTTAAAAAGGGAAACAAAATGGTTTCATCCCTTTTTTATTAAACATCAGCGTAGGTTCAGAGCCTGTTCTGGTGAGTCTTTAATTGGCACAAAAGGGCAGTTTAGCTTCATCTTCAGGAAGAGTTGTCAAAAGAGCTGGAATTGTTTGCCACTCGGAAACATATCACACTATATCCTGTGATTTGCATCTTCCATAGTGCAGTGAGTTACTTCATGGGCATGAAAAGAGCATCTAATGAGGACACTTCTCCATCTCTGGTCTTGTGTCCACAAGAAAGAGTTCTTAACAGAAATCTAGTTTGTGGGCTGGAGAGGGCAGATTTAATACCCCCTGTCCTGTGCCTGCATTGCAGTGCTGGGTGAAGTGGCTGACTGTGGCAGGTGGGTGCTCCATGGAGAAGGGTGTAAAGAGCCAGGCTGTGATGTGCTCCATGTTAAATACAGCCCAGGCCCGTGGCGTGTCATTCCCCTTCCCCATCTGCTGCGTCTCGGGAGAGTATAAACCCCCAGATCTTGTTCTGATGAGCATGGAGCATCTTGAGTTGAACCAAAGCAGCAAGAAATTGATTTTTGCAAAGAAGCTTCTTAAATGAAAGAATTCCATTATATAATTTATTTATTTACTTTTTTAATCCACTGCAGTAAATCACAATCATTCCTTACATTCTGCTGCGTACCTCTTGTATAACACAGTGTTTTGGACTGTTCCTGGAATATTCTTCATTAAAATTGTTTTCCACTTCCCAGCTGTTTCCAGGGGTTCTTTCCCCTGGCTGGAGAGCCGATGCCCTCCCATGCTGCAGACACTCACGTGTTTCAGAGGGTGTTCAGGAAGGGTAAGCGTGGTGTTTGCATGGTAAAGGACGCACAGGATGTGTGGTTTGCTCTGTGTCTCCTCCCCAAAGAGAGGAGAGCGTGCTGGGGAAGCTCTGAGCTGAGCAGCACTGTCCTGGGTGACTCAAACACCAACCCAGGTGGGTGGGAAGTGATGCAAGTCATGCTCAGCCCAAAGTGTTTGGTGTCAATGCTGGCTAAAACCCACTGGAAACCCAGGGTTCTCCACCAGGTTGTTAATTTAACCCTTTGCTGTAATCCCTGTTGTTGCACTGGTGGTTTAGTAAAAGCCTGAGAAGAGAGGGGAGAGCTGTTCTCCTTTACAGGTCTGGACCAGTGTTGCCAGTGTTGTGTAGGAGGGAGAAGCTGAGGATGCTGGCGAGGACGGGCGGTGGTGGCAGTGTCAGCAGAGGAGGGCACTGGGGAGGTGACGACGGGCTGTGGTGAAGTGGCCACTCCATGGCAATATGCTTTCTCCCACACTGAATGTGCACACCAGCAGTGCTCAGCGTAATGCCTGAGACTCCTCAGTTTTCCCGGGGTTCCTCTCCCGGCTGCGCCGGTGGAAGCTGCAGGCTGGGCGGCGGGAGCCTCGTTAGGGGCTGCGCTGGGTGATTGGCACAGCGAGCCCTTCCGCAGGCATTGCCCGTGTCGTTGCCCGTGTCGTTGCCCGTGTCGTTGCCCGTGTCGTTGCAGCACGGCGTGGGTCGCCCCGTGTCCCTGCGTGTCCTGCAGGTGCTGGCAGTAGCAGCTCCTGGAAGGGGCTGTAAAGCCGAGCAGTTGGCCATTTCCTGCACACCATGTGCCAGCACACCTTAACCTTTCTGCTGGGCACTGACAGCAGAGATCTGTCCTTTAAGTACGCAGCAGCCTTTTAGTGGCAGAGGAGTGCAGCCACTTCCCGCGCGGGCATGACGCCGCTCATTGATCCGGGGGAAGGGGGCACCCACTGTGAGTTCAGCTTCTGCTGCTTTTTAGCACAGAATTAAAACTTCCTGGCAGAACAACAAAGGGTTCGACCTAAGCCCTCCCCAGCCTGGTGCTCACGGCTTGAGTGTCCCCCCAGGCATTGCTGTCCCCCCGGGATGTCCCTGTGGTGGGTGGGTGCTCCACGGGGCAGGGTGGTGGGGACAGCTCAAAGGGGGAGCAGCACCTTAGTCCTGACCACTGAGCACTGCACTTTCTGCTCCCACTGTCCCCTGTGAAAGCTCTGTTAAACACTCACCCAAGTCATCAGCAGGAAGACCCCTCTTTAAAGGAGGAAGGTGTGTTAATACCCGTGGTGGAGAGTTTTGCTTGAAAAACCTGAAGAGGAGTGATTTGGTGGAAGCTCTGGATGGTTGGGTCACGATGGTGGTGCTTGGTGGGTGCCAGGCTTGGGGGCGTGGGGCTCCTTGGGGTGATGAACCATTGGGGTGTCCTGTGCTGAGAGCAAACCATTAGTTCAGGTTAAAGCTGGATGGTGGGGGGGGGTAATGGCTGTTATTCCTACGTTATTTTCTAAGAAAAATAATTAAGCTAAGATCCATGTTATTTTATGGTCTTAGGAAGATGTGAAACCTTTCCCAAAGGAACTGCTTCTGTCCTGAATAGCTGTGGACCTTTCCAGGCAATGGTTAATGCCAAGGAACTGGGGGGCTGGGGGAGCACTGGGTGTTTCAGTGCCAGTCTCCCAGCCATAAAACACCACGGGGAGCTGCCCACGTTGCAGGGGCATGGGGAGTACTGTGGTTAATGGCTGTGAGGTGCTCAGAAGTGTCTGTGGTGAGTGCTCTGGGCCCGTTACACCGCTGAATGCCTTTGACTGTTTATTTTCCTGGCAGTGGGGTGTCCCTGGCAGCCTGAACCCCGGTTCCCAGTGGCAGCCAGGGCGCTGTGACGCCCGCCACACAGTCCCAAAGGGGCTCGGATCGCAGCGAGGGGCTTTGTTTGGAGGGAGACAGCTTTTAGGTCTTGGGTTTCATTTTGTTGTTATTGTTGTTCTCCAAATTCCCTTCCAATCCATCTGCTCTCCTGACATCCTTTTATGTTGTGCTGAAGACGGGGAAGCAGTTGCATTGTGAGTGTGGTCAGGTCAAACTCCTCACTTTTATCTTTGCTCTCTTGTAGGTGATGGGTATTTGGGGAATAAAACGCTCAGAGCAGGGTTTAACAGGCTTTTGTTTGCTATTGTCCAGCTGTGCTTGAGACAGCAACAGGGATGGGGAACAATAAACAGGGAAAGGAAGAAGAGATTTTAAACAGAACTGTTTCTTTTCTTCCTATTCCGGTGTTCCTGGCATCTGACCCATTTTGCTTTTTAGTCCCAACTACATTAACAAAAATGACAAGGCAAGGTGTGTTCCATACAGCTCTGAGCAGTTGGGATTTTGGCTGTTGCTTAATTTCTTTAATGCATCTATCTCCATCGATGTGTTTGGGGGGGGGTCTGTGAGTTCTGCAGGTGCTGAAAAAGAAGTAATTATATTTAATGAGTAACCCTCCTCGTCTCGATGTGTTTGCCACATAACCCCCGTGGTCCCTT